>JACYFF010031958.1:69439780-69453328 GCA_017589665.1 Selenicereus undatus | reverse complement strand
ATATGATTGATGAACCTCTCCCACCTGCATATTTCGACTAAAAATGAGATTATATGAAAATGATAGTCAAGGTGAGGAATTTTAAATACTATTAGGCCCTGTTTTTTTCGTTAGTAAATCCCAATTTACCAACCTTAACTCACTTTAACCTACTTTACGAATTTTAGTTAAAAAAATACCAACTTCAACCCACTATTTTAACCAACTTCTACCCATCATATAAAAAAAAATATCAACTTTAACTCACTTCAACCTGCTTCGTTTCAATCCATTTAAACCAATTTCACTCATTTCCTAACCCTTATTTTCCAACAAAAAGAACAAGCCCTAATTTCAAAATTTGATGGGTAAAATAATATTTACTGTATGTCGATGGGGGTACTATGCACATTTTTCTGGAGATGACTAATACCCAAATTGATCAAAACCCAAATCGATCTTAGTTGTATTAAGGCAACTTAATTAGATTTTTTTCTCACTCGTTTGCACACTTTTTTTTTTCCTCACTCGTTTGCACACTTTTTTTTGAGATAATCTTTTCAGAAACCCAAATGTGATGTAAAACAAAAATGATCCAACTGATCAAACCTTATCCATGGTGGACATCAATCGACATTACTTGAAGTTTACTAAACTCTGAACAACCGATATGAGGTGTCTATGATTGTCTCACCAATATTTTTTGTGTAGGTGAAAGAGGTGATTCTGTCATATTTCATATTGATGGAACAAGGTCGACCTATTACCAGAGAGGTAACTCAAATTAAATTCATTAACGAAACATTTGCTACCTGAAAAAAGAAAAAACAAAACTAGTCTTCTTAATCTTGTTTAATTATGACATCGTTCAGGAGCTTGATCGACGCTGTGAGGAGTTGCTTCGAGATGATTTTGGAGAGGATTGCAACTTTGAAATTGATGATGCCATTCAAAAGTTGGAAAAACTGGGCATTGTTACCAGGGTAAGATACCACTAACACTCTGTTTCACTCTAACATGGTACATTACCAATTAACTTTGGGTTGAAACTTCAACTCATTTGAACTTACATGCATGACTCTTTGTTTATGACCCAATATATATCAAAATTTAACATGGTATCTAAGCGAGTTGCGCTCAATTTTGATTTACCAGCGTCCCTCTTTGATTAATTGCCTGCATGCGTTGGATCTTATTAGCAGCTTACACTTGAGAGAGCATTTTGGAGTTCTGAAAGTAGGATCTATCCCACATTGATTAAAATCAAGAATTTCAGCGTGTGTATAAGCTTATGAGTTACTTCATTAATTATTAATTGGTTTTGGGTTGGAACCTCATTTAAGCTTATATGAATGACTGTTGTTTGTGGCCCAATTTATATAAAAAATTTAACATCTTTTAATATTTATTGATAATAAACTTTTTAAAACTTGATGCTAATTCTGCTATGCTCACACAAAAAATTTGGTGCATACTATTTATAATAAGAAGAGGTCAGACCTCTGTAGTACGATATAAATAGCTTTGGTTTAGTTCCTGAAGTGTAGATGATACAAATTGCTAGGATTCAAGTGGAAGATACAGCGGCGTACACCTAGAGCGAGCTAATGAGATCATTGGACCAACCACCGAGGAGCTAGTTATGAAGGTTAAACACTCAAATACGCAGACAGCTCGAAAAGCTTGATATCGTCTCTACAGAAGGTTGCATTATGAGGTCATTTCAACGGTTTTACTGTAATTTAGATACTCTATATATATATCAGTTGTTATTGCACTTTTGCATGCAAGCAAGGGGAGTGACAGAAGCATAGATATACGTAGGAAAATTGTGATTGTTACGATTTCTATCCGTTTCAATCTTCAAACATGGTGATGTCATTTTGTTGCATCATTTCCAATATTCTGAAGAATGACTTTGAGATAAGTAACGAGACTTTCAGTCCATTTCTATTGGAAATTGATTTGATAGAAACGTGTGTCATTTGAAAATTAACATTATATTTTAGGAGTCTTATCAGTAAACTTTCATATTTTTCTGTTACGTTCGAATAGTATGTCATTATTGAAATTGTTCGTTTGAAAATTTTTCGAAAAGTTAATCATAAGTTCTTATCCTCTTTGAAAAAAGAGGTCATGCTCTCTTACTCAAACTTGTAAATAGAGTGGACGTTATAATTAAAGCCACAGCGAGGTCTTTGGTTCAAATCACATAAGGCCAAGCCACACCATTGGTATTTTTTTATTTAGGGTATGTTTGGTGACAAAGTTTGAGATAACGACCAGCGGATTGATGTGATTAAAACACCACTTCCTCGAATTGTAGGTGTTCAATGAGTCAGCGTTTGAGCATGAATCTTGGCATTCGAGCCAGCATTTTGGAAATGTTGTACTTAGACTTATCAGCTCCGGCGGGTGGGTCAAATTCGGGTAGGGTGTATTCGGATTCGGATAAAATACAGGTCGTGCTAATTTTGGATTTGGGTAAAATAGAGACGACCATATTTCGGTTATACGGGTTTCAGGTCAACCCAACCGGTTTAGAGCGCATTTTATCTGAGTTATTTTATTTTTGTCAATGTTAAAGACTTGACATATTCGAAACTTAAAATTATTCGTATTTAATGAAAAAAACATTGTAATTGCAATGTCTTAAAAGAATATTAAAGATATTCAAGCTTTTCATTATATGATATATGTACGTCATGTACAAGTGAATAAAGAGTCGAGGGCCATGAGTTTACCAATGGATCAAAATAAGGTTCATATTGGGTCGAGTCATTTATGGGTCAACCCATATAAAGCATGTTAACAGATCGAAGCAGTTTGACCCACGAATAACCTATTTAATAATTCAATATTTTTATTAACTAACTAATCCTTACATAATCATTTACATTTTATTAGTAGGTCAATTCCAACGTGAGCACAAATTATTGGGCCATGACCCGACACTAGCATCATAGTTTGAAACCAATTAGAATAGAAATCAAATGAAAGGATAATAGAGAAGTACAAGATATTTCAATTATCTTTTAGTTATAACATCATTTTATATTATAACTAGCTAAGACCCATGCGTTGCCCCGTGATTCACTTTGAATAAATAATTGGCACTTTAGAAGTATTCATCTACAAATTTTTTAAATTAAAATGTTTCTATTTTGATTGGAACAAATTAAAATGTATAGTCCTTTTGACAAAAGAAGCTAAGCATATCAAAAATCCAAATGGAATATTGTAATGTGTCTATCAAGAAGAAAATAACAGGAGATCCTTTGTACTCTATAAGGACTTTTCAAACTGTCAATGTGTTACACCAATAAGCTAAAATTTTGAAATAAATCTGTACATATTTTTAAAATTCAAAATAGCATGACAATAGCAATATCAACTATGATGTTTGAAAATTCATTAAACCAACACATATGCTACTAACATCCTTTCAATAAAGTTGCCTGTGAGCTAAGAAGTTGAGATAAGAAGTTAACATCCCTATTTCTATTCTTTAAGGTGAAAACACAAAGCAACTGAAAATTTCAACAAAAATAGTCACAACAACATCCATGAAGTCGCCACCTTGCTTTGTCTATTCTCAACGAATCCCTAGGAAGTACATTTTAATGATAAGATCCCTAACTCGTTTCAATGCTCATCAACATGCCATAACTTTTGCCGGTATCATCTCGAATCAAATTGACTTGGCATTTGATTTGCAACATATGCTTGTACCAGCTAAACCTATTCCATACTTCAACGATAGATCCCACACACCGCATATCTTGAAAAAATTCAGTTTCACCTTTCTAATACGTGACTCCTCCTAATTTTTGTTCCCTTTTATAAGTTGTACTCTTAGACAATAATGTCATCAAGTCTTATTGCATCCTTGAATTCTTAAAGTACTTCATCTGTCTCCATTCTAGAATGTAAATTACACAAAATAAAATTAGACAAAAATTCACGAAAACAGAGATCAAACATAGAATGATTGCAAGAGACAATACAACGTTGGATAGAGCCTTAAGCCTATAGTGTGAAATCTATTATATAAGCAAGATCAACCCCAACATTTAATGTTTGGAACCACATATTCCATATAATTTTTACCTTGCTAGACAAAATACCCTCAAAATATACATTTACCCTCTCTTGAATTGGAAGTTAATAGTTACAGATAAATCACATTCTAACTCTAAATTTCACTCTTTACAACACTGATCTCAACATTCATCCACCACACTCGAGTTTAAAGCTTCTAAACTTAAACATGTGGAAAGAAGTTTCAAGAAAACATAAATATTCATTCAATTAAGAGAACACAAACTAAGTCAAGCTCAACCCATGATACTAAGTTTTTCAATGTTGGCATGCCCAAGGGGGGGGGGGTGTTGTTTTGGTGCAACCACTAACAAAGATACAAAAGAGAAAAAAAATTGGGGGGGGGGGGGGGGACAACGAAAGTGAGAAGAGTAGCAGAAAAATAGCATCTCCCAACGATTTCCACTACTACCACCTCAAATTCACTATCCCATATTTGGGGTTCCCTAGGAAACGTTTTTAATATTCAAGAAATGTAGAAAATTGTTCCTGTATGAATAAAACCGATTAACATCCAATTAGACAACATCAGCTATTTTTTGTTATTATTTTTTGGCACCTTGATGGAGACACGAAACCTTCATGGCTACACTACAGGAAAAACTGTCTTTCTCCACATTTAAAATTGTATTTACATGAGATATTCATCACTAAAAAAACAAAAAGAAAATGAAGATAAATTTAAAAAAGAAATATGTAAACAAAGTCAATATTGCAACAATAAATTTATGTTCAAATTAAAAAATTAAAAAATAAAAAATTCGATGTCATCAACGCTTCAAAATTTTTCAATGTTACAAAAGTCTAATGAATGATCACATTTTAGAGTTGCAGTCTTTTGAGATCAAACCCAAAAAAAAAAAAAAAATTGAATTAGTAACTTGCTCTTCAAGACTATTAACTTGAAGAATGCTTTGTCCAACCACAACTTTGCTTCATATTTTTTCGGTGCACATCCTTCGCGGCCATTGCCTCAACCACATCTATCTGCTGCGCCATGCCTCTCTTGAACCTCATTCTTGCACACTACAGCTACACACTTTTCAATGTTTGCATGGCTTTTGAGAATTATAAAACCATAGATGATAAAATTTGCCACTGAAAAGTCTTGAATCAAGAGTAAGTTTCAAATGCACGATGCCTTAATCCCATGTAACCTTCAAGCTCTTCCCGAGTTAGAAAACATCAGCTTTCTCATGGAAGATGGATATTCACTTCCCCTCGCCTAACATTCCATTCTCTGGAAACCTCTCACCATCACAACTCCCAAAATAAATGAAAAAATTTAACCTATAAGGTGGTCAATTATTTAAAGGCTTCAATTATGTGTCATGGTTTGCCATATGCCCCCCAAAAAATACATTGCTATATTTAATCCAAGGAATAACGCAAAAAGCTAGCTTATTATCAATAGTGACACATGAAATGAGTCAACTAACATGTTGTTAATGGTTAAATTATAGTCTAAAATAATATAGAATATAACTCAAAAAATGAGTTGAGCATAAATATGAAAAATGTGTTGCTAGCATAAACTACTACATAAAAATTAAAAGAAAGTTGTTATCTTTAATTATTTAAATAATAAAATGCAGAATTTTTTCTAACCTCATCAGTACTTATTTATCACCATGGGAAAGAAAAATTAACTAATATTCTTGCAAGGTATGCCCTAATACTTATAAAAATTGAATTTGACACATTAACAAAAACATTAACATTTATTGTCAACACTCACAACACATCATTAGCTTTTCCTTTGAAAAAGAATGGGGAAAATAGCTTATATGTAGGTTGTCCAATTTTTCCCCCTAGTAGATAAAACCTATAAAAGCTTTACAGACCCCCCCCCCCCCCCAAAAAAAAAAAGAAGAAAATGGTAGAATGCAGAGCACTAATAACCTGTGTATATTACTGCTGATAATTAAACTATATCAAAAAAAAAGGGAGAACCCCATTACCAAAAACAAATGTTAATTGAGTTGCTATTAACCAAACGTCAGCTAAAAAACATAAACAACCTTATGTCAATGTCAGACTTCAAAATTGTAAGTTCTACACATTACTGAAGCAAACCATTTCCTTGGTTTTCCATATTTTGCGAGCACAATACCTTCTATTCCAGGATACTTAAATGAGTACATCTAAGCAAAATTCCTTCTTCTTTTCAATACAGTGATAACTCATCTATTCATATTAAAATTGGCCACTAAAACGTATAACCACAACTTCATCAAGGCAAAGATATGCAAATGCTTGAAATACAATCAATACAGGATATGTCGGAACTGCGAAGTACTTGGCCTTGGAAAATCAACAAACACCAAAGGAATTCATAATCAGAAGATGAATACATACAAATGCACAGTCAGTAAAATGAAATAAAGTAACTAAGGAGCGTTAAGGAGATTTGAACGGTAAACAAAAGGTGCTGCTGAAATTTTGATTGATGCATTTGGGCTTGTTACTGCATGAGAGTGTGTCAAGAAGAGAATTTATCAGATAAAATCAAACACCAATTCTCACCCGACTGCCCCACCATACCGCCTCCCCAGTCCCCACCCCCTTTCTCTCTATGCACATCCCGTTCTTCTCATGGTCCACCCTCCTAATACATCCCCTCGACAATGTGATAAACATGACATTATGTATATTCACCATAACCTCAAAAGAGTTGGATGGAAACTAAATAGTATGGGGAGATGAAGACTAATAGTCATGTTAGATGGGTCGTCCCCATTCATCAAGAGAATAATAAAAGAACATAGAATTTTCTTTTTGATTGCACAAAAGAAAGGAGGAGATTAACCCACCATGGGAAGGAGGCTCTTGAAGGGAGCATAAATCTCCTCTGCATTATAAGACCCGACCCGGATGGAAGATGCCTGGGTCAACAACCCGAAATAGTTGGCCTGCTGGATCTTGTCCTTTGTTGTCCACGATATTCCCCTGTTCCCCAAATCAAAACCATCCATATTTGAGAATTTTACATCACATGATCTCACATATCTCCATCGCCATCAATAATCAACCAATAAATCTAACAAGGTACACTTAACAGAGCACCCAAAATAAACCCATCACTGTAAAATCATATTAAACCCCAAAAAAAAAAAAAAAAAAACTTACTCGCGGTTGGCTATGACACCAGCAGTGAGGGTAGATCCGTTGTTCACACTCCATCCAACTAGCATCACACTGCACGGTCAAAGTTTCATCAGAGAACAGGGTCACAAAATCTGGGCAAATAAAATTACTATTAATGGGCGATTAATTAATGAGATTACGAACGAAATTACGATGATAGATGAAGATGAAGATGAAGAATTGCCCAAGTTTGGGGAGGCAGGTGTTAGTTTTGAATTCGTATTTGACGGTTTTGGACGGGGATGCTAAGATGAACTGGGCTTTCCGCTGCACCGATTTGGGTAAGAGAGAGCATGAACCGGAAGCCATTATTTACTGGGAAGTGAGATTCACAGATGGCAAGTGTTAACAATGTATTTTGATTTGATAAAATTTATTGTATCAATTCTCTTTTCAGCAAGTGAACCTGTAATGGCAAGTGAACCACAGGTGCTTAACATGGAGTGAGAAGGAGATGCAGATAGATAGATTAAGGGAGTAGGAAGTTACTAAGAGCGCCATTAAGAGAAAGGGAAGTTTTAGGGATGAGTGGCTGCTATGAAGAGACATGATGATGGAAGTTACTCTCTCTCTCTTCTCACCTGATTCCTAAATCCCCATCTAGTACTTCAAGGCAGGCAAAAAGCAAAGGAAGAGAGAGAGGTGGGAGGGGGAGGCTGTGAAACGTGCGTCAGTTACAGGGAGTGAAAGATGAAACATGTTAACAATCAAGAGCAGAGCAGTTACAGAGAGAACGCGACTCAGTTTGAGAAGAGAGAAAGAGGGAGTGAGGGTGGGTTAGGACTGAAAAAATATGGGGTTCGAAAAAAATATTAGATGTGAAAGAGTTAGACAATTAACGGTTAAGATTTTCTACAAAATCAAATTAGTGGCTGCAAATTACTTTGACTCCACAAATCAGGAGAGAAGAGTCAAGTCAGCATTTCTTTTATATTATATAATAGATAGAGTAATATTATTTAATTATATAGTGAGGCACATCCATTTCGCTAAAAATATAGCAGTATGATTTGCATGTTTTTAATATTTATCTTATTCTAAATTGATGTTCTTAAGACTAGATAGTTCTTTTCATGCCATTTCATACTACTTGTTAAAGTTTTCACATTTGTATGTTGTGTCTAGCGTTATTGTATGAGAATGAAGTTGGTGAAGAAAGGGTACTATTGTTTAATTCATTAAGGGATGTGATAATTATATAATTTTATAATTTCTCTCTAACAAACCGAAATAATGAATAATCAATATTGTTAATCTTTATACTTAAAGTAAGGAAATAGGTAAGCCCCTCAAAATGCAGGAAATAAGAATCCCTTGCTTCTGATGCTCTCCCGCCTAAAGTCCAAAATTCAAAACTGACTTCCTACCTGAACCACACCTCAGCAACTACACATCCTAAATTTGTGGAACTGTTCAGGCCCACTACTCCACCTTCACAACTCCACATCTAAAGAACTGCTCACATCCACACCAACCTCCCCTTCACACAGAAACACACCCAAAAAGAAAACCCACGCCGCCTCCATTCTGTGAAGACCCCATCAGTGCAGATTTCTCAAACAGTGAGTTTCTCACTCCAGACTGCCACTTTTTCCTTTTTCGTTCTGTTTTCTTCTTTTTGTGACACCGTCATCGATACTTGCTATTGCAGATTGGGACCATTACCAGAGAGACGACATTTACTGATAAAGATTCCGGGTACAAATTTCCCAAACAGATGCCTAAAAAATTTACCTTTATGTTATTTTCTTTTAGATTTATTCTGTTGTTTGCTATTGCAGATTGGGACCATTACCAGAGAGACGACATTCATTGATAAGGATTCCGGGTACAAATTTCCCAAACAGATGCCTAAAAAATTTACCTTTAAAATTATTATGTGATTTTCTTTTAGATTTATTATGTGATTTTCTTTTAGATTTATTCTGTTGTTTTCTATGTGAAATCAGATTTGGCAGAAGATCACTTCCAGGTATCTAATGATATGACGCAAACTGTTACAAACGGTTACATTACACTGCATTTTAAGAATAAAGATTGGCTATTAAATACATTCATGTTGTGCACATCTACTTGCTAATGCAGATTGAGACCATTACCAGAGACAACATTCATCGCACATTCAATTCCAGGTATCTAATGATCCGACACAAACTGTTACATAGTAACTGCATTTTTAAGAATAAAGATTGACTATCAAAAACGAAGACCACAATTAATTATTCTGATGTTTTTTTTCAGGTTCGCTTGAGGATTCTGCACATTGACCTCCAGGTAAGCAATACCCTCCCCCCCTTCCCGCCTACCTACCAAAACATTTAATCGCATTTATTTGCTTCAACGTGATAATGTGTGCACCAAAACATGAGCATATTCAACTTTGAAATTAAGGCCCGCTGAATAGAGGGGGAGGGAGACCTAAATTGACCCCCAAGACTTTGAAATTAAGGACTGCAAGCTGTTGTACGTGGACTAGAACATATATGCAAACTGAACGTCAGGACTTTGAAACTTTGAAATTAAGGCCCGCTGAATAGAGGGGGAGGGAGAGACCTAAATTTAAAAGCATTTAAACGCATTTATATGGTTCAACGTTATAACATGATGACCAAAACATGAAGGTAACACCTAATGAAAAAACCCCACCCATACACTATAATTTTGACAAGATTAAATGTTGGGAAGGGTTACAACCATCCCATCCCATCAGAGACGCCGTAGAGGGGTGGCGCGTACACGCGCCACCGACGAAGGAGTTGGTAACCTGCCTTCTTCCTCCTTGGCCTTCCCACACCACGGTACCGCCCATATGTCGCTGGAAAATCCGAACAGACCAAGTAACTTGCAGTATGTACAGCCACGCGCCTCCGACTCCGTCTGAGTGCGGGGTTGGCAGCGTGGGTAACACTACTTGACTCGGCTTTCGCCGACACAGAACTTGGTGGTTGTGTTTTTTCCAGACGACATTGCGAATGTGGTGGAGACCGAATTCCTCATTTAGGCATTAGAAAACCTAGGCCAAAGCATAGTGCCATCCTCCTAAACTATGGAAAAGGATACCACCTACAGCTGAATGTATATGCTCAGAACTATTATGATGAAATGAGGCAAAGCCGGACACAACCTTGCATTTTCAATTGGCTATGAAATAGTGTTAAGTTAATCAACATACCACAAGCAAGTTAATGCACATCTAACATTTGATATCACCCATTTATCACAACCAATAAACTGAAACCATTTAAAAATAAACCAACCTAAAATTAAGGACAGGAAAGCAACGACCCCACCTGAATACACATGCAAAGTACAGCTTAAGGGCAAGATAAAAAAAAAAGGGAGAGAGCAAAAGACAACAAATTTTCCAAAAGAACAGCAACATACTTCAGCTCACTAAATAGGCAAAGTAGAGGACAGAAGAATGCGAACTATCACAGTTGATATGAACTACTCACCGCAATTAAATATATGAAATACTATTAAGTTAATCAAGTTACCACAAGCAGGTTAATGCACATCTAACATTTGATCTCACCAATTTATCAGAACCAAGAAACTGAAACCATTTAAAAATGAACCAACCTAAAATTAAGGACAGGAAAGCAATGACCCCACCTGAATACACATGCAAACTACAGCTTAAGGGCAAGATAAAAAAAAAGGGAGAGAGCAAAAGACAACAAATTTTCCAAAAGAATAGCAACATACTTCAGCTCACTAAACAGGCAAAGTAGAGGACAGAAGAATGAGAACTATCACAGTTGATATGGACTACTCACCGCAATTAAATATATGAAATCTTTATCTTTATACTTAAAGTAAGGAAATACTATTAAGTTAAGCAATTTACCACAAGCAGGTTAATGCACATCTAACATTTGATCTCACCCATTTATCAGAACCAAGAAACTGAAACCATTTAAAAATGAACCAACCTAAATTTAAGGACAGGAAAGCAATGACCCCACATGAATACACATGCGAACTACAGCTTAAGGGCAGGATAAAAAAAAGGGAGAGAGCAAAAGACAGCAAATTTTCCAAAAGAACAGCAACATACTTCAGCTCACTAAATAGGCAAAGTAGAGGACAGAAGAATGAGAACTATCACAGTTGATATGGACTACTCACCGCAATTAAATATATGAAATCTTTATCTTTATCTTTATACTTAAAGTAAGGAAATGGGTAAGCCCCTCAAAATGTAGGAAATAAGAATCCCTTGCTTCTGATGCCCTCCCGCCTAAAGTCCAAAATTCAAAACTGATTTCCCACCTGAACCACGCCTCAGCAACTACACATCCTAAATTTGTGGAACTGTTCAGGCCCACTACTCCACCTGCACAACGCCACATCTAAAGAACTGCTCACATCCACACCAACCTCCCCTTCACACGGAAACACACCCAAAAAGAAAACCCACGCCGCCTTGACATGGACTACTCACCGCATTTAAATTTATGAAATACTATTAAGTTAATCAATTTACCACAAGCAAGTTAATGCACATCTAGCATTTGATCTCACCCATTTACACAACCAAGAAACTGAAACTATTAAAAATGAACCAAGCCAAAATTAAGAACAGGAAAGCAACAACCTCCACCTGAATACAGATGCAAACTACAACTTAAGGGGTGGATAAAAAAAGGGAGAGAGCGAAAGACAAAAAAATTTCCAAAAGCAGAGCAACGTACTTCAACTCATTAAATAGGCAAAGTAGAAGACAGAAGAATGAGAACTACGACAGTTGATATGAACTACTCTCTGCAATTATATATATGAAATACTATTAAGTTACTCAATTTAGCACAAGCAAGTTAATGCACATCTAACATTTGATCTCACCTATTTATCACAACCAAGAAACTGAAGTTATTTAAAAGTGTACCACACTTAAATGAAGAAGAGGAAAGCAACACCCTCCAGCTCAATACATAGGCAAACTACAACTTAAGGGCGTGATAAAAAAGAGGGGAGAGAGGGTGGAAGACTACAACTTAAGTTAGTCAATTTAGAACAAGCAATTTAATGCACATGTGACATTTCATCTAACCCATTTATCACAACCAAGAAACTGAGATCATTTCAATTACATGTACTTAACACAACACTCCAATACCACACTTGACGTAATTGGAATATAGGAGCTAATCAATCAATATAAGTATGTAACTAATTCACATCGCATAATGTTCACAGAATTGTACAGACCAAAACAGCTAGGCAGCAGTAGAATGAGAACTGTGACAGTTGATATGAACTACTCCCCGCAACTAAATATATGAAATACTATTAAGTTACTCAATTTAGCATAAGCAAGTTAATGCACATCTAACATTTGATCTCACCTATTTATCACAACCAAGAAACTGAAATTATTTAAAAGTGTACCACACTTAAATTAAGAAGAGGAAAACAACACCCTCCAGCTCAATACATATGTAAACTACAACTTAAGGGTGCGATAAAAAAGAGGGGAGAGAGGGTGGAAGACTACAACTTAGGTTAGTCAATTTTAAGCATAATCTTTAAGCAAAGAAAAGGCAGACCTTACTAAACACAAATCAGGAACAATCAAATTCCATGTATTTTTATATGACAACATTTGGAAGTTTCTTGGCCAACATCGACATATCATGAGGAATTAATAATTTCAAGCATAATTTTAAGCCTAAATTGATATCATATACCATACAAGTAAAAGGCTGAAATGATTTTTAGATTGTCAGATCTGTCTCCGTGGTAACTTTTAGTCCAAAAAATTTTAATATGATACCTATAAAAATTAATACGCCTATAAAAATTTTAATACCATTATATGAAACTTTTAGATTCACCACTGTAGCACTGCAACGCAGTGCCCATCTAAATAGTAGACGTGCAATGCAATGGTAAGCAGTTGAACTGTGCAGCAGCAAAAGTGGCAAACAAATTGTCATCAAATCAAACTCATCATCCTTTAGCAAAGAAAATCCAGACATTACCAAACACAAATCAAGAACGACAAACAAGAAAATTACCAGCAGAGATTTACCTTTTCCAGATCAAGCAGTCCGCACAATTCGTCAACCTATAAAACGAATAACCAAAAAAAGGACAAAAATCCCTCATCAGACAAACACGTTGCATAAGACGAAGAACCGAGATCAAACAAAAAAGGAAAAAACACCCATAAACTTACCGGCCGCACAAGAAACCCGCAGATCCACCGGATAATCGGATTCAGTGTCTCTAAAATACGGCCGTGAGCGATTGAACCCCCAAAACATGAAAAAAAAACCCCAAAATCCCCGATTACAAACGTTAAAGGCCCTAGAT
>JACYFF010031958.1:69388306-69429780 GCA_017589665.1 Selenicereus undatus | reverse complement strand
AATTGGCGTCATATTTTATATTATCATCCTCCATTGTGCCATGCTTCATAACAAGTATATTATATCATTTCTCCCTCATATTTATGTACACATTTTCTATAACCATATAGTTTATGTCCGAGTATTCGATTAGTTATTGATGAAAATACTTTAGCGTTACGTATTTATTGAAATTTTGCATTGTATCGGTGTAATTACAACATTGATTATGTCTACAGCAACTTCCTATTTACTATTTTCCTACATACCTTGAAAATGTCCACCTGAGCATGCTCCGTGCAAAAGCACGGGCCTAGACTAGTAGAGATAAATTAAAGAATAATAAAAAATAACAATATAATTTCAGGTCAAATTCACAGGTTCGGGTTCGGGTTCGGGTTCGGTCGGGTTTGATCCGCTAATTTACAGGTTTTTCAGGTTGGGTTAATTTGGATTCAAGTCGAAAAAATCATGTTCAAAATTCAAAATTTTCAGACGAATGGATTGGACTTTTGGATCGGGTTAATTTTTATCAAGTCTGATAGTACTTATTGAAGCTAGTTTATAGCGTTTGCCGTTTTTACTCAAAAATTGAAGCCAATCGCAGATTCGGTTAGGATTGGTACATCAATGATCAATTGTGTTAGACTTTGGGGACGGTATAGAAAGAGTTGTAGTTGTGCTGGTGGAAGAAGAGTAGAGTGCCACTGCGCCAGCATGAGTTATTTACAACATTCACACATGTTAATATATTAAAGAACAGGAGAAAAAGATACCCTCTATTTTGCAACAGCAAATATCATTGCACTATTGTGATTTGTGAAGAAGAAGAAGAATATTATTATTATTATTATTATTATTATTATTATTATTATTATTATTACTGCTACTGCTATTGTTAGAGTTGGAAAAAGCTGACCAGATACAATTACCAACCCAAATCCGACACGAATTTAAGTGGGTTTAGGTATGAACTTTGAATCCGTTTAATTAAATGGGTTGATACGGTAAACACGTTTAATTAATTGGGTTAGGTTCAGGTTGAGAATCTCAACACGAAAAAATACCTATTTTAACTCGTTTAATTAAACGGGGTTAAATAGGTCAACTAATTTACTATTCATTTACCGTTTACCGTTTATCGTTTACATTTTCTGTGGGAATTAGGCTTTGGAGAATTAGGTTTTGTGGTCTCTTTTATGGATTTGTTGATTGTTGACTTACTGGTTATGTTATTAAGAATTTCACACAATTTGACTTTATTTGCTGTTATTTAAGACTTGGCTTGGACATGGTTTGTAACTTAAGTAGTTGGTTCTTATGTAAACTTTCTAGGCTGTAAAATTACGTTGCTACTGACTGTTTTGCTAAAATAGGCTATGAATATGCTAAAGTCGGTAAGTTAGCTGCTATTTTGGTGTACTTTTGAAAGCAACTATGCCTTAAGAGGCTGGAAAATATATAACTTGTTTGGTAAATTATCTTTAGGTTAAAATTAAATGGGTTGGTGGGTAAGTAGGTAACCCAAACCTAACATGGTTTACCCATTTTTGTAAACGGGTTAGGCTCATTACCTAGCTCTAGCTATTGTTAATATTATTTTGGTGGTGGTGGTTGTTGTTGTTGTTGTTATTATTTACTATTATTATTATTATTGCTTTAATAACTTGAAAATAATTGTAGGAGAGTCCTTTTATGTCATTTTGAGTTAATCAGCCAATTTAGCAGGTAAAAGTATTGAATACATTTTTTTTTCCAATTGCTTGTTTAAACTGCTATCTGCTAATAGCTAAATTACAACCACTATCTGCTACTAAAACAACTATTGGCTACCCAACCACCATTTGCTATTCAAACCACTAATTTTGCCGAATAGGGCCTTAACTTGAATTCGGGGGAAGCAATTTCTAGTTAAAGAATCCATAATTTGAGAAATGTTAGTCATCTTTTAATTGTATGCTATGAAAAGTAGAAAACAAATGTTATAGTCTTTAAAGCAATATCAGGTTCGAATATGGGGAAATAGTTTACATGTTCCAATTAGTTAACCTCATTATCAACACTATGCACATAACAATAATTATCATAGACCGTTGTTTTGCACAATTTTATTCCGTTCTTAAAAGGGCCCAAAGTGAGCCGCCAATGGGCCGACTTGACCCGACCTATTTATTAGCTTGATTGTGTATTTTCTAACTTTGAATTTAGACTAGTTTAATTTGGTTAAAAAATTATAAATATATTAATTGAAAAATTAACTAACAAAAAACACTCATTAGGTGGTAATAGGCAGGCTAAGTTCATTTGGCCCATAACCCAGCCCAACCCATTAGCAAATGTACTGGACCTAGACCAGCCCGTTTAGTTAATAGGTTGGTCCAGTCCGACCTAACCCAGTCCGTTGTCCACCCCTACATGAGAGGCTCCTTGCCCACTTATGTCGGGAGAAGGTGTTGAGAAGAGGTTGAGGAGGGACATAAAGGTTTCAGAAATTAATTGGGCTTTATGCCAAGAAGATCAATTATAGAATTAATACATTTCGTAAGAAGGCTTATTGAACCATATAGGGATAGAAAAAAGAATTTGCACATGACATTCATCGATTTAGAGAAGGCTTGTGATAGATCACCAACAAACCGACAAAGGTGATGTGGAAGTGCTTGGAGAAAAGGGTGTCTCTATGGCACATGACAGAGTTATTAAGACATACAAGGGAGTAAGGACATGTGAAGAAGATTTTAGCAGGGACACAGATGCTGTTTCTATTGCTATTAGCCTTTATCAAGGATCTACAACTCATTTCAAGAATCAGCTCTAAGGCCCCCTTTTTTTGCAATTGTAATAGATGTGTTTACTAAGGACTTACAAGCTGAGGTATCATGATATATGCTATTTTGTTGATAATATTGTTCTAATCAATGACACTAGAGGGGATGTCAACAATAAGTTGGAAACATGGTGAGAAACTCTTTAACTAGCGGTTTTAGATTAAGCAGGTCAATGACTGAATACTTGAAGTGTAAATTTAGCGAGGGGGAATGAGAGACTCTAGGAGATGTCACTATTGAGATAGTAGAATATCGAGTGCAAAAAAAATTAGGTGCTTGGAATCTATCATGCCTAATAAAGGTGTACTGGTCAAGAAATTTAGGTTAGAGTTAATTATTAAGGTCGGCAATTTTATTGGTTTCATTGTATTAAATTTTACAAATAACTACAAGTATGAGTTTATGTAAGCTAATTTTTAGAATTTTCTTGACTTATATTGTGTGATTACAAGAAATTAGTAAGTTAGTTAAAATTAGACCGAGATGAGATTATGTGACATAGCGAAGTAGATTGACTCATCGGTTGTTGGACTCAATTGGGTTGGGCTTATTTAGGCCAAATTTGTTTTGGGTTTAATAAGTTGGAGAAAAAGGGAAAATGAGCCCACAAAAAAGAAGAAGAAGAGGAAGCAAGGTGCCTTGTCATACCCAACAACGATAGAACCCCAAGCCCGCAACATACTCTCAGTTTCTCCCACTTTCAACACCATCTGTCAATCCCCCCATACTCCACCACCATTCTCACCGCTGAGAGAGAGGAAGAGAGTGAGTGGAGAGAGAGGAAGAGGGTGAAAAGAAGAGGAAAGGAGCACACTAGCAACAGCAGTGATGAGAGAGAGAAGAAGAGTAGCAGCAGCTACGGGGAAGGGAAGAGCAGGAGCAGCACAGTAGCAGTAACAGGCACGAAGGAGGAGGAGGAAATAGAGGGGAGCAGCATGAAAGCCAAAATTGATCCTAAAATCGCTCAATTATCCCTTGATTCTGATCCAATAAGCTTAGATTCAAGGTGCATAGTCTTACTTCCCAAACATATATCTAATTTCCAACTATTTTGAGCTTTACCATGAAAATGGGAGTAAATTGCTAAGGTTAGGGTTGTTGTAGAATTTGTAAAATTGTTGAAAAGAGAAGAGATGAAATAGATGCAATAAAGTGAATTGGGTTGTTGTTGTGATGTTTGAGGTTAAATTTAGAGTGACAATATAGCGAGGAAGTCCGGGGAGTTGAATTGGGAACCATGGTGATTACTGCTTTGACGAGACTACATTGTATTCCTCTTGCTTTTGCTGTGTTCAATCTGATTTAGCTGATTAACGAACCTTAAGAACAACTTGGTAGGACCAAACGCAACAGCATCACATTTTGGCGTGATAGTTAACTGTTTATATGCGCTGTGTATATGTATTGTGTGTGACAGGGTGAAAAGTGGGGAGGCTACTAGCCGGATCAGCAACACAGTCCAGTTCTGGGCCATGGCTGTCAGGGTGTGAGTTGGGGGGCAAACCGAACCCGGGCTCACTCCGACTTTTGTTCTATTTTACCTGTATCGTGGATGCTGGGTTCTTCTCAATCCACTGAGGGTGTGGCCTGCTGGGTTGAGTTAAAACTTTAAGCTACACATTCTTTGAGAATGGAGAACCTAGCACTTGTCGAGTCGTGCCAACTTTAGTCACCATGCATGCATGCTCGGACTAATGTAGGCCAAACCTGTTAGTGTGAGCATTCTTGGTTGATACAAAGTTGCCTCATCGGCCTCGAAATAGACTTGAAAACATTTTTTTTTTTTAAGGAATCCATGTGATCCGACTCAATGAATTGATTAACCTCAAGTGATTTAGGTGGCATTGGAATAGTAAATGAGTTATCTGCCTTTTAATCATGTTAGCCCAAGCTACGCGGCTAAATGGCGTCCGTGATTTGACATGAATTCTAAAAATTATACTTCTGATAAACAACTTGGTGAGTGTTTTTTGCTACTTTGTTTGATTGCGAGCTCCTTTGTACGGACCTTTTATAATCCTATCTAATGCTAGCCTTCCTATAGGTAAAGCTTGATAGTTCCTGTGTCTGTTTTAGTAAACTTGAGCTTTAGACGCTTTTGAAAGCTTCTGCTTAGCAGTTTGAGAGTTGGGTTGTTTGTACGTTTGCTTGTGAACTTGTTTTACAACCAAGGTGTTATTAGCATTTCTTAAAGCTGGAACTGTTGTTGTCAAGTCAATTTGAAACAACAAAGTTGTTTACATATATTTTGAAAGTGAATTTCACTTGAGATGTTTTGCACTAAGAGAATAATGCTAACTATATGGGCTCCATTTAGGGACTAGACCTGAATGTGGGAACCCTAATTTTTAGGGAGCAAATTTAGAAGTACGTACCCTGATTGATACTTCCCTAATAAAGGTAAAATTTCGTTGACTTTGACAGCCCAAGGGGACACCACGAGTCATGAGTTGTGACACTCACTTAAAAAGAGCACTAATTTGTGAATCTAATGCCCTTGAAGTGGTTTTCTTACCTACGTTGAGCTAGAAACTCTTTGATTCTGAATTATGCCTGCCCAAAGGTTTAAAGAAGTGTAGACACTCTTTGAAAGGACTTTATTACACCAGAAATGGCCTTCTTTATGTGAACAAGTTTTATAATGGCTCATTTTCATTTACGTACGTACTTTTACCCCTTTTTGTTCATCATTTCTGCTTTTATGCTAAAAATGCTTGAGTAATTAAACCAAGGCATACCGTTTGATGTGAAGTGTTAAACTCAGAGCTTGAATGGACTATCTTCTCTATTCCGATGATATTATTAAGGGACAATTAGATGTTGTTAGACTTGCATGCTTAATATGTTAATATTAAATAAAAAAATCTTCTGCGTCTGCTACTTATTGCACTATACACAATTGTTTTTGCTATTCGAGGTGTAGATTATCCACTGAGCGTGTGGTAGGTCATTACCTCTTTTTTCCCTTTTCCGCATGTCTGGATCTTCTTGAAAGTGACGTAATAGTTTCCAGTCTATGTAAATTAAGTTGGTTTTTGTTAAATGCTTTGTAGTGCATTGTAAAAGAATTTTATGTATGTTAATTCAGAAGTTAAGTGGCGTATCATGGTTGGTTATAAGTTCTTTGAGCATTTGTAAGTCTAACATCTAAGTTCATATATTACATGTTGTCTAGTAGTTGCTCTAAATGGCCTTGTGAGCCAGTCAACTGATTAGATGCTCACCTTTTAGTTGTAAAAATTTGAAAGATATCAGGATTTAAGCCCTGTGTGCTCTGAGTGTGCAATCTATTGTGCTTTAAATTGATTTACTTAGTTTTTATTCAAATAATAGTTTACATACTTCGGGAATGTGGCCAATAAAAATTAATAGTTTGCATTCTTAGATTATGTGGCCTGTGGAGTTATAATCTCCGATGTGTATTCCTCAAGTGTGTTTAGATTTGTCTTTTATGTTTTTATTATTACAGGTATCAAATGTAAGATTATTAGCTTAGGGCTAAGGTCAATTTTTAGGTGGAACATTGTTTGTTGCGTTTTCAAGATTTAGAAAATTTCTAAAACCTCTAATCCTAGGTTTAGGGATGTCACAGATGGTATCAGAGTAGGGTCTTGCGACCACAGGTCATGACCATAGGCTTGCATTTCATATAGCCGTCTAGGTATTTCTTATAGGACGATATGACATATAGTGTACCTTCAACTGCAAATATGTTTTGGGGTACTAGCTGGTTTGACTTATTGATTGTTACATGATTGGATTAAACTTATTTATTAAAGAAGCAAGTTGCGTGTTGGTGTATGAGTTAAAAGACGTGTCCTCTCATGAGCTAATCGAGTGTTGGCTTCATTAGTCCTTATGTTTATGTGTGCACCTCTGATGACATAGCTGAAGATATGTCTAGTTTTGAACTCAAAAGATTGAAGATGGTTAACCTAACCCATTCTTTGCCCTTATATACAAGTTGCTCCTTGACATTTTTCATTTTCGAAACCTAGAGATTTTGGAATGTAAAATTCTTTTCTATTTATTGAATTAGGATATGCTCTTGCATCTGAAGACTTGTATTCATTGTGATAGTCCAAAGGTTTAGATTTACAAGTATATGTTCTTATGTGTAATAAGTGGTTTTGGTGTGAGTACATGTTGAGGAGTATCCGTCACTTGGTTTGTTAATGGTAAAGTACTAGGAAGTGATTAGAGATCATTGTCTATGTTTGAAAGAAATTAAGCAAGATTTTCATATGTGTGCATGTGAATTTGGGTAATAGTCATGCAGTCCTGCTGGCCATTGGATGAGTTTTATCCCATCATCACATACTGTGGTCACTGCTGCCTATACGATGTTCTTCTTATTCTACGTGTGGTAGATATTGTTTATACATTGTATTTCGTTCTTCCCATCATGCAATTACCACTACTACTGAGTTACATATATGGTTTGCTATCCTTCGGACAGAATGCTATTCTTGTTGTGGGGTTAGGAACTTGCATAATCTAGTTAGATTGAACCCCAAAGAAAAAAGGGAGAAAGAACCGGGTACACTTTGGAATTGTTACACCATGCATGTTGCCAACTAGGGGGAATGATCTATACATTATCAATGCTTTCCTAAGTATTAATACAGAGTCTGAAACTTAGTTTAAAAAAGCCCGCTGAGGCACGCCTAGGCGCGCCTCGACGTGAGTCTACCGGGTTAGTGTCTCAAAGGGGATGAGGTGCGCCTCAAGGATGCGAGACTACATCTTCCCCCTTTTTGTTCTTTTTCTTAGCCTTGCCTTTACCTTTTCCCTTCTTTTCCTCCCTTGGGATCTAAAAGGTGAGCTAAATTTGTACTGTAAATACGTGCATTGGGGAACTATGATGATCAGATAACATACCTTAAGGTTATTTGTGGTTCTAGTAGTCATATTGATGTCTAATCACATTTTTAATGCATTTATCCAACTTACTTATGTAAAACATGCTTTGTGAAATATGAAATACTTTTAAAAAAATTTGCATAGAAGTGCGCCTCGCATCCATGATGCGTGCGCCTTTGCCTTGCGCCTTGTGCTTCACACTTCGGGATCCTATGCGCCTCAGTGTGTCTCGCGCTTTTTAAAACTAAGGTCCGGAGGCTAGAACTTGCTAAAAGTGGACGTCCCTTCTATACTATAAGTCCTTAAAGTCCCACGACTCCCGATGAGACGGATGTATCTTATAGACCATCTATGCTTACCCACAAGGCTATTAATGTCGTTGTATTAGCTTGAACACATTTACTAGTTGTGGAAGCCCACCTTTTCGACGAATGAAGTGTCAGCGTAACTCCAGCTAAGTGAGCCTTAGGTTTGGTGCCCCTTTGATTGTCTAAAACACACCCTGCTTGTCCTACAACAGTCGCATATAGCAAACAAGGTGCGAGTTACATCGTGGGAGCATAGAGTTGATTTTGGCGACAAATTTCTAATTGTTTTTGGAAAAGCCTCAAGGCTTAGCTTTGACAATAGATTGCAAGCTAGGTGTTTGCACTTGCATGTACCCGTCTAGATATCATCTTGTGTGACAATACCCTGAGCCTATGTGTTTAGAGAGTAAATATGACATTATACACAATGTAAAGCTCATGGGAGCTTACATGGATAATTAGATTCGTTATGAAATGATCATTGATGTGTTTTGTGACCGAATTGCTAAATAAATGGCTTCTTGGCATATTTTTAGGTTGAGTCTAGTTGGGCGTGTGGCTGATTTGGGCAAATGATTTAGCCTATGTGGTTTGTTGCACGATGTGGTCATTGGGGTTGTTATTTGCAATACATTACTTCTATTATCTTGTCTTATAATTTGAGTGGCTGTAAGGTCATATATTTAATACATAATCTACTGATTGTAAGAGTCTGCATTTTCAAGTGTTGACCTTTATATATTTTATGGTGGACAACGATGGCATGCTAGTGCACCAAGATCATAGTTGAATTTTTTACTCTAAACTTGATGGGTGAGTTACGTAAAACGGCTGTTGGCATGTAGATCTGAGTGCGATGATGTGATATGATTGAGCTGTCTTGTCCCATACATTATGTAATAAGCTTCATGGGGAAACTTTAGTGTTGTGCTTTTGTTACTTGATATGCCTATGGTCATTGGTGTTATGTGATTGTTCCTCTTGCCATTTTATCATGCTACCATTATGTGTACTAATATTTCCGCAATCTTAAAGAACCGCACCTATGTGAATATGTGATTGCCTATGTACCTTATGTTACTTGATGATGTGCTAAGTGTGCTTGTGGTCGTATTAGAGTCTTTACTGTATCACTTGATCATCGAATTTGAAACATGTTTGTTAATGCGATTGATCAGAAAAATGATCTGGTGTGGATTAATTATGTTACGTTATACTAGTGATATTTCAATAGGGGTGCAAAGGGCCAAAGGTCATGTCTGTGGGAATGTCATTTTATTATTATGTTTTCATAATTTCGAGAGACTCAGTTCCACATGGTGACTTTAGGGTAGAACTTTGCATCAGCTAAACCATTGTGATTACCTCGTTTGCTTGTTGTTCTTTTAAATATGCATTCTGGCTGAAGACTTTCGTTTTGAAAATTATAGTCGTAAGAAGAGCACAAGGCAATTGATAAGTCCATAAAGTGCACACTATTTTGAGGTCGTTTTGTGTTATTTTTAGGGAGAATTATGTGCTTTATGTTATGATTTATACTGCTTTTTTAGTTGTATGCTCGGGTATAGTTCTTTTATGGGTTTTGCAGGTTTTTGGACATTTTACCCCAAATTTGACCATAATGGAGTGTTTTTGACTCCCCACAGACACCCCCAAGTCACTATACCCATAGACGGAAGAAAGAACAGAAGATTATCGCAGACTGTTCGTGGTGAAGGCCACGGTCCCTAGTGAGGCCATAACTGCAAGCTTATTGATTTTCCTTCATGTGGCTGAGGTTGATAGTGCTCTTCTTTAAATAAGGTCATTTTTGCAGTAGAGAAGACACGCACAGCAGAAAAGAGAACTCCTCTCTGGTTTTTTTTCCATTCTTTTCCATTTTTCTAAGTTTATTTAGATTTTTAGTAGTTTGAGTGTGAGTGTTGAAGAAGCGCTTGCTGTTTTGGAGCCCTTGTAAAGTTGGAAAACTCTTGAAGGATCTCCAATTGAGCTAAGTTTTTTTTCTCTCAACTCCGTTTAGTTTTGTTGATTTAAACATGTATGAGTAGTTTTCTCAATCTAGGGATTGTTAGCAAAGTATTGATGTTGGAATCTTTCATCTTTATTAAGCTGTACTTGTTCTTGATTGAGATTGGTTGAATTCTATCTTGTGTATGAAATTGTTGTGATTGAATTTTGGCTAAATTTAATTCATTTGCTAATTCTTAATAGTTAAGTGAAGGATTAAAAGGCGAAACTTGCTGTTTGATTGACAAGATAGGACTTAACTTAACAATACTTGAAAGAGATTCACTTGTTAAAAGAACCCTTTTAGCTATCAAAAATCGATAACTTAGACTAAACAAGGATATTTGAAAGAATGACTGGTTAGTTTAGGCAATTCAGTTTATTTCAAAAGAAGATTGAATTCTAAATGCGGTTGCACCCCTTTCAATCTCCCATTATAGATCAAGTAGATGATATATTTCATTGATCCACATCTTTACAAGGTGAAACAAATCTGTATATGTTTTAAATTGATTGAATTTTCCAATTAGGCTATAGTGTCATTCAAACTCTCTATTGAATTTGCTTGCTTAGCACTTTTATAAGACAAAACTCTACATGTTACAATTAGTCTTCGTGGGAACGATATTTTTACTAAACTGCAACACCCGTACGCTTGCAGGCATAGGTAAGCAATAGCCTAGGAGCTATAAGGAGCTATTCTACCCACTCCTATGCTACTTGCCATGTTGTATTCCATAGCCCATAGGAACTAGAACCCTCTCTAGTGACGATCCTCATCTGAAAATAGCCCATCCCAGGTAGCTGAATTACTAGTCGCACTAAAAATGCACCGTTAGATATGGGGGCCTTATGCCAATCCAACTTTCACCTAGAGATAAATTCAGCACCTCCTTTAAACGACATGTGTACAAGAGATGCATGACACCTCCCTTGCCCATCAGCCAATATTGTTATCATATCATTTCCTCCCCAAGTTGTTTCCTTGCTTATCAATTGGTAGTTCCATATATCATTCACTTGTAAGTTGCTTGTGATATACTTATTACATCGGTTCATGTTGCTTACGTTATGTGATGTCATTACGGCTTCAGACGTCATTTGTAGTGTTGTTGGTATTGATGTGACTCTATGTAATGCTATATGATGTCTATACTACTCTGTTATGATATGAAAGCTTCTAGGTTGACTAAGTTAATTCTAAAATTATTTGATTTCTCTATGCTTTAGAACGATATTTAGTTGTACACATTGAGTTGACCTTAGTCTGTGCCATTGATCATTATGGATGAAAAGCCTATATATGTCACCTCATGTTGATGTGTCCATTCCAACTCATTTGCCCCTTTGATATGCAGTTTTCCCTTGACGCTTCTGATACAGTGAGCTGATGCTTAAAGGGAGTTGACGAGGCGGAGGTTGGATATCATAAAGTTCTTTTTCTGTTTTGAAAGATTTATCTAGTTTTATCGTCAAGCTTGAATTCTTTGGCTCATGTTGTGTGGCTTATACTATATGTATATGAATTTTATGCTTTACAATTACGTTGGGCATTGGAATTTCAAGACAAAATTCTTTTAAGGGGGACAAGTGTAAAGGTCGCGAAGTGTACGTAAGAGTTAATTATTAAGGTTAATAATTTTATAAGTTTTATTATATTAAAATTTTATAGTAAGTAAACGTATGGGCTTGTGTAAGCTAGTTTTTAGAATTTTCTTCATTTAGTTTGTGATTATAAAAAATTAGCAAGTTAGTTAAAATTAGGTTGAGGTGAGATTATGTGAGATAGCGAAGTAGATTGAGTCTACAGTTGTTGGAATCAATTGGGTTCGGATTATTTAGGCCCAATTCGTTTTGGGTTTGAAGAGTTAAAAAAGGGAAAATGAGAAAAAAGGGGTAGCCAAGCGCATTTTGTTTTCCAGTTATGATAGAACCTCAAGCCCCCAAGATACTCTCAATTCCTCCCACTTTCAACACCATCTGTCAATCCCCCATGCTCCACCACCATTCTTACCACTAAAAGAGAGGAAGCGAGTGACGCACAAAGAGAGGAGGAGGGCGAAAGAAAGAGGAAAGGAAGCAGAGTAGCAACAACAATGATGAGAGAAAGAAGAAAAGTGGCAGCAACAACACAACAGGAGTAGCAGGCATCAATAAGGAGGAGGTAACTGAAGGGAGCAACGTTAAAGCCAAAACCAACCCAAAAATAACTAGTCCTTAAATTGGATTCATTAAGCTTGGATTCAATGTAGGTAACCTTACTTCCCAAACTTATATCTAATTTCTAACAATTTTGAGATTCACCACGAAAATGGGAGTGAATTGGTAAGGTTAAGGTTATTGTGGAATTTACAAAATTGTTAAAAAGAAAAGAGATGAAATAGAATTGCTGGCACAACAAAGTGAATTCAGTTGGTGTTGTGATATTTGAGGTTAAATTTTGGGTTGCGTTATAGCAAGGTAGATTGGAGAGTCGAATTGTGAACCATGGTGGTTACTACTTCAATAAGACTACACTGTCTTCCTTTTGTTTTTGTTGTGTTCAATCTGATTTAGCATATTAACGAACCTCAAGAACTACTTGGTTGGCCCAAATGCAACACCATAAAATGTTGATGGGATATTTAATTGCATGTATATGTATTGTGTGTGACAGGGCTAAAAGGGGGAGAAGGCTATTGGACTACTTAGGAGCACGGTTCGGTTCTGGACTTGGGTTGTGAACTAGAACTTTGTTTCACCCAAGATTTTGTTGTGTTTCACCTGTAAGGTGGATGCTGGTTCTTGTCAATCTACTGAGGTTGTGAGTTACTGAGTTGAGTTAAAACTTTAAGCTACACAATTCTTGAGAGTGGAGAACCTAGCACTAGTCGAGTTCTGCCAACCTGTGTCGCCATGCATGCATGCTCGAACTAATGTAGGCTAAATCTATGAGTGTGAGCATTCTTGGGCGATATGAAGTAACCTAGTTGACATAGAAACAAACTTTCTCTCAAGGAATTCACGAGAACCCTCTCAGTGAATTGATTAACCTCAAGTGATTTAGTGGCTTTTGAATGGTAAATGAATTATTTAGCTTTTAATCAAGTCATCTTATGCCAGGCGGCGAAATCACATTCCATGGTTTGAAATGAATTCTTAAAAGTATAAAAGGGTAGCCCGGTGCACAAGCATTCCGCGTTCACGCAGGGTTCGGGGAAGGGCTGCACCCCAATAGGTGAATTGTAGGCAGCGTAACCTAACTTTGTTAGTGGTTGATTCCATGGCTCGAACTCATGACCTTTTGCTCACACGGAGACAACCTTACCGTTGCTCCAAGGCTCCCCTTCAAATTCTTAAAAGTATACTTTTGATAAACAACTTCATGATTGTTTTGCTACTTTGTCCGATTGCAAGCTACTTTATGAACACTTTATAGTCCTATCTACTTCTAGCCTTCCTGTAGCTAAATCTTAATAGTGTCAATGTCTATTTTAGTAAAACTTGAGCTATTCAGGTGTTTTTGATAGCTTCCGCTCAACATTTTGAGAGTTGGGTTGTTGATACGTGTGATTACTTATGGCTATTGCTTTACAACCAAGGTGTTATTCGCTTTTCCTGAAGCTGGAACTGCTATTGTCAAATCACTTTGACACAACCAAGTTGTGGACACATGTTTTTAAAGTGAAATTCATTTGAGATGTTTTGGGCTAGAGGACATTGCTAACTATATGGACTCGAACTCGAATGTGGGAACCCTAATTCCTAAGGAGTAGTGCTGGAAGGAGGAACGCTAGTTGATACTACCCTAACAAGGGTCAAACCCTATTGACTTTGAGAGGCCTTGGGAATGGTGTACGTTGTGAGTTACTCAATTAAAGAGAGCCTTGACTTCTGAATCTAATGTTCAAAAAGTGATTTTCTTACATGCCATAAGCTGGAAACTTCCCATTTGTGAATTATGCCAGCGCAAAAGTTTAAACATGTGCAAATACTCTTTGAAAGGACTTTTATTACATCAGAAATGGAATTCTTTATGCGAACGAGTTTTATAATGGCTTAACTTGGTTTAAGCTTGCACTACCCTTTTTTGCCGTCATTTTCGCTTTTATACTAAAAAGGGTCAATTATTAAACCGAGGGATACCCTTTGATGTTAAGTGTTAAACTAAGAGCATGAATGGTTTATCTTCCATGTTCTTAGATATTATTAAGGGGAAAATAGATGTTGGACATGTATCCTTAATATCTTCTTCTTTAAATCTCCTTATTTTAGTCTACAAGGAACCCAAAAAATAAGCTAAACACAATCCTTAACCCAAACACAATCGTAAAGTCCACAAAAAAGTCTTCATAACTATGCAGCACTGTCAGCTAGAGACCATAGTTTGACCGTGACCACCTCGATGAACAATGCTAGGCTATCCATTCGACCCCAAAACTAACCATGACCCTTTCATGGTCATCGCCACCCTCCATGGTTCCCTTGTCTTGTGCTGAACTTTCATTGCTTACACTAACATGGCTAATGAAGGAGATGCTTCTCATTAAAGGCGCATTCCTCTTGAGCAAGCCCATGAGGTGAGGAGAGATAAATCCATTCCTTAACTTCAAGAGCATGTGAGAAGGCTCACAACGAAGCTTCAGTAAGTAAAAAGATTTGTTCCCATCAGGCGAAGAAGTCACCTTTACCGGGAGCTTGATGTTAACCCCATTGACATTGCCTATTCCTTCTCTTATGGAGATTATGACGAGGAGGATAGAGGAGTTAGGAGAAGAAGACATCCAAGGAAAGACCTTAGAGACTTCAAGATTGAGGCACTAAAATTTGATGGAAACCTCAATTTAGAAAACTACCTAGATTGGCTTCAATCTATGAAGATGATCTTTGATCTTAAGGAGTACAATGAAGATAAGTCTTTCAAATTGGCTATTCTCAAGATGAAAGGGTATGTATCTTCATTATATGAGCATTTGAAGAAGAATAGCCTAAGGGAACCTAAGTCAAAGATCAAGACAGGATTTGAACTCAAGAAGCACATTGACAAGAGGTTGCTACCATCCTCTTATAAGCGAGAGCTTTACCTCAAGATCACCTCTCTTGGCCAAGAAAATCTTAAGATGGAAGAATATGTTAGGGAGTTTTAACAAACCAAAATGAAGGTTGGATTGAGTGAAGAGTTTAAGCTTAAAATTTGCCAGATTTATCAAAGGATTGTCACATAATATTACCAACAAGGTAGATCTTTAACCATATCTCTCATTTCTTGATGTGTGTAATCTTGCAATCAAAGTTTAGAAGCAACTTAAGGGTGGGAAATCCTTTCACACCTCCTTTACTAAAAGCCCCTCCACTCACATTGAAATTAAAACAACACCCTTATAAGTCAAAGCTCTAGAAAAGGATAAGGGAATCGCTAGTGAGCTACCTAAGTAGTTGGAAAGGAAGAAATGTTTTAAGTACCTTGGTTTTGGGCAGTTTTAAGCTGATTGTTTTAATGAAAGACCCTCACTATCAGGGTGGTAGAACGGATTTGAGCCATTGAGGAAGAATCTAGTGAAGAAGAGGAATTGAATGACGTGCCTACTTTGGTGACTCCGATTGTGGGAGAATTATTGTTGATTAAGAGGCCTCTACATATCGCAAAGTCTTCGTATGAAGATAGCCAAAGAGAACAATTATTTAAGTCAAGGTGTACCATTGAAGGCAAGGTTTGTGGCTTGATCATATATGGTGGTAGTTGTACTAATGTGGCCTCTAAGACAACCATTGGCAACCTTCAATTCCCAACCAAGGAGCATCATACTTCAAACTCCCTTTAATGGTTAAAGCTAGGCAATGAGGAAACTACTTTAAAACAGGCTCTTCTTTTGATCGCCTTTGGTCCTTATCAAGATGAAGTTTTGTGGGACGCCTTCCCTATGGATGTATGTTACATGTTACTTGGTAGGCCTTGGTTGTATGATAACCATGTGATTTATGGTGGGCATTCTAACACGTATTCACCCAAGCACAATGGATGTAGTATTACATTGACCTTTTTGCCTCTACCCAAATAGAACAAAATCAAGTCACAGAAAGGAAGTGAGAAAAGCCTCTACAAGAATGAAACACAAGATGAGTGTGCCACTAGTAAAATCAAGCCACATATTTCCCTATGAACAGTCAAGCCACCCATAAGCAAGGAAGTGAACCCTTTATGCCACATGACTTCAAAACCCTCTTATACTAGTGGTGATGAGTTCATCCATAGACTCACTGTTGACAATCCTTTGCCAAGCAAACCATCTTTGGGAGTAGGATTAACTGAACGTGGTCAATCCATGAGTGGTGCCTCTCTTGAATTTAACAGACTCAACTTGTAATGTGATGAATACAATAAGATCTTCAACAGGCTCATCGAAGCCAAGGATTTGAGGACAAATCCTTCTCAAAAGGGGGTCCTTGATACGGAGCAATCTAATGATGCCAAGGTTCTCGAACATGCCATGGGTTTAAAGCAAGGAGCCCTCTTAATTACATAAGAAAATAGGGCATTAGGGGAAGATACTCTTATGCCTTTACTCACTTGGGGCCTTAAATGTAACACTCCAGATGCACATAATCCGCTGTTTGCATTCTCTCCATTAATTTCACCAATTAGAAGTGATAACCCAACGATTGGGGCGTTACCGCTGTCCAAAAAAGACAAGGCTTCGCTTATAAACAATAAACATAACAAAGCTGAACATCGTTTACCACCACAAGGCATTCACACAATCATAAACCATCAGAACCATACATAAACAGTTTCTAACTATCTTAAAGTTTACACCAAAATATAGTAACCCTCTGTAGAGTACACAGTTCTAACATCAAAATATTTCTATAATACAGTGCTAAAAACATTTTAGAACTAATACACCACTATTCCTTTCAAACTTCATTGCTCACTTATCTCCTCCAGTCGACCTGCTATCCTGAGGGCGATTCACTGAGCATTTGCCTAAAACAAAACATGAAAACATTTCAACTGTGAGCCGAAGCTCAGTACATGCATTTCTGCATTGTTAAATGCTCATTGAAAAGCTGGTTTGGCCCACATTGCAATTCATTTTAATGTAAGACAGGGAATGAGATGAACATAAAACTGCATTGCTAATTATTATCTAATAGTGAACCCCTGGAAACTGTTACGATATGTAGATAGTTATGCCAAGCCGATCGGGGGACCTAGCTTGAAGCCACACGGGCAACTGAAGGGTAATGCCCTACAATTGATAACCGATGATGTCACTAATTATGTGACAAACCACTGATTAAACTGATTCATTGATCTATTTACTAAAACATTATAATTTTGATAAATATGTACTGATTTCTAAAGATACAGGCAACGAACGTACTAGAGACTTTCAATGAAATCTCACTAAGTCTGATTATGCACTAAAGGGGAAAGGAATGATATATTAAGCTCAGACTTTATTCAAAAATATTATTGTAGGAATGTATATTTAGCAAAAGTACTTATTCTCATAGTTGATAAATTAGTTAGAAAGGGTAAAGGCTTAACATGAGCTAAAATGAATAAGTCGTAACTTAAGCTCCCGACCTCAGCTTGTGACCTAAATCCCCAATATAGAAAGCTTAAAAAGTCCTGCAAGACTGTCATAGACAAAGGAAAAGATAATTCCTACAATAGGGTTCCCAAAATTGGACTAGAGAACAATTGTGCCAGCTTCGACTAGAACACAATTGTGCTAGCTTCGGCATATCCTCTGCAGTTCTAGTAAAACGGCCATAAATTTTTCGACAGAACTTGTATTAAAGCGATTCAAAATGAACTTGAAAGATAACTAATTGATCTATCTACCCACCAAAAATTACAATTTTTTGATGGGCCAAATAATACCAGTTTAATCATGAACAGTCCCCTATTTCAGGTTTTTTTACAGCCCTACTGTTTTTGTTTTTCCCATTTTCTTCACATAATTCCCTTATAAAATCACTCCTTTAAATCATTTAGCAAAGCCTTATCCTTCTCATCGCCTTACAAAGCCATATTACTCAAATTCACTCCATAATTGTCTACATCAAAATTTTAATTCTTCTCTTTTTCAAACTCACTCAAAACACATCCATAAGCTTACTTATTTGCATAAACGAGCAAAATGACCTTTTATAATCAATTGGGGAAACTCCCCTAATCCACCCCTTTTATAAGAATCACACCAAGTCATTTCCCAAGTCAAACAACACATCCAAGATTCATTTTACATAAAATTATATACAAATAACATGCTTAATACCAAGAATAATCCAAACCATGCATAATTGCCAAAACCCTAGCCTATGACCAACTTAATTCATCTTCATCTCTCCTCCAAAATCACCAAAAACACCATCATAATCATAAATAGGATTAAAGATTACAAAATCAAATACAAAACAATCCAAATCCATGATTTAACTCAAGCTAGCATGATCATGGACAACCCTAAAACCTAGAATGCTTCAAGCTTAACCACAATCAAAAACATCAAAATAACTCTTGTTTCCATCCAAATAACATGATTAAAACTCAAATCAACATAAACAAGAATCAAAATCAAAAATCCAAAGAAACAAAGTAAGGGTTACTCACTTAAATGCATAGGAGAAAAGTGGAAGAAGTGGTTGATGAGGGTGGGGGCTGAGTGAAGGTGGTGGCTGGGCTAGTTGGTGGTGGACTAGTGGCCGGTGGGGGCTGTTCTGGTGGTGGACTGATGGCGAAACAGCAACAAAAAGAGGGGCGGGGGCAGCTGTGGCTGGGGTGGAGAGAGAAGAAGAGAGGTTTGTGTGCTTGATTGTTTTTCTTTTTACTTGGCTTTGAATGATCTAGTGTTTACTTGGCTGAGTTTTTACCTCAAAAAGTAGCTTTTGACTAATTGTAATTAGGCTTAAATCATGGTAATTAGCTAGGTTTAATTAGGCAAGCTTGTTGGGCTTCAAATTGGGCCAAATAAATGGGACTCGGTAATAGAACTTTCTGTAACAATAATGTTTTTGCTTCACTCAAAATTAAATTTTTGTGATATGGAAAAATAATTTAATCACTTAAGTCATAATTATCAACGCTTAATAGCAATTTTCCACAATGAATTTTGTTTTCCATCAGGATTATTAAATGCGAGAAATAAATGCCAGAAAAATATTAACATGATGTAATTAAGTAAATAAACATGATTTAGGGTTGGGCTATTACAACCTTCCCCCCTTAAAGAATTTTGTCCTCAAAACTTATGAACTTTATCGAAACATGCAAAATTACCTCAAATAAATGTGGATGCTTGGCTTTCAGTTCCTCTTCAATCTCCCAAGTGGTTTCTTGGGAGGTATGGTTTCGCCAAAGCACCTTGATTAGAGGTATTTCTTTTTGTGGAACTGCTTAATCTTGCGATCTAGTATGTAAATTGGACGCTCTTCGTACACTAGATCCCCAATGATTTCAATTCAGATACAATGGTATGATTTGGATCTAGAATATATTTCTTGAGATGAGATATGTGAAACATGTTATGCACATGTTCAAGTTCTACTGGCATATTCCAGCCGATATGCTACAGGATTTAATTTTTTAATGATTTCATAAGGTCCAATATATCTTGGACTCAATTTGCCACGTACTCCAAACCTCCTGATGCCCTTGGTTGGTGAAACTTTTAGAAAAACTTTATCGCCTATTTGAAACTCTAGAGGTCTCCTTCTTTAGTCAGCGTAACTCTCTTGCCGACTTTGGATAGCCCTAATATGCTCTTAAATTCTTCTTCTTGTTTTAATGGTTTCTTGAATCATTTCAGGGCTTATAATAAATGTCTCATCCAAATCATTCCAACGCAGTGGGGTTCTATATTTTCTCCAATATAGAGCCTCGAGCCGGGCCATTTTTACGGTGGACTGATAGCTATTGTTATAAGAAAACTCCACCAACGGTAAATCGTCTTCCCATTTGCCTTGGAAATCTAATATACAAGCTCTTAGCATGTCCTCTAGAATTTGATTCACTCTTTCAGCTTATCCATTTGTCTCAGGGTGATAAGAGCTACTAAAGTTCAATCTGGTCCCAAAGACTTTTTGAAGTGCTTGCCAAAAACAGGCTTGGAATCTTTGATCCCTATATAATACTACGTCTAAAGGAATCCTGTGTAGTTGGATTATCTCCTTAACATACAGTTGGGCTAGTTTTTCAACTCTCCAAGTATCCCTAATTGGTAGAAAATGGGTCGACATGGTAAGTCGATCGACTATAACCTAGATGGCATTCTTCTTCAAAGGAGAAAGGGGTAAATCCATAATGAAGTCCATTGAGATCGAATCCCACTTCCAAGTGGGAATTTCTAGAGGTCGCAATTCACCTATAGGATGCTGATGCTGATGCTCTTCTTTAACCTTCTAGCAAGTCAGACACTTGTCTACGTATTCTGCAATCTCTTTCTTCATATTATTCCACCATAAGTATTGCCTCAAGTCTTTATACAACTTGGTGCCTCCTGGATGCACCGAGTAGTGAGTGTTGTGAGCCTCCTCTAGGATCTGCTTCCTCAATTCCACATTTTTGGGGATGCACAGACGATTTTGGAATCGCAGGGTCCCATCCTTATGTCCTACAAACCCATGATACTTCCCTTTTTCTAAATTTTGCTTTATTCTTTGGAGTTCAGCATCACTTTCCTTGTTCACCCGAATTTCCTCCACTATGGAGGGCTGTAAGGTAAGTGCTGATAATTAAACATTTTCTTGCCCATGGGACACTAGTTGGATTCCCAAGTCTTCAAGCTCTCTCAAGAGACTCAACTGAGTGATGACCATAGTGTTTGAGTTATGTTGCGCTTTCTTACTAAGGACATCCGCTATAACATTTGCTTTTCATGGGTGGCATTAAATCTGTAAATCATAGTCTTTAAGCAACTGAAGCCAATGCCGTTATCTCAAAATTGAGCTCCTTCTGGGTGAAGATATACTTCAGATTTTATGGTAGTATAGATCTTGCATGGTACCCCATATAAGTAATGTCTCCAAATTTTTGGTGTAAAGACCATAACTGCTAACTCCTGGTCATGGATAGGGTAATTTTTCTCTTAAAGCTTGAGCTGTCGGGAGGCATAAGCTGCTACTTTATCTCCCTGCATCAGAACACCGCCTAAATTGTTCTTCAACGCATCATTATAAATGGCATACTCCTTACCTGCTATTAGTAGTGTTAGGATTGGGACAGTAGTTAATCGCTGCCTTAGCTCTTGAAAAGTTTTGTCACATTTCTTTGTCCACTCAAATTTATTCGCTTTCCTCAGTAAATTGGTTAGGGGTGAAGCTATTTTCAAAAAGTCCTTAACGAATCTTCAGTAATACCCGCTAAACCCAAAAGGCTTTTAATCTCAGTGACATTGGTAGGCCTTGAGTATTCCATGATTGCTTTCACCTTCTGGGGGTCCACTTTAGTTCCTTGCTTTATAACTACATGTCTTAAGAATACCACTTCTTCCAACCAAAATTCACACTTTTTTAATTTGCCAAAGAGTTGATGCTTCCTCAATGTCTGTGACACCATCCTCAGATGATCAGCATATTCCTCTCTGTCCTTAGAATAGATAAGAATATCATTTATGAACACCACCACAAACTTGTCTAAATAGGATATGAAAACTTTGTTCATAAGATCCATAAAGGCTGCAGGGGCATTGGTTAGGCCAAACAGCATCACCATGGACTCATCTCGACCGTAATTGATCCTAAATGCAGTCTTGGGGATGTCTTTAGGTGTAATCCTAAGTTGATGGTACCCTGACCTCAAATCAATCTTAGAGAAGACTCCTGCTCCTTGCAGTTGTTCAAACAAGTCATCTATTCGCAGCAAAGGGTATTTGTTTTTTATGGTGATCTTGTTCAACTCCATGTAGTCAATACATAGCCTTAAGGTTCCATCCTTTTTCTTTACGAACAACACTGGGGCACCCCATGGTGACACACTTGGTATGATAAATCCCTCCTATAATAGCTCATTTAACTAGATCTTTAGTCCTTTAAGCTCAGTTGGGGCCATACGAAATGGGGCTTTGGAGATAGGTTGGGCACCAGGGATTAACTCAATTCCAAAATCAATTTTCCTCTATGGGGGTAGTCCTATTAACTCCTCAGGAAAAACATCTTCAAATTCACAAACTATGGGAATATTTTCTGCTTTTTCTTCTTCTATGTGAGTGTCCATGGCATAACACCAATATCCAATGCACTGTTGACATAACAGCTTACTTGCTTTCATAGCAGAAATCAAGGGACAAGATTTTTCCTGTCTCTGTCCATAGAAACATACTTCTCTCCCTTTTCCATCCTTCAAAATACCCTTAAGATCTTCACAATCAATCTTGCCCCCATAAGTGTGCAACCAATTCATTCCCAAAATAATGTCAAAATTGGACAAATCAAATTGAATCAAATCCCCAGGGAATGTGGTTCCACCAATGGTGATGGGAACAAGTTTATAGGAGATGAAGCACTCTACTACAAAATCATTAGGTAACTTGATCCTATAATTGGTTTCTGAGCTCCTATTCTGAAGGTTCAATTGCATGGCAGATCTGGTGGATGTAAATGAATGAGTAGCACCAGAACAAATAATACACAAAATGATTTTGAATTTAAAAAGAGAGTTCCAGTGACTATTACTAGAGGTGGCAGCTTCCTTCTTGCTCATTACATATGCCCGTTCTACTGCTGTAGGCCTCAGAGGTAGGGCCCTTGGTGAGGTGGGGCCAAGGGTTTTACTGAACCTTTGTCTACAACCTTCAATCTTCGGGGGCATGCAGCGATGAGGTGTTCTGGGCTTCCACACCACATGCGCTTGTTGGTTCCTACTCGCCATTAAGGGGTGGTGTGATTTGTTCTTTCGCATTTTCCAGAGGGCTCCACTGAGCCTGCAAGACTGCTCTTGGGATGAGCGGGAGAAGGTTTCTTCTTGTTCACACTCTCACTTAGAGCTCCTTGCTCGATCACTTTTCTCTTTTGGTAGATCATGTTCAAGGCCCTCAACTTTGTCTTTACTCGCCCCACTTTAGTTGTTCACTCACATAACTCTTGGTAGGTTAAGATTGGTTGCCTAGCTAACTGATTTCGAATGTAGTAGGCCAAACGCTCTTCAAACCTCCTTATCTTTAACCTTTCAAATGACACAAATTCAGGGAAAACCTGGACAGTTCTATAAACTTACTGGCGTATTGCAATATAGTCATACTACCACTCATCTTCGGTTCCATAAATTATTTCTTCTTTTGTCTTTGAACCACAACTAGATAAAATTTTACCCTAAGCTCATCCAGGAATTTACTCCACGTGAATTCAGGCCCTATGAGCTTACCCTTAACGATGTTCCACAAAATATCAGCTTCACCAGTCAAATAATATGTCCTATTGTTCACCTTCTTTTTTTTCTAGAACCACTACCACTGTAAACATTTTCTCCATTCCCCTTACCTATTTCTCCAATTCCACTGGATCATACTTTCCGTCATACACTTTAGGGTTGCATCGTGCTACCCTATCCGCTAATTTATCATCTTCAGGAGGGGTTTAGCAGGTACTTGGGGAATCCATTTCGTCATTTTAGCTACCAAAAGTTGGCCAGTAGTTTAGGTTCCCAATGTTGTTACCTAACTCAGGGGAATTGGGGGCATTTCGCCAAAATTTGGTGGCACGTTAAATGAGGCTTGTTCACTAGACGCCTGGCCATGGTCCAAGTTATCCCCTATGTGAGTCTCCTCATTGTTTTGCACCAATTCAGACAGTCTGATCATACATTAAATGAAATGATTTAATCAATGCAATAACCCAACTTATAAGATAGGCCTACCCAACAAATATATTTAATGTGACTCAAATATTATTTAAAATAGAGACCAAAGTTTTATTATATCATTCCATAATTGCTTGTTTACACACATAGTTGCTTGTTTATATACATGATCAACAAAAGTATATCACATCTAACTGAGAAACTAAGGTCAGCTCTGACTCCTACCCCAAACCAAAACACTAGTTAGCCACAGACACTAAATTCGTCACATGCTCAAAAAGAGAAACAGACCTAGCTCACACAGTCGGAAGGATCCGACTGACTATGTACAATTCCATATACTACACAAAATGAATCCCTCCAAACTGACCGTGCCATATGCATGCGGGGCTCAAAATGTAACCTACTCAAGTCAACACCTGAAACAATCTAATGATCCCTAGATGGATCATCATCTGGGTCGGACTCATCCTTAGGGTCCTAGCATGAGTCAAAGTTGCTGTCTGATGCTCTTGATTCTACCTCATCAATCTCTTGATCAACTTGATACTCTCTCACTACCTCATTGATCTCCTGGTCAATCTAATGCTCCCTTACTACCTCATCAATCTCCTGATGCCCCTCTGGATTGTCCTCCTCTTGTAGATGGTCCTCGAGACCTTCCATGGGCTCGTCATCGGGACTAAGTACCATGATCTCCGGTGTGTCAGGGAGATCCACCACCACATAAACTTCCCCAGGACTGTTGGCCATCTAAGGAATGCCCGGTGCAGGTAATGATGGTGGTCCCTGAGCTGGTGTAGGTGTTGCAGATGGAGGATGTGCCTGGTGTAGAGGAAAAACATGCTGGAGGGTCTCCATGGTGATTCCCCTCTGATCAAAGTCCTTCCTAAGCATCAAATATGAAGTGATCATAGCGCAAGCCCCTTAGATCTGAAACCTAGGTCCATCCCAATATGGGTTTATGAAATCATGATAACCGAGTCTACACTCAACCCACAGGTTAGTCATAGGTAAGGACCATAACAATCTACACACATGGACTATGATGGTGTGAAACTCGAAGAAAGGGTCATGTGCATGAGCTATCATGTTGGCGTGCAACAGTGAAATATGGGTAGCCACAGATGTACCAGACATCATATTAACTGCGTAAGGATCCTTCTAGCAAGGAAAACACAAATGAGGGGCATGTAGAAGATAAGCAATATACATTTCTAATATCACAACTCTCTAATAGTATACAATATCCCTTACTAATAAACCTCTTGACCCTCCTATATCTAAACTTCATACTCCATTTTTGATTGAGAAAATCAAAACCTGGCTTTGATACCACATCTATAACACCCCAGAAGCACATAACCCACTGTTTGCATTCTCTTCATTAATTTCACCGATTAGAAGTGATAACCCAATGATCAGGGCGTTAGCGCCGTCCAAAAAGGACAAGGCTTCGTTTATAAACAATAACAAAGTTGAACATCATTTACCACCACAAGGCATTCACACAATCATAAACCATCATAACCATACATAAATAGTTTCTAACTATCTCAAAGTTTACACCAAAATATAGTAACTCTCTGTGGAGTACACAATTCTAACATCAGAATATTTCACAATATTGTGCTAAAAACATTTTAGGACTAATACACCACTATTCCTTTCAAACTTCCTTGCTCACTTTTCTCCTCCAGCCGGGTTGCTATCCTGAGGGCGATTCACTAAGCATTTGCCTAAAACAAAACATGAAAATATTTTGCACTGTGAGTCGAAGCTCAGTATATGCATTCTTGTATTGTTAATTGTTCATTGAAAAGCTTGTTGGGCCTGCATTGCAATTCATTTTAATTTAAAACAGGGAATGAGATGAACCTAAAACTGCATTGCTAATTATGTCTGATAGTGAACTCCTCGTAAATGTTACGATCTGGAGATAGGTGTACACCTGCCAAACCGATCTGGGGACCTGGCTTGAAGCCATATGGGTAACTAAAGGGCAATGCCATGTAACTAATGATTGATGGGGTCAGTAATTATGTGACAAACCACTAATTAAACTGATTCATTGATATATTTACCAAAACATTATAGTTTTGATAAATATGTGCTGATTTCTAAAGATACGGGCAATGAACGTACTTGAGACTTTTAATGAAATCTCACTGAGTGTGATTATGCACAAAAAGGGAAGGGAATGATAGATTAAACCCTGACTCTATTCAAAAATATCATGATAGGAATATATAGTTAGCAAAAGTACTTATTCTCATAGTTGATAAATTAGTTAGAAAGGGTAAAAGCTTAACTGGAACTAAAATAAATAACTTGTAACTTGATCTCCTGACCTCAACTTGAGACCTAAATCCTTAATATAGAAAGCTTAAAAAGGAAAAAACTTTATAGAGGTATCCTCTGTTTATTGTAAAATATTTTAAGGGCCCTCTGTTTCGATAACTAATTATAAGGTGTTCTATCTTTTGAAATAACTAGCAAAAAGAACCTTATTCACTATCACTTATTTTGCACAAACGCCCTAAACTTTTCATATTTGCAAATCTACCCCCAATCCTTAAAACCTTACTTTCAAAAATCTAAATTTGTGTATGTGATATTTTGCTTAGTAGTACTACTCAAAACCCTCTTTTAACTGGTATCATAGCCACCCGACCAAAAATAATTAAGATAATTAACTGTGATTAATGCTTGAGTCATCACCTACTTGTCTTAGACCAAATTATTCACGTATTGTTCACTCATGGCCTTTCTCCAGTAGCACATCAATTAAACTATATTACTGATATAATTTTAGAATTAAAAGCAGAATCAGCTAAAATTTTGACTAATGATATGTAATTCACCTTTCTCTAGTTAACGAAGTTAGGCATAGTGAAAAATCCACTTCCAATATTAGTATTCCATTTAAGCATAAATATCCTTTCCAAACCCAAAAAACAAGAATCTATTTCCTTTGCATGATATAAAAATTCAAAAAGAAGTAGGAGAGAAATCAGGTGAAAAATCAACTGAAAAAGTAGAGAAACAAGAAGACGATGGAGTTTGAGCAGTATACTCTTGAGGAACTACAAAAGATGTTTGAGAAAGAACAAAATCCAAAATAATTAAACAAGATCATTGGCACAATTAGTGATAAACACGACGTGTTAACCAATGACAATGAAGAAACTAATAATGTGCAACTAGAAGAAGAAATATACCGACAGATGAACCTAATCACTCTAGAAGATATAGCATTAAGATCTTCTAGCTTGATTAGGTTCATCTGCTAGTATATTTCTTCTTCTAGGTGGATGTTATTAGTTTTTGCATTGTCATTGGTTAACACGTCGTGTTCATCACTAATTATGCCCATGATCTTGTTTAATTATTCTGAATTTTGTCCTTTCTCAAACATCTTCTGTAGTTCCTCGAGAGTATACTGCTTAAACTCCATTGTCTTCTTCTTTTTCTGCTTGTTTAATTAACTTAATTAATCATCAATTATCTCAGTTATTTTTGTCACGTGGCTCTGACACCAGTTGAAAGAGGTTTTCGAGTAGAACTAGCGAGCATAATATCACATACACAAATTTAGATTTTTCAAAAATAAGTTTTTAAGGATTTGGGGTAGATTTGCAAATATGAAAAGTTTAGGGCATTTGTGCAAAATAGGTCAACAGTGAGTTACCTCAAAAGACATAACACCTTATAATTAGTTATCAAAACATAGGGCCCTTAAAATATTTGACAATAAACAGAGAATACCCGTGTAGTTTTTCCGCTTGAAATGATCTAATATTTACTTGGCTGAGTTTTTATCCCAAAAAAGTTGCTTTTAACTAATTGTAATTTGCCTTAAATCATGATAATTAGCTAGGTTTAATTAGGCAAGCTCATTGGGCTTCAAATTGGGCCAAAATAACTTGGGTTTGGTAATAAAACGCTCTGTAATAATAATGGTTTTGCATAACTCAAAATTAAATTTTTGTGATGTTATGGAAAAATAATTTAATCACTTAAGTCACAATTATCAAGGCTTAATATCAATTTACCCGAATTTTTCTTTTCTTTAATAAAAACCCGAATTGTAGAGTGAGGACACAAATGAATTTTTTTTTTCTACCGGGATGATTAAATGCGATAAATAAATGCGGAAAAAATATTAACGTGATGTAATTAAATAAATAAATATAATTTAGGGTTGGGTTATTACATTAAATAAGGGTCTAAATAAGTTAAGGCCAGTGGAAACACAATTAATAGCCTTAAATAAGTAGGCCTATGTAATTATCCTCCAAAGCCAATTCTTATTTATTGTTCTAGTTTCAGTCAAAATCTTTTACTTTAACTTCCAGATCAATTTTTGAGTGGATAAACGGACTCCAACTTTTGCAAACTATACATGGATGGATAATCCCACATGTATATTTTCCAAAAACCTGTGTATTGCCTTTAGCTTCTAAATATCGAGTGAGTTATAAAGCTTAAATTGGACATGGTTTGTGGTAGGTCTGGGTATGCACAATTTTAAATATGAGCTTAATTGGGCCAACAAATAGGTGACTTAGGGGTTATGTTTTTATCAAAAGTTAGAATATCTCCCTTAAATTCCTGTATTTGGGATGGTGGAAGATGCTACCAAATAAGTCCAAGTGCATTTTAATTATAAACTAATTAGCATTTCATTAGTTGATTCATTCTAATTCTTTTGGTTGATACGAAGTTTGAAAAGGAGGCATCCCACTATATAATGTATTGATTCCTTCTATTATTTTTAAATGTGAAGATTTGGATTATTGAATGAAATAGCTTGTCGCTTGTTATTTATATACAAAAATCTCATTTTCTTTCTCTCTCTTAGAGAGTGGTGGTTATGATTCCTCTTATTTCAATTTTTATTGCTTACGTTTTATAAGGTTGAATGGTGGGTTGATTATCTAGGTGGTGGTTGAGCCTTTATCCTAGACATATCTTCCTTCGATTGTTATTGGTTCTGGTCTTTCTAAAAATCAAAACCCACACAATATTGTTTGGGGTTTGATCCTTGCTTGGAGTTATAATCTAGTTCATTAAGGTGTTCTTCTTATGAGTTATTCTTGATCCTTATCATTTTGAAAATCATCATCAAGACCAAAACCTTTATTTGGCCAGAAGGTATCCTCTTAATGATCAAGTGGTATCAGAGCAAAAAAATCCTTAATTTAGGTAGTATCAAAACCATCAATCTTTGTGTTAGTATGCTTCTACCATTTTGTTTCCTATTTTCACCTTTAGATCTTCTTCTTTAAATCTCTTTATTTAGTCCATGAAGAATCTAACAACATCCTAAACATGATCCTTCAATATGAACACAACCTTAAACTCCACAAAAAAAACATTCACAAAAAACCACAGCATCGTTAGCTAAAGCTCACTATGATCTATTCGTGGCCACCTCCACAAACTGTGGTGAACTACCTCTTCAACCCCACCCATTCCAGAGCTGACCATGACCCTTTCGTGGTCACTCCTATGCTTTGTGGTTTCCCTATCTCATCTTAAACCTTCATTGCTTACACCAACATGAAAATTGATGTAGACCCTTATCGTTCTAGGGGTATTCCTCATGAGCAAGCTCATGAGACAAAGAGAGATAAGGCCATCCTTAAACTTCAAGAGCATGTGTGAAGGCTTGTAATAGAGCTTCAACTTGTAAGAGGATCTATTCCTATCGAGCAAAGAGGTGACCATAACTAGGAGGTTGATATTAGCCCCATTAAAATCGGTTATTCCTCCTCTTATGAAGATTATGACAATGAGGATAGAGGTGTTAGAAGAAGAAGCCATAACCTTAGAGACCTCAAGATTGAGGCACCTAAATTTAATAGAAATCTCAATTTAGAAAACTACTTAGATTGGGTTCAATCTGTGGAGACGATCTTTAAGCTTGACGAGTACAACGAAGAGAAGTCTTTCAAATTGGCTATTCTCAAGATGAAAAAGTATGCATACTCATAGTATGAGCATGGGAAGAATAATAGAGCAAGGGAAGTTAAATTCAATATCAAGACATGATCCAAGCTTAAGAAGCACATGGACAACAGGCTCCTACTGTCCTGCTGTGTACAAGAGCTTTACCTCAAGAACACCTCTATTAGCCAAGAGAATTTCAAGGTGAAAGAGTATATTAAGGATTTTTAATAATTCCAACTGAGGGGTTGGATTGCATGAAGAGTCTGGCCATAAAATTACTAGATTCATCAAAGAATTATCACCTGATATTGCCAACAAGATAGATCTTCAACTTTATATATCTTTGCTTTGATGATGTGTGCAATCTTGTTGTCTGAGCTGAGAAGCAACTTAAGGGTATGAAATCGTTTCACACCTCTTTTGCTAAAAGCCCCTCCACTCACATTGAAATTGAAATCCCACCCCCATAAATCAAATCTCTTGACAAGGGTGAGGGAATTGCTAGTGAGCCACCTAAGAAGTTGGAAGGGAGGAAATGTTTTAAGTGCTATGGTTTTGAGCTTTTTAAAACCGATTGGTTCAATAGAAATGCCCTTATTATTAGGCAAGTAGAAGAGATTCAAGCTATTGAGGAAGAATCTAGTGAACAAAAGGAAAGGGTTAATGTGCCTACTTTGGTCACTTGGGACATGGGGGAATTGTTGTTGATTAAGAGGTTTCTAGATGTCACAAAGGCTTCTTATGAAGATAGCCAAAGGGAACAAATGTCATTTTCCTTATCTCTCATGGAAAGTGGTAGTTATGATTCCTCTCTATCTTTTAATCTTTGGTGCTTAAGCTTTACACTGATGAATTGTAAGTTTCATAGGCTAGGTGGTGGGTTAGCCTTTATCCTAGAAATATCTTCTCGTGATTACTGTTGGTTCTAGTCTTTCTAGAAATCAAAATCCATAAATTTTGTTTGTTTAGGGTTTGATCTTTACTTGGAGTTATAGTCTAGTTCATCAAGGTGTTCTTATAAGTTATTGCTCATCCTCCTCGTTTTGGGAATCAACGTGTTCAATCTATGAACACTATCTTTGAGCATAAGGAGTATAATGAAGATAAGTCTTTCAAGTGGGATGTTGCGAACATGAAAGGAGTATGCATCCTCATGGGATAAGCATTTGAAGAGCAATAGAACAAGGGGAGCAAAATCCAAGATCAAGACATAATCTAAGCACAAGAAGCACACGGGCAAGAGGTTTCTACCATCCTCTTGTGAGCAAGACCTTTACCTCAATATCACATCTCTTAGCCAAAAGAATCTTATAGTGGAAGAATATCTTAGGAAGTTTGAACAACCACAAATGACGATTAGATGGAGTGAATAGTTGGGGCTTAAAATTGCTGGATTCATCAAATGATTGTCACCTAATATTACCAACAAGGTAGATCTTCAACCTTTTCTTTCCTTTGATGATGTGTGCAATCTTGCAATCTAAGTTGAGAAGCAACTTAAGGGTATGAAATTCTTTCACATCTTCTTTATTCAAATCCCCTCCACTTACATTTAAATTGAAATCTCATACTTGACAAGGGTAAGGGAATTGCTAGTGAGCCACCTAAGAAGTTGGAAGGGAAGAAATGTTTTAAGTGTCATGGTTTTAAGCATTTTAAGTTGATTATTTCACTATAAAGGCCCTTACTACTAGGGAGTTAGAAGATATTCGAGCCATTGAGGAAACATCTATGAAGAAGAGAAAGGGGAAGATGTTCCAACTTTGGTCACTTCAAATGTTAGACAACTATTTTCGATTAAGAGGTCCATGCATGTCACAAAGGTCTCATTTTTTTATGATGTGCTTCATACGGATGAATGTCCATTATTACTTGGTAGGCGTTGGTTGTGTGATAATCATGTGGTTTATAAGGGGCATGCCAACACGTATTCACCCATGCAGAATGGGTATAGCTACCTCCACCTAAACGTAACAAAATTAAGCCGAGAAAAGAAAGTGAGAAAAGCCTCTGTAAGAGAGAAACATAGGATGAGTGTGCTACAAGTAAGCGCAAGCATCAAATCGCCTTACTAATGGTTCAGTCAAACACAAGTGAGCAATGAACCCTTTTTGACCTATGAGTCTCAGACCTCTTATGCTAGCATTGATGAGTTCATGCATGGACTCACTATTGGAAATCCTTTGCCAAAAAAAAAACCATCTTTGGGGCTAGAGTCAATTGCACTTGGCCAATTCATAAGTAATATGATGAGCTCGACTTGTCATGTGATGAATACATCAAGATCATCAACAAACACATGGAAGCCAAGGATTCGAAAGGGTAAATCCTTCTCAAGATAGGGGGCTTGATGTGGAGCAAGCCACAAACACCAACGTTCTCCAACAAGTTAAAGTAAGGGGATCCCTTAATTACCCAAGGAAATGGGGCGTTAGGGGAGGATGCTCTTAGGCCTATATGAGTGTGGGGTCTTGAATAAGGGTCTAAGTAAATTTAGGTGGGTAACAAAGCAATTAGTAGCCATAAATAAGGAGCCTAGGAAATAATCCTCCAAAGCAACTTCATATTTATTTTGCAAGTTTCCATCAGCATTTTTACTTTAACGTCCAATTCAATTTTTGAGTGGGAAACATTCCTAAATTTTAGGCAAACTACACATGGATGGATAGCTCAAGATGTCTATTTTCCAATAAGCTATGAACCACCTCCAGATTCAAAGTATCGAGTGATTATAAAGCTTAAACTAGACAAGGGTCGTTGAAGGGTTGGGTATGCATGATTTTAATTATTAGGTTAATTGGGCAACCAAATGGGTGATTTAGCTGTTAAATTCTTATGGGAAGCTGGTGGACACTTCCGAAAATTTCCCCCTTGAATATCTCTCATACATTCCTCCATCTGGGGTGGTGGACGATGCCACTGCACAAGTACATGTGCAGCAAATTTCGGCCTTACTTTTTATCTAGTGGTTGTCGTTTTCTTTGTTTTAACTGTACGTTGTTTTCATTGTAATTGTATTGGTTGCTGCAAAAATTGGAGAAAAGGGCACCCTATTATATAATGCCTTCGTTCCTGGTCTTATTTTCATATATGAAGATTTAGAATGTTGAATGAAAAAGCTTGTTACGTGTTATCTCTCTACGAAAATCTCATTTTCTTTATCTCTCTTGGAGAATGGTGGTTGCGAGTTCTCCCTTTATTCCAATCTTCAATTCTTAGGCTTTATAAGATTGAACGATAGGTTGATTAGTCTAAGTGGTGGTTTACTCTTTATCGTAGGCATATCTTCTTTTGATTATTGTTGGTTCTAGTCTTTCTGAAAATGAAAATCCACAAAATTTATTTGCTTGGGGTTTGATCGTTGCTCGAAGTTATAATCTAGTTAATGAACGTCTTCTTCTTGTGGGTTGTTGTTCATCCTCCTCATGTTGAGAATCATCATCAAGATTCAAGCCTTTATTTAGCCAAAATTGAATGAGTTTGATTTACCTAAACATCAATGTGACTTGGTCATGATACTCGATCTATTTAACATCAAAGTCCAATTCAAGAAGGGCCATGCTTTATTGAATATGGGCTTGAAGGAAAAAGCTCGCCATGACCTTCTAGTTATTATCCGTTTTGACCCTAACAATGATGAGCAAAGGAAGGAATCAAGTAAAATAGAGGAATTATGTAATACTTCCAAGCAAAAGGAGCCATTAAAAGAGGTCAAAATTTATGGTTGCAACACGTCCAAAAGCTCATCCAAAGAAAGTGATACGATGGAGCCATTAATTAGTAGTGAAGGCAAACTTAAACCTGGTACTCCTACTGTGAGCATGGACCATTCGATGGGACTAAGGAGAGCGTCATTAGTGAGGAAAGTGAGAACTACATAGTGTCAAAGAAGAATATTTATGAAAGTACTTCAATAGCAGCTTAGTACCAAATTATAGATATAGGCAATTGATGAGATGGAAAAGAGTTTATATTTGATGGGTATAGTGATAAGCCTTTAAGTAAGAGACTTCACCAAATCTCAAGCAATATAGATGTGTGAAGAGATGCATGAGAACTAAGTTATGAATACAGAAGAAGAGAGCAAGGATGATACCTCTAGTAGTAGTTATGTTATGGCTTTGATTAGGAAAGCATAAAGTCTGAATCCACGTTGACTTCTATGTCTAGCAGGAAGGATAATGATTATGTTGATTCCACCATATATATGAGCCGTTATTTAATCAGCGTGCCTAGGGTGGCAGGTGTTATCTATTAGCTCTATGAAGAAAATGCAAAAGGGAGGCCATTGAGATCCCTCCGGCTATCTTAAGTAACCTATGAAAAGATAAACCAAAGAAACGCGGTTGAGTTCTTTGATAAACATTCAACGGCATACATGAATGTTCATGTTGGTTATACTAACTCACCAAGTCAAAAAGGATGTGACATGCATGAGGATATCCAAGGCACATGGACTACACAACCAATGCTTTCCAATTGATACCAAAATTCTATTAAGGACATCGAAAGCGAAAGCATCAAAGAACAAACAAAACATGGCCGTGAAGAAAAAAGGGGCATTAGGAAAAACACACAAGGATAAGGAATTATTAATAATAGGTATAAGATTAAGGCTTTAGATTCTAATTCAATTATTTGGTGCGGGGAAGACAACACGACTGTAAAGGGACTAAAGTGCTGGATACACTATACTTGGAATCACATGGATCACCTTTAAGGCTGTATGTAGGAAGAGGAAATTCGACATGTCAAGCTTGGAAGACAACTTAGTTGCTAAGAAGCATTTGTTGGGCTAATGTGATAATTAAAGAGGTTATAATATGGTTTGTTATAGGATTAATATGTTTTCGAGGTCCATAATTGCAACTGTGAAATCGTTTGTACACAATAAGAAGATACTCTAATAGCTTTTGAGACATGTAACATAATTGTATTACCCTGTTGACAAAAAACAAAAAAAACCATAAATAAGTTCTTATGTGGTAACATGGACTTTGAAAGTGGACAAATAGCAGCGAGCGCATGTTAAGTGTAATTGCAATCTATAGGCATTGCATTCTATAGCCTTAGGACTCAAGTAATGCCCTCATCATTGAAATCATGATGTCGTTTTTTGTTGTGCTATTTTCCTCACTTGTTTGTATTGAAATCCATATAATTTTCTTGCCATGAAACACCCTATTTTGACTTATGATAATTACTAATTTATGATTTTACTTGAATTTATTTATTTTGTATGAAATAATCAATTGTGAAGAAAGTACCCAGAGTTCATTGGCTTATTTACTCACATTATCAAATCAGAGTTATAAGTACTTCATTAACAATATTACTTTCATTGTTCAATTCATTTATTCGTTGAACAATTATTAGACCTATTCTTTTTTGTTGGGTTTCTCCATGTGTCACTGTTCCATATGTAAGTAAATGTCTATTAGTTCATTCCTAAATAATTGATTATGGTGAAAAGAAGGTCTTATGAAGTGTCTAAAAAAAGAAAAAGAATTGCATACATGCTAAAAGACAAAATGAAGTAGATGTAGTTAATCTCCTAATCATTAGAGTTAGGAGATTTGTTGCAAGTACATGGAGTCACTCAATTTTAAATATAGTTATATAGAAAGACAAATATATAGATAGATAGATAGCCCAAGTCATGCAACCCATCTTCTCCCACTATCACACTAGATACAAGTTCCACCTCACTTAACATTTCTTCCACTTACCATTCCTGATTAATTCAAAGAGGTAGAAAGCATGGTGAGTTGTTTAGAGTGTTGAACAATGAAATTAATCAAACTCGATTAACTTGGGCATATCAATCTATCTAAGATAACCATGGTTGGATCAGGATTTTCCAAATTAACTTTGTAGATTTTGCTAACTTAATTCACTAAACCCTAAATCCACACACAACGCCTCCATCATGCCTTGTTTCTCCTCATCCTTTGATCTCTGTTGAGGTTGGAGATGGATTCAGAATTGAAAAGATGGGGAGAAGGTAAGATGTGTAAGGGAAAGAATGCCAAAGGAATAGAGGTCTAAGGAACCTTGCTTAGATTCAGATCGATGAAAAAGTGAGGAGTTTGAGAGATGAGGGGTAGAGAGAGAGAGGACAACAAATGTGAGGAGTTATGAAGTGAGAAGTGAGATTGTATGACCAGACATTGTTAGTCAAAGGAGAAGAAATACAACACAATGTCTATACGAAATAGTTGTACTCCAATTCCAATTATCAACTTTTCATAATCTTAGATATTGCATTACACCAAAAAAATAATCCCAAACATTACAACGTAATTGAATTAAAACTCCAAAGTTAAGTTCCTATTTTACTTTGCCGCATCAATGTTAGTTTGTAGTATATAAAAAAACATTGAATACTTGGTTATGTAATTATTCTAGTGGCTTTTTATTGATAAAAATATTGGAGTACGTCTAAAAGCTTAACTTTGAGGACTCAATTAAAGTTGTCTAATATTTTTCCTTTTTATATTTTAGTAATTTGTTAATTAAATATAAGCAAATATAGAAACTATTTTCCTTCTTTAATATTTTATATTTAGTAATTTATTACTTAAACATTTGAAAATGTGGATAATTAATAGCAAGATCATTCGATGATAAATCGGGTCGATCAGTCCAGTCCCAAGTCAACTGATCAAACATGTTCACCCATTGAGCCGCTATTTCAACTGGGTCGATCACTAGGTCCTTTCTGTTAACATTGCCCCTCCCTTATTATCTCTTCATCGTTTGTCCATGTTTGCTCTTCTTTCATTCAACTAGCAAAACACCCCCAACCGTAATGTTTGTATCGCGATCATTTGATGACACCATTACCAACATAGGGTAGCCAAAATAACTTGTTTTTGCAGCTTCCTCACTTGCCTTCGAGTACCCAACTGTGCATCTCAGTAAGATTGGTTGGATTATATATACATTCTAGGCAGTAAAGATGGCTAGTTATTATCTCTTGAGTGTACAAACTGTTGGGTTTTGTGGACCAAAATCTCAGAATTGCCACGATGGGACCATGCTAAATGACACGGACGTGCTAGGGCGAAGAAGCGGAGCGTTGAGGGAAGACAGAAAAATGGCACTGGGGTGCCGTGCCACCATGGCATGGTGTGACCATGCCACATGGCACGATGGTGCCGTGCTCAGTTTTGGGCGCAGGTTCTGGTGGCGGCTAGGGTTACTTCGGCATGCATTTTTCTCCTGACGGCGGGGGTTCTTTTCTAATGGTAAAACCTTGGACTTCTAGACCCTATATAAAGGGGCCATACCTAGGATCTAAAATCACTCCTGAACTCCTGAACTCCATAACGACTGAACTCCTGAACTCCATAATGACTAAACTCCTGAATCCCTAAACACATTGAGAGGTAGAGAGACTTTGAGAGAGATTACAAGAGAGGTTGTAATTCTGCTATTGGATCGAATCACTTGTTGTGATTGTGATCGTTTTGTACTCTCCCTGCTCATATAGTGGATTGATTGTACTCGTCGCCATCCGTGGTTTTTTCCCGCATCGGGTTTCCACATAAATCTTGTGTGTCGTTGTTTTGTTCTTGTTATCACTTTAAGTTTCTGAATATCTGTTTCATCCTATTGCTTCTGCTATTAGTTTGCTCTAATTACTAACACAAACAATGTAGGAGGATGTGATCAACGTTGTCCTCCTGATCTTCCCTACACATAACTTGGAAACTTAGCAAGTGTTATACCAATTGGAATCCTATTATGCAACAGAATCCATAGTGAAATTTAGGTTGAGGATAGAGGCAAACCCAGGAATTTGGATGAATGGGGCCAAATAACTTGCTAGACTAAATTGGTAATTTATAATTCCAACAAAAAACAAAATAAAACCAAAAAATTTAATGCGATATTTATATTTATAAGTCAACCAAATAGCAAAAATGCAAATTAAATACTATATTAGAAAGTAAATAGCTTCAAAAAAATTAATAGTATTCTTATAAATATTACTCGTAAAAGAAATCATTGTGTTTTTAAATCACAAAATCCTTCTATAATAGAGTTTGTATCAAACTGCTTAACTATCCCTCTCTCAATGTTAATTAGCATGTAATTTTCAAGAAACCTATCACCCATCTTGTTCCTATGCCACTTCTTCAACATATTCATTCTTCTAAGGTTGCTATAGAGACTGGAAGTATAATAAGAAGCTCAGTCAACTTATAGATCAATGAGTAGATGTCACATTTTCTTATTTCTTCAAGCCAATGCCATAGTTGAGAAATAGTAGCTAACTCCTTAAAGTTTAGATTCCTTGATATCTTAATCTCAAAATGGAATAACCAAATCTTTAATCCTTCTTTTTCCATCTATGTGAAATCTTATGGACAACACTTATCAACAAGCCTACAAAGATCGTCAATGTTGAAGGATTTTTATTGATCTCTAGGATGTGAGTTGCAAATTGACTTTAGCAACTCCATCACATTTCTAAATTTGCTTTAATTTCCAATTGCTCTTGCATTTGAAAAATCAATCCTTATGCTAGAGATATCAATCTGATAATGTTGCTCGATTGTATATTGACTAAGCTGATGGCAATGAAAATTTGAGATACTAATATTGTGTCATTGACAAAATGATTTTACCTTTTCAAAAAGAGGACTCTAACCGTCATCTCTTAATTTCTGTAGCAACAATTTTGTAGTTGAAACTAGGTGCAAGGAATTTGCAGTATCTTGTGACTTTACTTGCGCTATAAAGCTTGGTAAAGCACGTTAATAGTCTCCATAGTTTATTTGATGAAGTGCATAACAAAAACAAATTAAAAAAATTCATAACTTCGTATGTAGCATCTGTGCCTCCTCATCTTAGATGGAGTCCTTCCATCATCAATTAATTTACCAAGAATACCACATGTGGAACTAAACATTTTCATCCCCCTAAAATAGATATCAAATGAAAGCCCTACCATGTATGTCTAGGTCATTGTAAGGTGTCAGCTTGATTTTGGTCGGTTCCGCTCTCAAGCTTATCATTCATTATCAATTAATTAATCCCTTCAACATATGCAACCTTCAATTTGTTATTCGACTTGTTTAAAGCTAACACAATATTGACAATATTAGTCAAATGAGAAAAGAATTTAATAACAGGTCCAACTTCTTTTGGTGCGACAACCAATGCCAATTATAGATGGTGTGTAGAACAATGAGCATAGTAAGAAAAATGTCAATCTTTCTTGATTAAGGCCAAAAAACGATTTCTTTCTCCACACATATTACTTACACCATCATATCCTTCACCACAAATATTTTAAACATCAAAGGCATAGTGGTGTAGAACAAAATAAATGGCATCTTTCAAGGTTGATGTTGAAATGTTCGTAACATGAACAATATTGAAAAATCTCTCTTTGACTTAGTGGTGATTGTCAACATATTGTAAAACAATTTCCATATGTTCTTAATCTGATCCATCACCAGCTTCATCAACAATAATGCAAAACTTTGAATCTCTAATCTCATCATGAATAGCTCTTTTTACTTTCTCATGGTCTCACCTATAACATGTACTATATCTTTCTGCGTATCAGATGATGTGTATTAAGCATGTTTGGAGCACGTTCCAAACTAACATTTGCAGCATCTGAGTTAGAAGAAGCCAAAAGCTTCACAAGTTGAATAAAATTACCATGATTTAGAGGATCTTTACTCTCATCATTGCCTCTTAAAGCATATCCAGGGAATGCCAAAAATAGAACTAAATCAATTGAAACGTTTTAGTCTCAGTTTATTTTCCTTGATTTGTTGTGAAGTTTGGTTAGCAAACACTTAAGATAGTGTTGCTTCCGATTGAACAAATCACTAGTAATTTTTTCTGTTGGGATTTGTCCCAAATTCCTTTGTTGGTCTTGGAAACAATTAAATTGTTTCCTTTATTTTAAGATTATTGCTTGGTACCCAAGGCTCAAATTGTGTGGTTGGACATATTTTATTTTTTGAAAATTATATTATTTCCATATTTGCATTGAATATCTTTTTTTGTTTTCTATGAAGATGCTGCTTGGTGGCTAAGACGACATATATTTGCGGCTAGGGTTAAACTCTTGGTACATTTGGGACTTCTCTATAAATACTAGGTTGTTCAACCTTGTTTTGTGCAGGGCATTAGGCGTTGGCCTCTCGGAGCGGGGCACTGGGGTGTGCCTTTCGGTGCTTCCCTTTTCTATTCCATATTTTATTGAGAGTTAGTATTGAGAGATTTTCGTTGTAATTGATCTCTTCCTTGGGCGTTTGCTTTGAGATCTTTATCTCTCTTATTGATCTGATCTTCCTTGACCGTTTGCTTTGAGATCGGTTTGTACTCACTCATATTATAGTGGATTTTGTGCCGTTGTTGCCGCCCGTGGTTTTCTCCCGATTTGAGTTTCTGCATAAAAATCATGTGCCCCCTACTATCTTTTTTTGATCTTGTTTTATATTCTCAAATATCTACATCCTTTATTGCTTCCGCATATATTAAGCTCGAATTCCGATTATTATTTTCCTAACATTTTCAACATTCTTTTAGGTAGTATTTGGATCTTCAACCACATGATGACTCAAAGAGAACAATTTTTCCCACTTCTAACTTGCTTTTGATTTTGAAAGCCACACTGGTAAAAGCCTTAATCCTAAAGGATTGTCTTCTTCATTAAAAGTGTAACAAGGTAAGCAAATAGTGGCAGCCTTCTTATAAGAAAATTCTCGCAATGAGAATAACTTTTACCGATGGGGTTGAAATCATAGAGGATGGAAGGTGGGTCTAAATTTTGGAAAGTTAGTAAGTCTTAGCTTATAAGGACCTGGTGTCATATAAGTTCTCTGAATTTCATTATGTAGCTCAGATGGATATTCCCAAATTTGCTTCCTTTTTCCCGGATGATGTTGTAAAGGCTCATGAGTATCCTCTATTACAATAGTGTTTTATATAGCTAAAGGGAAAATGAGAGGATTTTAGGCCTAATTGTGTTCCACATGCATGGATTGGCCAATCGGTGTCACCTCATCAACTAAAGTTGACTCATTAATTGTAGAGTCTTCTTGAGTGTCATTTCTTTTTCTTTTGAAAATAAAATATATTTCAGCATGCTTTTGTTTTCTCATTTGTAACCAATAGTACCTAAATATAGATGAGCATATGTTGAATTAGTTATTACAACTATAGATAAACTTACACAAGTTTCTAAACATTCCAACTTCAATGTTTAATCAATAGTCAAAAGTGAAGCAATATAATGAAACCCAAAAAATTTAAGTAAAGCTAATAATAATATTTAATCAGCATAGATTTTTGATAACTAAGTTTGTTAAAATTACATTATATAAATATATTAAATATTATGTAAAATTTCATACTAACAAAGAAATTAACAACCAATAAGTGTAATTAAATTGTGAAACTAATAGATCATTTCTCTGAAATAGACCTGATAAAATTGAGGGCCGAGTCGAGTTAAGGGTTAGGTCATGAGGGTCGACAAATAGAATTTTTTCGACCCTGACCCTACTCGACCCTTATGCGGGTCAACATAGCCTTGACCCTGACCCTGACCCTGCAGGTATCCTCTTGTTATTGGGTCAGACTCGACTCTTTTTATTATAAAGTTCAACATTGAACATTCTACAAAACAAAAGACCAAACGATAATATAATATTCCAATTAAATATGCCGCAATTACAAACATTCTAATGTGTAATTTAGCGATTAAAATGATTAATT
>JACYFF010031958.1:69348306-69383306 GCA_017589665.1 Selenicereus undatus | reverse complement strand
TGTTTTTACTATAGACTTTTGATGCAAAATGCCTCTAGCCCCAAAGAGATTAAGACAAGCAGATTGTATGAATTCTGTGCCATTATCTATCATGATCATAGCAACTTTGGTGCTGAATTGAGTTTCTACCATATTCAAAAAATATTCTATAGCTGCATGCACTTAAGTCTAAGACTGCAACAACTGAGTCCATGTATTTCTGGTAAAATCATCCACAATAGTGATGAAATATTGAGCTCCATTTATATTTATTGTCCTGTATGGACCCCAAAAATCCATATGAACCAACTGAAAACAAGCTTTTGAGGAAATTGTACTCCTGCCAAAGGGTAATCTGTGTGCCTTGGCCAAAATGCAAGTTTCATAAAAAAATTTGTTTGCAATGACATCCTTACAAGCTGAAATGTACTTCATTTTGGACATAGAAGTGTGTCCTAGCCTAGCATGTAATATTTCTAGGGGTAATTGACTACATGCTTTATTTGCAACAGTTGACAGGCTAGGTGCTGCAATGCTCATATTCTGATCTGCTAAGTCAGTTGGATGTCCCAGTGAGTTTCTTTTTCCTAATATGCCCTTCTTGGTGTGTTTGCCGCTCGCCTGTGATTCCAGCTTGTACAAACCATTATGTTCAGGTGCCACTGCCACTACCTGATGAGTTGTAAGGTCCTGGAAAATGCATTCAGTCGGATATAGGTGAATGCATAGGTTTTGATCGGCCAAAAGTTTAGTGGCTGACAATAAATTGAACTTAAACTCAGGCACATATAACACCTTCCTTAATGTTATATTATTGTCCAACTGCACATTGGCACGTAATGTGACAGTTTTGAGAGAACCATCTGGCAATGTGATATAGATGGGTTTAGGCAAAGCATCCAAACTGACAAACAGATCTAGATCATATAACATATGATCATTAGCCTCTATGTCGACAATGCAAATTGTGTATCCACCACGTTGAGTGGCATAACATATGGTAGTAAAGCCAGTAAAAATAGCATTACCTGTAAAGTTTGCATATATTTCATCACGTTGACCACCAGTGGGCTATTTTCCTCTTGTGAGCTTCATAACTTCCTGAGCTAAGGCTTGTATAAAATCTAAGTCAAAATGAGCTTTGTTTGCCCCTCCTTTTTTGTAACTCTCTTCATCTAAGGGATTATCTTGATCACAAACATAATTTGCAACATTAGCAGCTAATCTTGATCCTGCTACTTTCTTTTTTCTGTTAGATCCATCATACCACTATGGGAATCCAATGAGCTTAGAACACTGATCCCTCTCATGTCCAGATTTTTGGCAATGATCACAAAACTTGTTAGACCTGGATTTCCTCGAGTCTTTCCTATTTCTGTTCCTTGCAAGAAAAGCATTTACTGTGTCAATCTCTCCACTGCTGGATACATTTGTTTTGTTGACAGAAGCTGTGACTTCTTTAGACATTCCAATGGAATTGGTGACATGTCTTTGCTTTTCAACTCTCTGAATCATAGAATATGCTTTGTTTACTGTAGGCAATGGATTTAACAGTAGAATTTGACCTCGTATGTTCTCATATTCCTTATGAAGATGCATCAGAAACTACATGAGCTTCTGTTTCTGCTCCAATGCTAGAGTTTTTTTTATTGAGGGACATGTTTCAAGGCATGTACAAATTGGAATATCAGACATATCACTAATTTCATCCCAAAGTCTCTTTAATTTTGTGTAATACACAGCCACATAATCACTGCCTTGATATAAGTCAGTGATTTCTTTTTCCAGTAGATACAACAGAGGTCCATTACTCTCTCCAAACCTCTTTGTGAGTTCATCCTATAGTTCTCAAGCTGAATTTACATATAAGAATGCCTTAGATAGTTCTGGCATCATTGAATTCAACAGCCAACTCACTACCGTACAATCACATTTGATCCATTGATCAAATGTAGGTGAATTTTGATTAGGTTTAGAGCAAGAACCATCAATAAAACCGAGTTTTACCTTGGTTATAAGTGCAATCTTGACAGAAGGACTCCATTTCTGAAAATTCAAGCCAGTCAACTTGAGGTTCACGATCTGCAGACCAGGATTATCTGAACTCTAAAGGTAGAAGGGATCATTGATACAACATTCAGGAGCCTACCTTCGATTGAAATTAGATTCTGAGTTCTCTGTTTCTGCAGACATTATGACTATTCAAGATAGGGATCAATCAAGATCTATCAAGATTGATCAAGAAAGCAAAAGATCAATCAAGTGATGGATCAGAATTTTAAAGAAAACACCAGGTCAGAATCATGGTGCTCTGATACCATGAGAAGAATAGAGCAAGAGAGAAGAAGGAAGCAGATCAATATTGATTATTGATGTAACTGTGGATACAAAAGATAAGCATGTATGTATACATACTTCATGCTTAAGAAGCCAAAAATACAAAAAAGAAAAAAGGTAACCGACTGGAGGTGAGGTTGTTAGCTGAAATCACAGACTTACTGATGTGGCAAGACTGCACTAACAAACTCAACTTTGATACTGTCAACAAAAATGACTATGTCTTCTAACTCGCCATACTTTATTTTTCTTTCTTTCATCAACGAACTTGTTGGGGTTTGATTTGCATGTTTGAAATTTGGAAGCCCTAGTCGTTTCTCCTCTTCTAGTTCATCTCATCCTCCATTCTCTACCTCTCCCTACCCTAGAAGTCCTATTCGCATCCAAACAATCTTGTTGCCATAACCCACGGTGGCATTAATATGTCCTGATACTCGATTATGTAGGCACTATACCTTTAAGCCATGCCCAAGATCCTAAGCCATCCCAATTTTACTTTCTTAGCATTATTTAGGGTAAAATTTGGTTAATATATGGATAATTGCTACAAAGACTTTGTTCCATGTTTGTCACTTTTTCTTTTATTTTTTTTCCCTGAGATGTATCTGAAGAAAGTGATATAGTAGATGAAGTAGCAGAAGCACACTTTCTATATCTATTTTTTGGATAGCTTGCACGTCTAATTTACTTCAGTGAAACCTCTAAAATTTGATTCGTTTCTACAAATTTTTTGTTGTCTTACTCTCATAACTGATATTGTTCTTCATTATATCTACTTTAACTAGGAAAATAAGTTTTCTTCAATTTGGTATGTAATGAGAGCATGATAGAAAGCTAAATATGGAGATGATGATAAGGATGATGGTGTTGATATTGAGGGTGATGAATCTAATGAGGTATGTGATTGTAATTTTCATGAGTTTTAGTTGTTCAAATGTATGCTTGCTTCCTTCTACAATTCTTAAATTCTTTTGATGTATCAGGTCATAAGCTTTATGGGTTCAATGTATCAAAATGGATTTCTTTTCAAGTTTCTATTTACCTATCCACAATGAAGTTACAAGGGCTAAATGATATACATTCTTTCCTTAATCATATTCAAAATTAATCGAGTTGAAAATTCTAAAAAGAGTTGTCACTATGGCGTGCAATCTTAGCAAGCGTCATGTATGAAATTGGCAAGCTCTAATTGGTAAAGGAATCGAAAATAAGGACCTTTGTATACACATCAGTAAGCATCTACACATATTCACAAAGTCATTTATGCTTTATTCTCTTTTGTGATATGTGTTTATTATCATATTATGATAAAGTGTTTTATAATTGATTCTATCACCAACATATGATTTGCACTTTATTCATTTTGCATTGTTTTAGGTACTTGCTCTTACTTAAAATTTGATGTTCTAGAGTATTTTAGGTAAAAGGTACTATTGGCAAAGTGGATTTTAGGCAGAACAAGTGAGGCAGATTTTTACATAGTGGTTTTTATTTTGTGGTAGTTTTGAGTACTTGACAAAACTTTATAATAATTTTCAAAATTCTTAAATCGTTCATAGTTATAATATCATAATTCATAAGATTATTCGATCAAGGAATGGACAATTGGAACTAGTGGAGAAAAGTTGTTTTCAAACATTTGGAAGGCAAAGACATAATGTCTATACTTAGTTTCCATCATGAGCATAGATAACAATAATTAGTTCTCTGAACCGAGCATTTCACATCCATGAATCAACTGCATACGAGTTGTTATAAAAAATTTCTGTATGCATTTATTATAACCCTTGATCTTTAGTAGTTTGCCTAGAAATGGATGTTCTCAATATGTTATCATTACAACACTAGAACTTGCCTATGTTAGGCTCTCTTAGAGCTTTGTAGACTTGGTTAATAAGAACCTAAGAAAATGAACTTTTTAAGTCTAAATTTGAAATGAATGAGAAGTTGAGGTGATATTCATCTCATACTAAATGATTCTATCATGCTTGGCTGTATTTGATGTGCATTGGCATGGAAAAATCAATAGTTATTTTATAGAAGTCACAATCCTGAACTTGCCTTGGGGAAATTGGGATTATTGGAATGAGTAAGTCTCTCTTTAATTCTAAATCTAGATTTGTCTGGCATATGTTCAGCATTATTACTATTCAGTATAACATAAATATTTTCTCTAACTTCTTTATTATATTTGGCAGGTTTAGGTATGGTGCATCTAGGATCACAAAAAGATTTCTACATTTTCTTCTACCATCTCCTATTCTTTTTATCTGTCTTCATTTTCCTTGAATCTCATTATGCTACTAAAGTTTTCCTATGTAGCCTCACTACATGGTACTTTCTATTTCAGTTAGTTTTTTTTAAAAAAATTTCCTCATTAGTTGGAGTGTGGTCTCTAAGTCAATCTTCTTCACCTATACCTTCTATTCCCTCTTATCTTATAAGGATAAACTTTTTTATTGTTGTATTAAACTTCCATAAGGTCATAAATATTAAACTAGAGGTTTCTAACAATATATCTTGTGTATTTTCCTATTTGGTTATTTAGGCCAATATCAATATTGTATTAAGACCATTTGAGGTTGTATAGAAAGACTATGAGAAGTAGGAAAATAATTTGTGTAGATCAGACCTATTTTCTTCTCTATTTATGTTGAGCCATCATATTTTCTATTTGTTCTTAAAGAGGAAAAATTAGTTTTGAATATGCAGTCTTAGATTTCATTTTGCCATTTTGGAATCTTTTTTTAATGATCTATTAGGGAAAACCAATTTTAGGGTGTGATTACTCTACTGTTGATGAATAATTATAAGTGTTTTTGTTGTTTAGTCTTTACAAATTATGATAATTAATGATCTCTTTTTCTATCCTTAGGTTTAAAACATAAACTTATTTTTGAACCTTTCCTTTTGACCTTATGATTTTTTCATAGTTGTCCAACATTGTAGTAGTCTATTGACACATTATCATAGCGATGTTGATAATAAGTATTTAAATAATCAATTAGTTCAATCCTATCATAGCCATGTTGATAATAAGTATTTAAATAATCAATTAGTTCAATCTAAGCCTAAAGCGACCTAAACATTTTACTATCACCGATTCACCATATTAATGTTAACTATTTTGAACTTTACCATAATATTGAGGTTTTCGTTTAGGGGATTTTTAAGCCAAGGGAACAGATGAAAAGGTAACATTTGCCAAGTACTACAAGTTACAGACTCTGTTGGAGAAGTTCCCTTGAAATCTCAAGGAGTGACCATCTACTCTTGTTGTCCAAATACATAAACTAAGCCATATTAACCTGCAAACCTTTTCACATGAATAAAATAAAGAACTAAGTTCTATTTTGTGATGCCTAAAATCAATTGTGGCTTGTCGTAGTTTAAACATAGATTAAATATTAAGGCGTAAGAAATTTTTCTTTCAATTCATATCTCAAAGATGTCTACATTCTGAGCAGAAGGAGATATGGGAAGAAATTTGACTACTTTAAATTTTTAATAACATGGCCTTGGACTTGTAGAGTTAATGGTCTAATGCTATCTTTTTTTGTTTGGTTGAATTTGTGCAAATATTGTATTATAAGACTGCATTCGAAAACAAAATGCATTTTGAATGTTCACTGCTGCAACATTTTTTGGCTTTACATACACTTCCTTGATGTACTCACTGAATGCATTTCTTATATGTTTCAAAGTTATCGTGACAATTATTCATGGCCCTAAATAGAATGGGTAAGTGTTATGACTTATGAGTACCCTACACTCAAATTTCTATTGTCGTTGATTGTTTTCTGTGAGTTCAGTTGTTTAACTGCTTGATGTTTTATCAAGCTATGGCTAATTTTAGCTCTGTGAACTGATCATTTGCTTTGTTGGGTTTATGGCCTAAATATCATGAAGGCTAGGGTTTTCTCCTACTTGTCTACTTTATCCCTTTATTAAGGGCTACTTGATCCCTTTATTAAGGGCACGCCTCGAGCCTCCATAATTAACATCAACACACAGCAATACACAAACGCAATCGTTGAGCTTTCTTATTCCGCTTTTCTAGCCTTGTGAGAGAGTGTTCTAGAATGAATTGTAATCACTAATTGATCTCTTCGTAGAGCACATCACTCTGAGATCAATTTTGTACTCTCCCATATCTATAGTAGATTTTGCTCACCATCGTTCATGGTTTTTTCCACATTGGGTTTTCCATGTAATCTTGGTGTTGATTTGTGTTTGTTCTTTATTATCATATTTTATGATTCTTTGTTATTTCCATCCAATTCCTATATGATCCTAACAAGTGCTATCATACGTTGTTTATAGGATGGCATCAGTCACAAAATTCGATATACACAAATTCAATGGAAAGACGAGTTTCAAAATCTGGAAGATCTAGATGATGGCAGTTCTTACCTAGAATGGGTTAAGGAAGGCTATCGTCGGAAAAATAAAGAAACCTTCAACCATGATAGACGAACAATGGGAGGAGCTTGATGAAAAGGCCCTCTCGATGATTAAACTATGCTTGGAAACTCATGTTCTTTATGAAGTCTGGGATATAACTACTAATGGAGCTCTCTGGCTCAAATTAGAGCCCTTCTACATGACCAAAAGCCTAGCAAACAAAATTCGCCTGGAGGAAAGTCTGCACACATTCTCCATAGCTAAAGGTACTCTTATTCAGCATCATATTGACGAGTTCAATTCTATTATTATTGATCTTGAAAGTCTAGATGTGAAACTTGAGGATGAGGATAAAGTAATACTATTAGTTGTGTCATTACCCTCTTTACATAAGCACTTCAAGGAAATTATGCTGCACAACAATAATAAAACTTTGTCTTTTGATGACGTTAAGGCTAACTAGTTGTTAAAAGAAAAATGTGACCTTGAAGTGCTGATGACAAAGTTGAAGGCTTGTCAGTGAGAGGGAGAACCTTTAAAAAGGAGGGCACAAATAGGAGAAATACCAGATCAAAGTCTAAGGGATGTAAATCCAACAAGCTCTACAAATACTATAGAAAGCCATAAAATTTAGTAGCTGAATGATACAAACTGAAGAACAAGAAGGCAAAAGAAGAGAAAAAAAATCAGCTTGTAGAATGTTTAGTAGTAGACTCAGGGTTAGATGGTGCTACTGAGTGGGTTCTTGATTCAGGTTGTACCTACTATATGTATCCCCATAAGGACTGGTTTTCTACATACGAGGCACTAGATGCTGGTGTCGTACTTATAAGCAATGATGTCCAATGCAATGTTATTAAAAATGGCACTGTTCGAATCAAGCCTCATGATGGCATAGTGAGGACTCTTTCTAAAGTTTGTTAGATTCCTGACCTGAAGTATAATATCATCTCACTTGGCACCCTTGAATCTAATGGGTGCAAGTATTCCGCTAAAGGTTGAGTTTTGAATATCTGAAATAGTGCCCTAGTCCTTATGAAAGGAGAAAGATAGGGAAGTCTTTACATTCTCCAAGGATCTATAGTGATAGGTTCTGCTACAGTCACTACCACCTCATTTGCCGAAGACCATACTCGATTGTTACATGCTCACTTGGGCTACATGAGCGAGAAGGGAATGATAATTCTAAGCAAGCGAGGTCTACAAGGCAGTGAAGGTACGGGGAAGCTTGATTTCTGTGATCATTGTGTGTTTGGAAAATAAAAGAAGGTTGGTTTCTCTACAGCCACACACTATAGTCAAGGTATCCTTGATTATGTTCAATCTGATTTATGGGGTCCTTCTAGAGTTCCTTCTTTTAGAGGAAAACGTTATTTGCTGACCCTTGTAGATGACTTTTCTAGAAAGGCCTGGGTTTATTTCTTAAGGTAGAAGAACGAGGCTTTCTCCATGTTCAAAAAGTTCAAGGCACTCGTTAAAAACTAGACTGGGAAGAAGATAAAGAAGCTTAGGACTAACAATGGTCTTGATTTCTGTGAGTCACAGTTTAATGAGTTCTAGCTACTCAAGGTATCGCTAGACATAAGACCTTGATTGGGAAACCTCAGCAAAATGGGGTTGCAGAATGCATCAATAGAACTCTACTTGAGAGAGCATGTTGTACGCTCTCCAATGCTAATTTATGGCGACACAGAGATTTTTGGGCAAAGGCTGTTTCTACAACATGCTATCTGGTGAACTGGTCACCACACTCCCCTATTGAATTCAAAATTCCGGAAGAAGTCTAGTTAGGTAATCTTGTTGACAACTCTATTTTGAGAGTTTTTAGATGTTCTGTTTTTTCACATGTCAAGAACAGGAAACTAGCTCCTAGGGTTGCTAAATGCATGTTTCTAGGCTATGCATCTGAATCTAAGGGATATCAACTTTGGTCTCCTGACTCCAAATAGGTCATTAAAATTTGGGATATTACTTTTAATGAAACTATTATGCTCTTCCCTGGAAAAGAATCTGTTATCCCCACATGTGATCAACAGGATGACAGCGAGAAGGTGGAACTAGAGGTTCCTTCAATTGGTCCTCAAGGTGGAGATATAATACCTCATCCTAGTAGTTATGAAGCTCTGACAGCCATGACATCCCAAGTTCTGAAGAGCAGTAGACTTCAGATAACTACTCCATTGCTCGTGACAGGCCACGGAAAGCCATTAAAAAGCCTGCATGCTATTCCACTGATAATGAAGATGGACTAATAGCATATGCCTCAGCTGTTGCATAGGAGATACCTGAAGGTATTGAACCTTCTACCTACTCTTAAGCAATCTCCTATCTCAATTCGTCAAATTGGCTTATGGCAATGCAAGAAGAGATGGAGAGTTTGCATAAGAATGAGACTTGGAAATTGTGTGACTTACCCAAGGGTCATCGTGCCCTGATGGCCAAATTGGTCTATAAGAGAAAGGAGGGTATTCCCAGGGTTGAAGCTGCAAGATGGAAGGCATGACTGGTTATCTGAGGTTGCAACCAGAAGAAAGGTGTTGACTTCAATGAATTTTTCCTTCCTATAGTACGTCTTACCTCCATTAGAGTGTTGATTGCATTTGTTGCTCTATTTAATTTAGAATTGAAGCAACTTGATATGAAAACTGCATTGCTTCATAGAGAGTTGGAGGAAGAGATATATATGAAAGAACCTGAGGGTTTTACAATTCGTGGAAAGGAAAATTATACCTTCCATTTGAAGAAGTCTCTATATGACCTAAAACAAGCACCATGGCAGTGGTATAAAAGGTTTGATGCATTCATGATAGGACAACGAAATACACATTGTCACTATGACAATTGTGTATATTTTTAAGAATTTGGAGATTCCTTTATTTATCTATTACTATATGTGGATGACATGCTCATCGCCTCCAAGGACAAGTCCTTGATTAGCGAGTTAAAATCTCAACTTAGTAATGAGTTGGAGATGAAGGATCTTGGGGTAGCTAAGAAGATACTTGGTGTGGAGATTCGTAGTGATTGAAAGGACGGTAAGCTCTACCTATCTCAAAAGAAGTACCTTAAAAAGTCCTTAATAGATTCAATATGAGTAACTTCAAACCAATTACTAATACTCTAGCTACTCACTCCAGACTATCAGCCAAGTCATGTCTTACATCCGAAGAGGAAATAGAAAAGATGTCTCATGCCAGTGCAATTGGGAGCCTCATGTATGCTATGGTCTGCACTAGACCAGATTTAGCTTATACAGTTAGTGTGGTGAGCCGTTATATGCATAATCTTGGTAAGGATCATTGGGAAGCTATGAAATGGATCCTTCGTTATGTGAATGGTTCTCTTAACAGGTGTTTATTGTTTGATAAGTCCAAAACTACAACCTATGATGTTGCAAGATTCGCTAACTCTAATTATGGTGGAGATCTTGATCATAAGTGTTCTACTTCTGGCTACATCTTCACTTTACGTGTGGGTAATATCTCTTGGAAAGCATCCCTACAACTTATTGCAGCATTATCTACTACTGAAGCAGAATACATTACTACAATTGAGGGAGTGAAGGAAGCTACATAGTTGAAAGGCCTTATTGTAGATCTTGGTGTTCCACAAAGTGTGAATGCAGTGTTTTTAGATAGTTAAAGTGCTATCCATCTCACCAAGAATGGCACCTATCACTCTAAGACCAAGCATTTCAGCATCAAGTACCATTATATTAGAGATACGATTACTACAGGAGATATTGTTATGAAGAAAGTACATATAGCAAATAACCCTAGATATATGCTCACCAGGTCTCTTTCTATTACTAAGTTCCAGCACTATCTGGACTTAGTTGGTGTTTAGTGTGGCTGACTACCCTTTGGGGTCCGCCCTATAGGGCACTACTCTTGGGGGTCCTTTGGTAATGTGTTTGTTCTAGAATTGATAAATTTCATCCAAGGTGGAGATTATTGGGTGTATGACCCAAATATCATGACTGCCAGGGTTTCCTCCTACCTGTCTACTTGATCCCTTTATTAAAGCCACGCCTCGAGGCTCTATAATCATCATCAACACACAACAATACACAAACGCAATTGTTAAGCTTTCTTGCTCCACGATTCCAGCCTTGTGAGAGAGTGTTCAAAAGTGAATTGTAATCACTAATTTATCTCTACTTAGATCACATCGCTCTTAGATCAATTTCGTACTCTTCCATCTCTATAATGGATTTTGCTCATCGTCCTCCGTGGTTTTTTCCCACATTGGGTTTTCCACATAAATCTTGGTGTTGATTTGTGTTTGTTCTTTATTATTGTATTTTGTGGTTCTTTGTTATTTCCATCCAATTCCTATACGATCCTAACATGCTTGGTGCTTATTCTTTGCTTTTTCTCAATTCTATTTTGTCTTAGTTCATTTATTGGCTCTGTTTGTCATATTTTTCAACTTCTATCTTGTCCAATTTACATGTAATATGTATAGTAGTTGTCCTTTCAGGGCTTTTCTTCTTTATGTCATTGCTTGGATGAAACTTCAGTTATGTTCTTAGCTAATTGTTTTATCAATTCCATGCGCATATTTTTATCAAACGGAAATGGCAAATGTGATCTTTTGCTGACTTTATGGTGAATTATACAAGCATCAAGCTCACCTCTCGAGTGTTGAAGTTGTCGAACTTAGACATCATCCTTAAGCACAATCACTTTTGTTTATAATCTTAAGTTGTGTGCTTGGTGAGAATCTAGGTTAATCATTAGAGAATAGGAAGCCAATTTGATTGAACTATTTTTGTTTGTTGTTTTAGATGACTTCCTTGCTCTGGTGGTGGATGGAAGATCACATTATTGGTAAATCTGAGTTTAAGTTTGTGAATATTTTTGGTTGTTGAAGTGTAAGGATAGCCCATCCCCTTAGAAACTAGAAATTTCAACCAATCATTCTCAACAAATTGCTCTTAAAGGTTATGTAATAACCCAACCTTAAATCATATTTATTTATTTAATTAAGCCATTTTATTAGTTTTTCACATTTCTTTATCTCATTTAATCATCCTAGTTGGGAGCATTCATTTTGGGCTCCACTTTGCAATTTGAGATTCATTTACTGTAATAATCTCGGGTGAATCGATAGTAGGCCCCAGTAAATATGATTAAGCAATAAATTATTTTTCATAATGTCACAAAAATTTAATTTTTTACCATGCAAAAATTTTAGCCCAAATTCATTAAGTTTAGCCCAATTCATTGGGGCCCAAATTATGACCCAATTCATTTTGGGCTCAATGGTGGCCCAAAAATTTTGGTGCAATTAAATTAAGTTGATCATCATCATTTGTACCTAATTTTAATTAGCAAAATGATATTTTGGATGGGTAGATATTGCCAAGCTTGTAAGATAAGCTCAAAGACATTTCAAGCAACTAAGCTACACATATTCCTCTTCCTTTCTCCTTTCTTTCCATTTCTCCCCCCAGTGCTGCTGTTGAATAAGTGGCTGTCACCACCAGCCACTGCCGCCAGCCACCTTTAGCCACCGGCCACCACCCCATCACCCACCAGCCACCACCCATAACTCTCACAAACATCAAACACTACCTCCATCACCTCCATCTCTCAAAATCCAAGCTTAAAGTGGGGTCAATCCTAAACAAATCATGTTTAATTTTGGGTATTTATGTTGGATTCGATTATGGATCATGTTATCTTGATATAAACAAGTGTTAGTTTGATGTTTTCATTTATTTGTTAATCTTGACAGCAAGTAAAGATTGAGGTTGTTCATGATCATGCAAGCTTAAGTTAAAATGATATTTATGGATTGTTTTGTGTTTGATTTGGTAGCCTTTAGCATTATAAATGATTATGGTGATATTGGTGTGGTTCGGGATGAGTTAAAGGTGAATCTAAGTTGGGTTTTAATGATTATGCACGGTTTAGTTTACTCTTGCTATTAAGAATGTTATTTGTGTGTACTTGGATGAGAAATGAATCTTTGCTGTGCCATTTAACTTGAAAAATGAGATGGTGTGACTCTTGTAAAAGGGGTGGATTATGGGAATTTTTCCAATTGATTATAAGAGGTCATTTTTCCCATTTATGCAAGTAAGTAAGTTTAGGGATGTGTTTTTAGTGATTTTGAAAAGAGAAGAATTGAAAATTAGATGAAGATGATTATGGAGTAAATTTGAGTAACATGGCTATGTAAGGTGATGTTATGGAACAAATCATGGTTTAGTAATTTTAAAGAGTGATTTTAGAGAAAAATTATGTGAAAAAAAGGGTTGTGAACATAGGCAGTAGGCTGTGATGAGACCCAAAATAGGGGTCTGTTTACGAATAAACTGGTATTACATGGGACATTAAAAATTTGTAATTTTCGGTGGATAGATAAATCAATGAGTTATCTTTCAAATTCCTTTTGAATCACCTCATTCTGAGTTTTTTGGAAAACGTTATGGCCGATTTGCTAAGACTGTGCAGCATACATGGAAGTTGCGGACAATTTTGGTTAAGCCCAATTTTAGGAGCCATGTTGTGGTAATTGAGTTTTACTCTGTGAATAAAAGTATTTTGGGACTTCTTAAGCTTTTCATATTGGGTTTTAGGGCTTAATTTGGCATTGGGAGTGAAAGATATAAATTTTCCAAAGTAGACATTGGAAATGGTAATATGAGGAAGGAAAGAAAGTGTGAGATTTGGAAATATTATCAGGAGTTTCTAAATAATAATGGATATTGCAAAGAAATTGAAAAGTTTAGTGAATTCAACAACTTTGATTATGTATAGAAGCTTGCTTGGATTGTAAAATCGAGTTAAAAGGGCATGAGAATAAAATTTGAGAAGTGGGCAGAGTGATGACTCAAGATTGGTGTCTATCGGGCCAAGCTAGGGTTATATGAGCTTTCCTAAACCTCACAACACACTCTTGCCATTAAACCTTTTATATTCATTTTAGAAACATAAAAAAAACCCATATTCCATCTATATCCATTAAAGTCTTTTCATTATCACCTCAATCTTTTCAATTTGGTATATTTTTTCTCCAATTTGTTTTACGTCGAGTTCAATGACCCTAACTTATCTTTTTTTCAAATCATTTTTGTGTAACTTGTCTTATATGGAATTGTTTGAATTGTGGTTGCCCTTTTTAATTAATTAATTTTCATTAAAGTTACAAATTATGGGAGTGAATGCTGCATTTAGCTATAACTACATTTCATAAGCAGAAACAGGGCCTAGTGAATCGTTTTCATTGTCCATAAGTGTTACTAAGTGAGATTGCATTTTAAAGACGTCAGGTACGTTTATTGCTTGTATGTTTAAAAATCAGCACATATTTATCAAAATTATAATGTTTTGGTAGGTACATCAATGAATCAATTTAATAAGTGACTTGTCACATAATTAGTGGCCCAATTAGTTATCATTTACAGGGCATTGCCCTTAAGTTAACCATGTAGCTTCAGACTGAGTCCCCCGATCCGCTTGGCAGGTGTACACCTATCTGTAGATCGTAACAGTATCAAGAGGTTCACTATCAGATAATAACTAGCAATGTAGTTGTACTTTCATCTCATTCACTGTTTTAACTTAAAATGAATTGTGAAGTAGGCGCCCAACCAATTTGTGCAGAGATCATTTAACAATACAGGAATGCATGTACTGAGTTTCAGCTCACAGTTTGAAATATTTTCATGTTTTATTTTAGAAAAATACTCAGTGAATCACTCTCATGCTTGCAAACCTGCTAAAGAGAATAAGTTGAGCAAGAGAATTCGGATGGATCAACAGGGATATGTCACACATGCATATTTTTGGAGCCGCATTTCGTAATCTTCAGTGGATGGAAGTGATTATATGATGAATTGCTCTGCTATGGTGCATAAACCTTATGATGGTGCATAAACCTTATGTTGGTTAATAGTCGATTGTATATGGTTTGATCATGTGCGAGCGTTTATGGTTGAAGTTGTGTCTATCTATGCTATTTCTAGTACACATGCTCCAAACCTTGTCCTTTTGGACGGCAGTAACGCCCCTATCATCGGGTTTGTTAGTCCTAATTCAGGGATTTATTAAGGGTAATGCAAACAGTAAATCATGCTCATTTTGGGGCATTACAGGTTAAAACACAAATTCCAACCTACATTTACACCATCGAGAAGCTGCATATGTCATGCAAGGTCCAACAACTAGTTATATTAAAAGAGTACTAAGGCATTTTACTTTGTTTAGGTTGTCTTCCACCTTTATAAGCATCCCCTTTTACGGTGCGACTTTACATGTTACTTCAGTCATATGATGTTAATTTCAAAGCAATGATGACTTTTGTTTATGTAATTAAAAAGATAAAATAATTTTGGATTTCACATAGCGATTAGATTATGAGTTGGTTATAACTCTCTCAATTTCAGTTCAACCAATTTTTAAAGTATTTTGTAGAAATTTTTCTGTGTTATTTTGGAGTACCAACTAATTTAATTGGTAGGCTTTAAGGAATTATGTACCAAAACCAAAATTAAAATCATACTCATCATATTAGTGTTTTGTATTTCCATCAATATTATGCTTGACTCATTACCAGTACAGTTTTAGTACCAGGTCACCTAACTGGTTTTTGAAAAAAGAACGATGATTGTGGTTAAGATAGTAAGTGAACTAGCTTGTAGGGACGAGATCATAGCTTGGGGGCAGAGGTTCTCCCTCCGGATCCTATGTAGGGTGAGTATGTCCCTATAAAGAGATGCCTCCACTACAGGGGGTTCGCTCTAGATCAAGGTTGGTTAATTTCCTTTGTGAGAAAAACGTAATGACTAGATTTGTCACCTTATTATGACTCGAATGAGGATGGGCTTTTCGTATCTGAAAACCATTTTCAAAATCAAAGATGACTCATTTACCCAAGAAATGCAAAAGTAATTAAAGACTAGTCTGGGAACATGAGATAATAGGTCCACAGTTTTGGTTAAGATGTGTGAACGCTAATGACTCGCCAGTTCCTCTATCATAAGGATGCGTTCCTACGAATATGTTGTTTTCTTTTAGATGTCCTAAATACTACTCAGATGCTTATTCAAAATAAATTGCAAACAATGAAAATAATAATAAATAAACATATAATCAAGATTTTGATGACTTAGGGCTAGGTATTCGAGGTTTAGACAATGAGAGTAAGTCACAATATCAACAAGATCGAAAGGGTAGGAGGTGATGCCATCAAATATTTGATGCATGGGGAGATATGCTCTTAGACTAATGTTAGATGAATGCATGAAGTTGCCTTAGCAAACGTATGACTAACACACATAGATGCTCTTAGCAAATGGATGGTGAATGAATGGAGATACCACTATGAAATTTATGATGAGCACAGAGAAATGCACTTGCCAAATTTGTGATGAGTGAACGGAGATGTCGATAGCAAATATGTAATGCAATACAAGAAAATGCTCATGAACTAGTGCATGATCCATGTGAAGAGATGCCCTTAGAATATTTAAGATGAATGCAAGGAGGTATCCCTGCACAAATGGTTGATATTATAAGGAGACACTTCTTAATAGATTGTATGATACATGTATGGATGCTTCAGACCAATAGGACAAAGAGGATGGGAAATAATGCCACTAAACAAATCTATAGTGAATGTGAGGAGATGCCTCTGGACTAATGTAGGCAATATAAGAAGAGGTCATTAGACAAATAGGTGAAGAATATGGGGAAATATCTCTAGCACTATATGACAAATGTTAAGAATGTCCCTAATTTGTGATCGTGTATAATGGGTAAGTGATAACCCTATTGTTAGAGCCATTATAAATGGGTACATAAAGGCCAAATCGGGTTTGTAACATCAAAATTTATAGCCGAAAAGAATAGGGAGATGCCCTTTATTGCTTATTAAGGGAAATGTTATTCACAAGTCCCTAGGAAAGCTACCCCTTTCAAATGTTATGAACATGATCTATGTAGTAAAAAGAGGCATACTAATGTTAAATCTACAGGTAAGGAGCCCTTAGGAAAGTGTATTTTATTGAATGCAGTTGTGACTTGCTAAACATTAGATGGTGTAATCAGAAAGAATTGGAATAATTAAAGGTTGGAGATAAATGTGCAAGACAGAATTATATTCTGTGCATGTTTTAGATGAGTTGAAAAGTTATATGAAAAATAGAGGATTAATTGTGGAGGTGATATAATTTTTGCAAATATGCCTATGAAGCATCATCTCATAAAACATCCTTTGTAGAGTTTCTCAAGGCATAAAGGGTGGGTGGTAGAAGGGCTTAAGAATAGAAGAAGGGGAAATTGGTTTTTATAAGTTGGGTGTAAGATATTGGTGGTGAAAGGCCTGAAAATATAGCAAGATATCAAAGTATCAGGTGTTGATAGGGTAAATGTAATCAGGCAATAAAAGAACGGGTCAAAAGCATGTAAAAAGAAGGAATAACTTCACTTTCATAGTTTCAAGGGTATAATTGCACAACTAACATATAGCTCTCTACTACCTTTCAAAGCTTGATCACGTATGTTGATGAACATGAATTTTTGATGATGATGATTTTGGCTCAATTCAAATGGTCCATTCCTGCTAACGTTCATGATACATTATCACCTGATGTGGCCTTTGAGATTATGTGACAACTGCCCCTTAGACGGGTGAATGAATGTGAATAAGCAATGGATATAAAATACTAAAAGCGGCTAAGGATGCCCTGCATCAGATATATACAATAATGAAAGTTATAAAGGAGAGAAGAGCAATTGTCACTTTATTAAATGACATGGCAAGCAGAGTGCCTAAAATTAAAGTTGTGATAAGTTCTCTTTTTTCTTGTGCCCTTAGTTTTGCCATAATGCCATTTTAGGCTTCCATTATATAGGTTTATCTCACCTATCCTTTTGCTAGGGGGTGCCTTGTTTCGATTTTCAACCCAACCACTCTTTCCTTGGCATTTCTCGCCTTCTGATTTTAAATCCTAACTTTTGCATGACATCTATTTTAGACCCATTAGACTAGGGAGGCTTTTATCTTTTTTTCTTTTGTAAAACTGAATATGTAAAAGAACGGTTGAATCCAGAGGTTGCCTGTGTATCCCCATAATGAATGCGTGATTTTGTTTTGCATTTTTCTTGTTACCACATGAAGTAACATATAAGTGGGTACCCAAAGCAAAAATAGTTCGACGAATGTAAACTAATGATTTTATTTTTCAATTTTAATGCTTAATTAATTTTTATGCTTAATTTCATAAGAAAACATGAAGATGTAGATAGATGAAGCCAAATTATGCTACCTATGTACTCTAATGGGGATCAGTCCTTATGTAATTCTTGTTGGAGGTAAAATTACGACACTAAGAATTGATTCAAAGGATATCTTAGGCTTCTATTGACATGGCATTTTTAAACATCTACTTAACATGGGAGAGGTCTTTGACGATATGGTAACATAGGGAGGTTCTACCAACAAGCAACTAGGGCTTCTCGTTTTTATATTGTTCTCGAGGTTCACCTTTTTCCTTGCTCATGATCTCTTATAGAAGATAGCGACATGAACTCAAAAGTAAGCTTACAAGCTATGAAACAAATTTGAGAGGTTAATCCTCAAGTTGAGATGTGAGAGCAAATGTGAGGTGCCCCAGGTCAAAGCAAAATGGTTGGAATATCGTGGGTCGACATTGTAAAAGACAAGTCTATACATGATTCTTAAGACACTAGTGAAGGTATGTCGTACGCCAAAAATGCTATGTATAATATGAGTCTTTGAACTAGGCTTATTATCAAAGTTTATGTCTTGTAGGGCATGAAATCCCTAAACTCATCACACAAAACCGAACAAAGACCCAATTCCTATTTTGGCTCTTTTATACTCCATGTTTATTAAAAATAAATACAATATTTTTTGCACAATTTGCATTCGTGTTGAAGAAAAAGTGGCAAACTTGAATGGGAATAAGGAAACTTCCAAGGACTATTAGACAACCTTCATTAGAAAACACCTTGAGAAAAAAGTCACGCCACTAAAATGGTGACTTCTAAGGATTTTGCACATGGGGGCCTTGCGAAAGGATGAAACGTGCATAAAAGACAAAATGTGTATGATATGGGTGACTTCTTAGGAATGTTGTGACCACGAAGTGATTATGCATGAGAATAGCACATTTGACAAAAAATGAGAGAAAATGATCGATGTGCCTAATGAATATTGAGATGTACAAGGCAGAGCATACAATGTGGAAAATAATTATGTATGTCAGGCCAAAAGTATAAGCATTAGTCAAGGCAATGTTTGTGCGAACCAATATAAGACATATATTTACAAAATGCAAAAATGAAAGTGTAAAAGACAAATTATGGTTATGTGAAAGCAAAAAGAATGTAAATGGCTACACTATAGGTCAATATGTCCATATGACCATGATGTAGACTTGAACGTGGCAGATATGTATGACTATGTAGATGATTGTTATGACTATCACTACAACTTTCCGGACAATGATTAAAGTCATTGCAACAAAACACATGTCGTTGCAAAAGGTATTTATTACAACAACAAATGTTGCTTGAAGTTCGCTGTGCATGCGACATTACAAAAGAATATAGCAATAAGATTGGGCGTTGCAAAAAAAAAGTACTTTTAGCAATGACATATATCGTTGCCATAAATTAGTCGTTGCGAATAATTTTCCTGTGAATGACATGCATACTTATGTTTGGTGACAACCGTTGTTGTTACAGTGAATGCCACTGCTTACTGAAACAAGGTTCGTAGTTACAAAAATATACCTTTTGTAACGATAAGGTCGTTGCCAAAGATCTCAAGTGCATTTTGCATCAGGAAGTTTGTTGCAATTTCTTTGTCTTTAGAAACATGTTTGTCATAGTAGATTAATCAAACAAACTTGTTTACCCGTACTTGTTGTATTTTGAAGAGGCAATAACATGTATATTTATTTGAAAGGAACATAAACCCCTTTGAATGTAAAATCCAAAGTCTAATGATTATATGGTAATATGCAATGTGTATATCCAAAAAGTACATCATTGGTCCAAATGGTAATGAAACTCATAACATAGAAAATCTATTTCACAATTTACTTGTGACATACGTATATCCCGAAAGTCCACTAGTCTAATGCTCCAAAACATTGTTGTTTAATAAAAGTGTGTATCGCGATCAATTGCAACACCAGTGCCACTACGAAATTGATTTGTGACCAACTTCCTGTACGAAGAAGAGAAATGTATATAGACCAATGTCATCCTTGTAGAGTGTTATCAACTACTAAATATTACAAAGAAAGTAAACAAATAAGATGTGCAGACAAAAATGTCAATATAGCTATACATACACGTTCATCAAATCAAACAATATTATATGTTCCCTGATTCCCGCAATACAATACTCTTCTTGATAAGTTTTTTTAGGGTGGCAATGCAAACACAATGGAGGCAAGTGTCCTGCTAGTTATAAATAAAAAAAACCACTAAAGTACGCATAAAACAACTAGAAAACTCCTTATAGAATTACACAAAGCTCCTCAAGCATATATCCATAGAAAGAGCACATTTGGACACTTAAATTTAGGTTAAAACATAGGGGAAAAAAAGAACTAGTACAAGATTAAAAACAAAGGCCTTTTGGTAAGGACGCAAGTGCACGATGGCTTTGTGGCAAATTAAAGTTGTCTCTCACAAGGACTAAGTTAATCTAATGGCTTATGTTCCTTCATGATAGGCTAAGCGAATAAAAATATAAGATTTAAATTAAATTAATCTACTACCTAATCTAATGGATAAATATTCAAGGAACTATGTCAAACAAGCAATTACCTGGTTCAAGAATAGATCAAGAACTTTTTCTTTAATTACGAAATTTTAAGCCTGATAATCGAGATATCACAACCCTTGTTAAAGGCGAAGTGAAATACCCAAATCAAATAAGTCATCAATTCTCATGGATTCTTGATTAGTTTAAGTTCATTAGGCACTTGATTATCGTTTTAGGTCTCTCGATCCGTAATTATTTCTCAAGACATCACATAATCGAGTCAAATTTAGGGATTTCGGCATCAAATTTCACCTTTTAGTACTTCACTAACATCTTATACAAGCAAGAAGACGATCAAACATCTTACATGCTATTTAAACTCCAGATTGATGAAATGAACCCGATAATTTTAAGGCACACCAATCAATCAACTTAAGCACATTCAATTATAAGTTCAACATAAATCCCAAAATTTGAAACTACAAACTTAACATGAATTACAAATCAATCTAGAAAGCAATAAATCTAGTGGGGAAAAGAAAGAGAAGGGAAAGAGTTGCTCAGCCTTAACATATGCTTGAATCTATTAATTGCAAAGCCGATTTGGCTTTATTGTGAATCTCTCTCTTCTACCCACTATTCCTCACTCTATTAGAGTCAAAGTCTAATCTAGAAGGTCAAAGTAGTGGTGGATAAGATGAAGAATGAAACTAAAATACGAGCTTTTATAGTCGATTTTAACACTATCAAACATAAAAAGGGCTTAGAAAACAAACAGTTGTGAAGAAACCATAAAACCATGGTTAGAGGGACCAACGACAGATAGACCATGGGAACCACCACGGTCTGTGACCTTAAGCATGACCCTAGCTATAGTGGCCTTTGGTTGTGTCCAAAATCCTACAAATGCTGCTCTGCTGCTGATCTGGAGCAAGTGACCCAAGAATCCAGTTAGGATCCTCTCTTGCACAACCAGTTCAGGCTGGTTCAACCGAAAGCATGGCCAGTAATTGGCCTCTTACTTCTTTTCCATTTGTTTTATAGGCACATGCGGGTTCTCCTAGCTAAAATCTACAGAATTGTAATCAATAACTCGAAACCCAAGCATAAAGCAAAAAAGGAGCATAAAATTATTTAAAATGCACGATCATCCCCAGAAATGCAAGCACAATCTCATAAAAGTGGTATGGAAGTAGGGCACTTATCACTCCACCGTGTTTAAACCTTTGTTTATCCTCAAGCAAACACTAGACAAAACCAACAAGGGGAGGTGCATTTAGGACTCAAAAGGATAACAACCTTCTCAGGCTAGGTAATTGATAACTCGTCACAAGTGATAATATCAATCAATGGCAACCCCGAGTAGTGCACAAGATATTTAAAATCAGAGGAATATGAATGTTGTCCAAGATATTTAAAACCAAAGCCCAACATGAAAACTGATCACCCTTAAAGAACCACAACGCACATTATGCAAGCACATAGAATTGAGTAGAGCTAAACGAACCAGTAGAACCTCACTTTTGGAAAATGTGGATCATTTCGGTTGATGTGTTTAAAATATAGTATGGGTCAATCAAGACTTGATCCAAAGATGCAAACTACCATAGACTTGCCAAGACTCTCAAATTCTTCACTGCTAACATGCAATGTGTCTACAATGATCAAGAGGGCTTCGCATAGGTTGTAACGTGGGCTCAAAGGTAAAGGGAAAAGGGTGGGCAAATGAATTTGGGCACTATGGACCTATTTAGCCAAGTAGTTAAAGCAACCAAAACCCACCAAGAAACCACGAAGTACACCAACACTCCAAACCCCAACAACACAATGAATATGCCCTATGAATCAAGGAAGGAATGAGTTAATAAAGAAAGAAAACAAGGTATGTGCATATTCAATACCAATACCTTATTCACTTTTTTTGAATTTTTTTCTTCTTTTTTTCTTTATTTATTTTCAAAATATAGTATGGGTCAATCAAGACTTGATCCAACCAAAGATGCAAACTACCATGGACTTGCCAAGACTCTCAAATTCCTCACTGCTAACATGCAATGTGTCTACAATGGTCAAGAGGGCTTCACATGGGTTGTAACGTGGGCTCAAACGTAAAAAGAAAAGTGTGGGCAAATGAATTTGGGCCCTAAGGACCTATTTAGCCAAGTAGTTAAAGCAACCAAAACCCACAAAGAAACCGCAAAGTACACCAACACTCCAAACCCCAACAATACAATGAATATACCCTATGAATCAAGGACGGAATGAGTTCATAAAGAAGGAAAACAAGGTATGTATGTATTCAATGCCAATCCCTTATTCACATTTTTTGAATTTTTTTCTTCTTTTTTTCTTTCTTTTTTTAAACACTTTTTTCTCTGTTTTGAAAAAACATTAAAATAAGAATTTCATCTATTGAAAGGCATAGGAACACTAAGTATCAAATCATTACCTAATTCATATATATTCAACCTAAACAAGAGGGTCACAAATTCAAATGCACTATGTCACCAACTCCTCAATGACCAACACACCAAATAACCTTAAACACCCCTAAAACTACCTACTACATACATGAAGTTAAGCTTCATAGACTTTGCTTTTTAAGATAAGAATATGTGTACGACAAAAGGGGGTAAAACGGAAAGGATTACAACAAAGATAGGTATAATTTATTTCTATAAGAATCTCATAATAAGTTATATCTCTTGCATTTGTGCAAGAATTCATAAGAACAATAGAATTTTATGTCTCGTACCTCTTATCAATCTTTTTGATATGCCTCTTATACCCATTATAGCTAATCTTACTCATTATCCTTATCCATTCACTTGAAAATTCACTTAAATATTCAAATCATCGGCGATGTAGTAATTGGTCAGATGATGCCTAGAAATCTAAGAAAGTACAAATTTTGTGAGATTTAAACCATGCAAAGTTTACATACATAAGCATCGCATGTCTATTATGATACATACGTTTTTTTCAAACCGTTTTGGAAATATCTTTTTATCAATCTCATCAACGTTTCCATATGAAGTTTGACATTCAGTACTACCAATTTCATAATGCTCTCTGAAACCATGGAAACACATCTTAAATTATAGAAGGAATTTTAAAAATTTTATATTACCAAATCAAACATTCAGGTCTACTTACTTTGTATAACTTTGAACTTCGTCATGATTTAGTAACACATAACTATGTGCTTGGTCAATTAGTTAATGGTCAGGACGCATGTCTTTTTTATAATACTCGACATCCTAAGGAGAAAAAAATAATCCCTTGTAACATTCATCACCATCATCATTATTCCTTGAGGACCTATGCTCACAAATCTCCAAACCATGTAAATATCTTGTACAAAATGTCAAACATTCATTTGCTACATATCATTCAGCAATTGACCCTCTGGATGGCTTTTATTACTAACAGATAATTTAATGCCCTCAAGTCCCTACAAACATCCAAATCACATGATATGACTATTATATTTATTTGTAAATATAAAACTGTGGATGTAAAAATGAAAAAATGGGTATATACATTTCTACATCTACATCCATTGATAAATAACCAAACCTATAATGTTTGCTTCATATGGCAAATGGAAAATGAAGTGTACCATTGTGTCAAAGACGAAAGGCAAAATATGCTTTTCCAAATGACAAAGGGCAACAATGACACGATCCTGTAACCTCTCAAAATCTTGAGGTGTTGGAACTTTAGAGCAAAGCTCTTTAAAGAAGTTGCTTAACTCAATCAAAGCAATTCCCACATTCTTGTCTATCATTTTCCTTGTAACTAGTGGCAACAATTGTTGCATCATAGTATGATGATCAAGACCTTTTGTTAAGTCATAATTCATGCATGTTTTTAATAATTATTTAGGTTATATTACATATATTATTTTGTTTGATTTACTTTATTTTATCTATTTTTTGGGTTAAGGACTAATAAAGTGAAGAGGTGAAAAAGGACGTCGAAGTGTGGATTTTATTTATGGAAGGATTTTACAAGCAAAATTATCAAATCGGCCCGAAAATAATAATTTATGAAAAAATATTATTTTTATAATGATTTATTTGGACTAGCATTACAAGATTACTACTCCTAGTTGAAGAGGAACAAGAAGACTTGGAAAACAAGAAGTTCTCAAAGGAAAAAAAAAAAGCCTTAGTAGAACCATACTATAAATCCAACCTTTCCAAGGTGACCTCAAGATACTTTTCAAAGCCAGATCCCCATAACACTCAGACTCCATCTTCTCACCACCACCTCCAATCCTTAGTACTTCATCATCAATTCTCATCATAATCACCCCCTCATCAACACCTTTAATGCATCATCATCATTTCTTTGATCATCGCCAGCAACACCAAGCTACCCCAATCATCAATCATCATCATATTCATATCCACACATCACCACCATTAAAATGCATCATAATCATATAATCATCCCACCATCTACTAGCACCAACACCTTCAACACCAATCATCATTAGCATCAATTCCATCATCATCGTTCTCTTAGCATGCAAAGTAATATTGTTTTTTTTATTTTCTACGTTTAGTTTGTTATCAAAGATGAATTATTTGGATAATTTGTGTATTTTAATTGATAATATGTGTGAGTAATTTTTATATAGTTAGTATAATCTATTTGAAACTAGCTAAATTAATTATTTTTGAACAAGTTTTGTGCTTTATTACCTAATTAATTTTTATTCCGTGATTCTATAATGGTATGAGTTTATTGTTCATGATATTCTTGTTAGTTTAATTAGAATGCATGCTAACTAGTTTCGTATGAATTTATATGATAGTTTAAAAGGCTTAAGTACGCAAATGCTTTAGTCTTTTGAGTATATGTACCACCCTAATTAATCATGGATGACTCAAACCTCTCTCTTTTAACTAGAAAAATTATTATAGATCTTTGTTAATTCAATTTACTGGTAAATTGGTTATAACGTGTTACATGATATTTTTCTAATGCTTAATGCTCTAGTTTGATTAAATTCTTGCGCTGGTGCTAGAGTTACTAAAATTGGTAGGGTTTATATTAGGGTTGGACCTAAGTAAACTACAATCTAAGGAAAGACAGGGAACACTACAAAAAAAAGGTCATGCTTCCACACTTATTTAACCACACTTGAGTAAACGTAGCAAGAAAATAAGCACCCAGTACTATCCCCACACATAATAAGTGTGGATAAATATAGGCACGCTTATAAGAGTGGTAGTAAGATAATAATGTATGCCCACACATATTAAGTGTGGGGAATTACCTATCGTAAATATGAAACAATTAGAACAGATATTAAGTATGGTAGCCAATTTATTTAATTTTTTTAATTGTGTTTTTTATTTAACTAAACCGCCAAAATTAAATAAAAAAAATAAAAAACAATTGGAATTGTATTTTTCCTTAAATAAACCACCAAATTAAATTAAAAAAAAAGAAAAAATATTGGCTTAGAATTGAAATAAAAACTCAAGCCATTGCCTCAAATCTCAATCACTCCCGCGCACCCCTCTGCTTCGTTCTCCAGTTTTACCCTGCCGCATTCGTAAGCGTTTGGTCTGCTCTGGTCGATGGTGATCGGCGGCGAGGTTCTGGTGGTCACGTGGTGGATTTTGCGGTCTGTAGTTTGAGTCGTGGGCTTGAGATTCCAGCGTCTCCTTATCTGAATTCCGGCCGAAGGTTGAATTGTGTGGTCTGAAATTGGTCCCACGATTCGTGGGCTACCAAAGCTTGAAATTCCGGCGTCTCCTTGCTTCCGGCGGCAAGAAATCCGACCAGTCGCTCAATCTAGAGTTGGTATCATCATCCCCTTTCTCTCATTATCTGAATTTTGTGGTCTGAAATTGAAAATTAGGGATTATATTGTGTGCCTTTGAAATTGCTTCAATTGAACTCTGTATTGTTGTCAGTAGGTTTTACGTTTGTTCTCCCTGCCATGAAATAATTTGCTGGAAACCCATGACCTTAGCTTCCTGTAACATCTCTTGTTTAGTTGGGGATCATGGCAGTGTTTTTAAAGGTTTGGTAGCTGCGTGGGTTGATTTATCTTGTGGGATTGGGGTACTAGGATTGAATCAACTGGAGAATAAGAGTAATGGGATACTAGGTTTGGTAGCTGCGTGGGTTCCTTTAACGGATGCATACGCTGCACCACCGTGCTAGGTCTGCAAAAGGGATGCATTCTAACATAACAGTATCTACATGTTTTGAGCATGATCTTTTTAGTACATTGTTCTAAGTCATATTAATAGCATATTATACTGACAGAAAACAGTAAAGATGACAATTTTCTGTACTTGAGGCATTTGAAGCAGCTAAATTCCCTAATTTTATTATGAAGGCTTGTACTTTGGTATGGGAGAAGCTATCCAAGGTTTATTGGATGGATTGAACTACATGCATTCTGCGATAATTATTATTAGCTATCTAGCTACATAATGGGCAACCTTCCCTTTATAGACTAGGGAACTTCAACCATTCATATGTGTTCTATGAGCTGAGTATTATACATCTAGTTTACTCAGCAAAATGTGGGATTAAAAACATACCCTATTATTTTCCTTCTTAAATATCTTTTATCCATATTTTGATGTTAATTGATCTTCTGCCTCATTCCTTGTCTCACTATCAAGAGTTCAATGTTCTGTGTATCATTTGAACCAAATACATTTTATATTAGTATAAGTGATGGACAACTGCTAGCTAAAAAAACCAAATACACTGTAGTCTTAACTTATCGAAATCTGCAAAACCAAAATTGACAGGTGACCCTCTGAGATGTCAAAATGAAATGTGTGTGATAAAATAATGCAAGACATGATGGAAGTTTAGAAGGAGCATAACATGGTTTTGCAGAGACTTTCTAATTTATTGATAGAGGTGACTGTGAATAAAGTAGTGATAGATCATCAAGGTGACAGAATATAAATTAGTCCTACATTGGGAAATGACCAAATTAGAAAGTTTGATCCCAGCCTAGGAGCTGTTAATGTACATAATTAATAGTTGATCAGCCTAGGAGCTGTTAATGCACATAATTAATAGTTGATCATTATCTAACATGGGCAAGTTACACTATTCATATTCCCTAATTTATGGGGCTGTCAAGCAGTGATCCTTGTTTTATATAGTGATTAGTAGCATAAAGAATATATTCCAAGAAAGTTTTAAGCAACTTGTTATATGTGCCTCCCCTATAACAGGTTGAGAAACCTTGATATTTTATTTGTAATCCATGAAATAAGTATTGTATTTTGAGTGAATGAATGCAAATGGCCCGTGTTGTGTTGTTGAACAATAATAGTGCGCTTAAAGTTAATTATTCTGCTTTAATGGTCCTATGATTAATGTTATGCATTAGGATGCATTAGAAAGTACAAGTGGAGCAAATTGCAGTATTTAACTTAGAATTTAGAACCTAAGATTACAAAAGGGGGCTAAAGAAGACAGATTCAAGGCATTCTAACACTTGGAGTGTCACGAAGGGCACTCTAATGAGTTGGTTTTGAATTCAAGTGCAATAAAGCCTACGATGTGTTGGTAATATGATCATGTAGTGTTATAGTGGCCTAATTATTTGAAGCCATGGTTTGCTAAGCCCTTTTCCTGAGGAGGCTGTAAAGAAATCACTAATTGTGTTTATGACTTCATTTGTTATTTATTTATTTTCGGACTGGAATTAGAAATTTAGATTTGAAGAATTCATGAGCTTCATTCAGTTGTACAAATAAAACTCATTGGGTTTATGTGCTTTGAATGTTGGTTCCTCTTCAGTTTGATTTGGACTGACCAAACATGAAGCTATATAGCTATTAACTATTAAGTAGACTTTAAACCATCGTAATAGTTGCTAAATGCTGAGCATGATGTTCTTGATCATTGGATGCATTATTCTAGTAGAGAAATGATTGTCAAACAAAACTCAATAACCATTAAGACCTTAGGACACAAACATAGGCTTAAAATGTACTAGTACTTACCCAACAACAAAGAAAGCGTAACCATCCAAATGCCCCCCCCCCCCGGTTTTCTTATTCTATTTGAAAATAACAGGCAGAAAATTTAAATTACAAATCACAAAAAATAATTTCAATTAATATTCTTGAAATTTATAAATTTATATTCCCATAATTATTTCTAATTATTTTCAGAAAAATAAAACAGAAAATGACTGTAGAAAATTAAAATAGAAAATAAAATCATAAATTTGAAAACTAATTAACCACTATAAACTAAATACACAAACAAATAATAAAAACACCCAACTTGTAAAATATAATTTTCCAGACGAAATAAAACCCTTAAAACTGAAAATAAAAATTAAAAACATAACTTTTTAGGTTGTCTTTGTATGTTATGGAATTTTATTATTTTTTCAACTATGGTTTAATGTATTTTTGCATAGTCAGGTTGTGTTTAAGATCTTCATTACACATCTCTTTTTAATTTTTTCCTTATGGGGTTTGTGTGAATGAAGAGGGTTATAGTTCGCTTTTGTATGTTGCTAATTAATCATGGTTTGGTTTTAGGTCCTACCACTCCTTTAAATGGATAAAAGTTGGATTAATGTGAATAGGACATCAACTGAATATATTAAAGGAGTTGAATCATTCTTAGATTTTGCTTCCTCCAATGCTGGGGATAGTAAGGTAATCATTTGCCCTTGTAACCGGTGCAAGATTGGGCGCAATCGTTGGTTTAATAGAGATAAAGTGGCCTACCATCTCATGTTTTATGGATTTTGGCCTAGCTACACAGAATGGATGCATCATGGGGAATTATTTTCTGTGCAATCTACTTCAGTACCTCAAAATGTAAGCCATAATGATGCTAGTGTTGAAGCTAGCTTTGAAGGTAATGTGGACACTACTGGATTGTTGAATGATATCTTTGGGATACGTAATGTAGGAAACATTGAAAATAATGGTGCTAACAACATATGGGACATTGGAGATCCAATGTTGGGGGTAGATGATTAGTTTGTTGATGAATTTATGTACAACAATGAAATGAATGAGGGAGAGAACGATGAAGATGTTGGGTATAGAAGGCTAGTAGAGCAAGCTGAGCAGGAACTATATCCAGGATCGAGTTTTTCAAAACTATCTTTCATTTTGCACTTGTTTCATTTGAAATCCATGTATGGTTGGTCTGTTAAGTCATTTGATATGTTGCTTCAACTCATAGTAACTGTTTTCCCCCAAGTTAATCCGCTTCCATCTTCTTGGAGTAAATGTAAGCAATTGAAGAAGGATTTAGGGCTTAACTATGAAAAGATCCATGCTTGTCCTAATGATTGTATCTTGTACTGGGATGGGAGGGAAAACCAAGATGAGTGTGACAAATGTCATGTTTCCCGATGGAAGGACAAGGATAAGAAAGTGGCAAATAAGGTTTTGCGTTACTTCCCTCTTATACCAAGGTTACTTAGGATGTATAAATCCTCTAAAATAGCAGAAGATATGCTTTGGCACCATAAAGAGAGGGTTAAAGATGGAATCCTTAGGCATCCAGCAGACGCAAAAGCATGGAAAGACTTTGATGAACAGAATACTCATTTTGCTTCTGATCCTCGCAATGTGCGGTTAGGACTTGCTACGGATGGATTTAACCCTTTTCGTGTAATGAGTACCACACATAGTACTTGGCCTGTGCTTTTAATTCCATATAATCTACCCCCATGGCTTTGTATGAAACAATCTTCTATCATTCTATCCATGATCATTCCCGGGGAAAAGGCTCCTGGTATGGACATTGATGTCTACCTTCAACCCCTAATTAAAGAATTGTTACAATTGTGGGACGGGGTAGATGCATTTGATGCATACTCAAAGACAAAGTTTAAATTGCGTGGGGTTCTTCATTCTACTACTAGTGATTTTCCTGCGTACGCAAACTTATCTAGATGGAGCACTAAGGATCGTTTTGCTTGTCCATCTTGTGCTAGAGATACACATTCCATGTGGTTGGAGAATGGACGTAAATTTTGCTACATGGGCCATAGGAGATGGCTTCCTGAAAATCATCCATTTCGTTTTGACGATGTTGGATTTGATGGAAATGTTGAGCTTGGTCTTGCTCCTAAACCTTGTACTGGTAGTGATATTCTGATACAGTTACAGGGGTCAAGATTTTCCTATGGTAAAGGTGAAAATGAAAATGTCGGCATAGATGAAAAGGATGAGGAGCAAATATGGAAGAAGAGGAGCATTTTCTTTGATTTGCCATACTGGGAGAATAATCCTCTTCGCCATAATTTAGATGTAATGCATATTGAGAAGAATATATGTGATAACTTTTTGGGTACCTTATTGAATCTTGAGGGCAAATCTAAAGATAACTTGAAAGCACGTCAAGACCTACAGGTGATGAAAATACAACCAGAGCTTCATCCTATTCAACGAACAAATGGAAAATATGAAATCCCTAATGCTCCTTACACTTTGTCATCTGATGAGAAGACATGTTTACTAGCTGTCTTGAAACATATAAGAGTCCCAGATGGGTATGCGAGTAATATATCTCGATGTGTCAATTTGAAGGAGCGTAAGTTATTCAATCTGAAAAGCCATGATTGTCATATATTGATGCAAGATTTGCTCCCCATTGCCCTAAGAGCAGCAAAAGATTCTGATGTTGTGGATCTTGTATGTGCATTATCAGCATTTTTCAAGGAATTATGTGCGAAGGAATTGTCGGTTGAGAAATTGGATGATATCGGAGTTAATGTTGTTATAACACTGTGTAAAATGGAGAAAACATTCCCTCCTAGCTTTTTTACAATTATGGTGCACCTGCTTATACACTTAATTGAGGAAGCAAAGCTCGGAGGACCTGTCTTTTATAGATGGATGTACCCCATTGAAAGGTTAGAATATATATTTGTTCTATTATTGTTTTTTTTCTAAGTATTTGTATAATGATAGTTGTATTATACTAGTTTTACTTTGACCTATGTAGGTTTCTGGCATTCCTAAAAGGTCTTGTTCATAATAGGGCACAACCCGAAGGTTCAATAGCGGAAGGGTACATTGTACATGAGTGTATAACCTTCTGTTCAAGGTACTTTAATGGGGTGGAAACAGTTTTTAATCGACCACAATGAAATGATGGTAGTAACCCTAATGAGGGACTCTATTTATTTGGTACTGCGGGTCAACCCAAAGGAATGGTGCAAATGGTTGAAATTTCTCAATTAAGCCTTCTGCAAGCTCAAAGATATGTACTTTTACACCTTGACGGCATTGATGAATATCATAGGTCAGTAGAAGTCACTAATTCCTCCTAAAAATATTATTTGCTTTACCGAACATATTAAACTAACATGACCACTTATAGGGTATTTTTGAACGAGCGTATGACATCTTATCCTCACGTGGCAAGTGATAGACCTAAGCAAAAGTGGCTGCTTGAGGAATTTCCTCGGTGGATCCAAGAAAGGGTAAATTCACCTTGATAACTAATGTGTTTTCATCTAGCATTGTGCTATATCCATTTTGGACTAATTATTTTTAATATTTACACCTTAGGTATCCAACAAAGAATTCGATGATCAAGAATCAAGGTTGTTTAGGGTTGTCGCTGGTGGGCCTAACCCAATTGTAAAGCGAATGAATGCATTTGTTATCAATGGATATCGATTCCATACTCAAAAGAGAGATAAGGCAAAGAAAACTCAAAATTTTGGGGTCATGGTAGAAGCTGACGGAGAAACATATTTTGGAAAAATCAATGGCATCATTGAGTTAGATTACTATTCGGAGTGTAAGGTGGTACTATTTCGTTGTGATTGGGTGAACGTAAACTCCAGGGGTCTAAAGAGGGACAAAAGAGGGTTCACTCTCGTAAACTTCTCACACAAAATACATGAGGGAGGCGCTTTAAAGGATGATCCATATATCTTTTCATCTCAAGCACAACAAGTATTCTATGTTGAAGATGAGAAAGATAAGGGTTGGGAGCATGTTGTTAAAGTAAAGCCGAGGGACACATATCGTCTAGGACCATTGCAAGTTGACGATGAGCTCTACCCTGAGTGCATGCCTGTTGACATCAGAAAGGATGATGAATTTAGAGATCCGACGCATTGGGCCAATGTAGTTGGAGAGTCGTGAAATATGAAACTGTTCTTGTTAGAGTTTTGTTGTTATTGAATCTCCTTTTTTTTTTGTACTAGAGACGTTATCTTCAATATAATGATTTTGACTCTGCATTGCATTTGTCAGGTTTAAAAATCATGCTTATGATTACAATAAATTGTGTAAAGCATTGATATTGCTTCTAGTTATCATTTTAAAATTTTGAAATAATGTGAGCTTGAAATTCAGGTCCAAATATAAGGAGTCATGTTTCGTTCACGGTGTACGTTTGCTGAGTATCAGAATTCCCTGCAAAATGAAACTGCAGCAGCAGAGGAGCTGCTTGTAGATGACGCTGATGGTGATGACGATAGTGCCAATGAGGTGCTCGATGAGAATGACAAAAATAGTGATCCTCTGATGGATTTAGATCCATCCCTTGTGCCTGTCCCAGAAGGATTTAATGATGATGCTGAAGTGCTTGTTAGTGGTAAGTAACACTATTACATTCATAAATGGTGAACAAGCTGGTTTTATACTTATCATGACTTGATTTCGACCCACAGTTTTAATTTATGGCATTATGCAATAGTGATATTGAACATAGTAAAGATTATTTATTTTCTTAAAATTATAAGAAGAATACTAGCTACGATGAATTGCTATGCTTTATCTTTAACGTCATTTGATTCCATTTGATAGATGGACAAGGAATTTTAAGCAAGCTTAGAGGGCGAATCACTGTAAAAGTGGTGCATGGCTTGGATGTTTCGAGTAGAATTCTAGTGGCTTTGAACAAGTTTTTACAGCCAGTAAAAAAAGCAGGAAGCGTGTTAAATCGATTCCTTGCTGATGTGGCGAAGCGCCCTCGTTTCTGTCCTTTAAACTACAAGGAGTGGCGACTTGTACCTTCTTTGTTTAAGGATCGAATTATAAATTATATAAGGGTGAGGTTCTTTTGTTTTTACTTCTAGTTGTTGTACTTGTCAAACTTAACTTATACACTTCATTATTTTCTTACACTGAATAAATGCAGAAGAAGTTTGTGATGCCAGCCACTCAATCTGTTGATGAAAAAGTTCTGAGCGCTGTTGGGGAGAGGGTAAGAGGATACAAACGTTATCTGAGAATGAAATACATTAAGGAAGGTACAACCAAGGAAGAGTTGTACACTTTACCAACAGCTGAATCAGGAAATACTACAGGTCTGAAGCGTCCTTGTGGAGTAGGTGATACAATGTGGTTCGGATTTGTAGACTTATGTTTTTCAGAGAAGTTTCGGGTTAGCCACTACACTTTAATAGTCTACATACATGATAATAACTTTAGTTTGGAATATGAATTGTAATATATATATTTTTTTTTTGTAGAAATACTCTGAGATTGGGAAGAGAGCAAGGGGAAAGCAATTACATCCTCACACCGCTGGCTCACAGAGTTTTGCTATTTTGCATGAAAAGTTTGTGAGTTGGCTAAGTGTTGCGTTTCTTACGATGGCATTATCAATAGGCATGCGTAAAACATGTGCTGCTATTGTTCATTTAAATTGACATAGTTATGTTCTGGTTTTAGGAAAGGAAACATAATCGAGAGCCTGGTCCAATCGAATGGTTCATAGAGACTCGTCAAAATAAGAAAGATAAGACCTTTCACGATCCCATCACCCAACAATTTGTGGTAATTGTATACGTTTAAGTTTATATTATCATTTACATGCATTGAAGGATTGATGGATGTCTGAAGTTATATTTTTGTTGTGAGTTAGGATTCATCAAAGAATATTATCAAGCAAAAGACAGGGTCCGATGAAGTTGTCTTCTCAGAGTCAACCAAGCAAGTAGAGAACATCGCCTATCAAAAACTAATGGGTCCTGAAACACAAGGAAAAGTGTGGGGATTGGGTCGTGGAGTATCTGCAAGAGATTTACGTAATCTACGTTACCCGGCTGAATCACCGATTGTGTTGAAACTTCTAAACAAAGTGCAAACCTTGGAGAACCAACTAGAAGCGCTAAATGCGAAAGTTGGGCCACAAGCTTTAGCCACTCCGAATCATTTAGTAAGTCGTTTTGCTACGAATGTGTAATCTGTGCGTTGTGTATTCGTTTATGTAAATTCTTTTGTTGTGTACTCCGGGTGTGTGACCTGTTGAGTTGTGAGCTCCGGCGTGTGGCCGTTGAGTTATTGGAATGTTTTTTCTTGTTTTTTTCTATTGCAGATACCTATTGTATGGCTTTAAGCCAGGGTTATGGTCAGGTTTTAGACGAAATGCTGTCCGTTTAGTTCCAGAAATTTTAGGAATTGCTAACATTTCTAGCTGAGGGGTAGGGCTGTGTGTGCTGCTACATTGCTTGTGGTGTCGTCTGCTTCCTTTTTCGTTATTTTGTTCTGCTTTCCTTATGCTCTCAGTTTGCACAA
>JACYFF010031958.1:69334620-69348296 GCA_017589665.1 Selenicereus undatus | reverse complement strand
CTTATGCTCTCAGTTTGCACAATTGTTTATTAGTTTTTTTGGGTTATTAGTTGTAATACATGCTCGTTAATCTCTTCTTAAATTTTAATCCTTACTATTTATATAGAGTACAGGTTCCCAAGAAGTTTCAAGGAATGCCCAACCATGTGATAAAAACAAAGGCCATGATTCACCTATATGCGATGAATCTCACAAAGGTTCAAGGCCTGACACGCCTGTTGATCTGGATAGAAGCAATAATTCACCCAAATCTGGGGATGCCTTCTCTATCTCTAATGTCCTAGGTAGTGAAAGATTATATGTTTGTAAGTTATGTTATATTTCATTTTGGTACTTGATTATATTTCCATGCTAATTGCTTGTAGGGCATGAGGCCCAAAGAAGCACAAGGCCATCAAAGCATATCGACTCAATGCAAGGTGGTCACCAAAAGCAGTCAGGAAAGACACCAGTAAGTACAAATGATATATAATTAAATTGTTATTCATCGGAAGCAAAAAAATGTTCTAGTGGTTAAACTCGTTCATTTTTGCCTTTTAATTGTTTTTTTTTTCATATTCCTAGTCATTGTCCAAGCAATCACATGGTAACAGCAGAACTGAATCTCTTAACCATGGCGACAAGCGACCTAATCCTGTCCAACATAGTTCCACACTTCTTAATAATGTTGGTGTCAGACCTAATGCTCAACCATCAAAACATATTGCTTTTAATCATGATGGTGGTTGCTCTCATGTCGAACTTTTAACAAAAGTGAATCCTAACTCAAGAGGCACTTTAATAAAGGGTTGCAAACCATCATTGCATAGCCATGCAGAAAATCAGAAGGTACATATATCAATCAAACATTATGTTTTCTTTAACATAAAGTATATGTTCAGTTGGTTATGCATTTATTTATTCTGTGTCTATCATTAGAGAACTTTTGTAGGAATGGACAAGCAAGTCAAAAACACTCCTGTTATATCTTCACATATGCTTCAAAAGGCAGCTGTTGAGCATGGAGCTGCAATACGACACGAAAAAAATTGTTTAACTTCAGTAAGAAGATTTATATTTACTTTGAAATCATGTAACATTCATATTGGTATGCTTGTGTCGTGGTATCTCATACATTGTTACATATTTTGATTCTAGTTGAGTCGTGCTCAAGTAGACATATTGGTTGATACTGTCATGAGAAATCATCCTAAGGAGGTGCACCAATATCGTTCTTCAGAGAAGAAGGAACTCATTGTTTTCTACCTAGCGGGAGTGGTACAAATTACAATATTTTTTTTCGAAGTTTTAATTATTTATTATCATTTTTTAAATTATTTTTCTCTAATATCGTTCTTTAGAGATCACGGAACTCATATTTTTTTTCTAATTTGTAATTTTTTATTTTCATCTTCCTTGTAGGCAATGGGAATTTGCAAACGTAAGGCTGAACCAAGTATGTTAGATATGGTGCTTCGAGAAAAATTGGACGAAATTACACTTGTAAGTTTATCACTTCTTTCTGCAGTATAACAATGTCTTTTATTTTCAAGATGATTGATGTTTGCTTCAATTTCTATAATGTGGAATGATATTTATTCTAATGGATTGATTTGGTATTTTTAGGTCACAACCAAGGGAAATGTGCAACGAGAAGGGACAAGAAATGGAGGAAATGTTGGCCCTTGATTCCCCTCTCCCATTTTAGACGCTACATATGGATTTTAGTTGAGAAACTCTTGCTTATTGGCTATGTATTTATTTCACATTCTTAGAACATATTTTCACTCTTAGGTTGCATCCGGGATACTTCATTTCTATTTTACTGTCACAGTACTTGTGAATTCTTGATAGCAACAATTATTCCAATAATTATTATAATTTTATCGTATTATTTTTGTAATTTTATAGCTTACATATATATATATATATATATATATATATATATATATATATATATGCTACAATGCTCAAAAATTTTAATTTATGAAGGTTTATATTATTACCAAAAATTGAAAAATTATTGAAGGCGCCAAAAGTTGTTAAAAAAGTTCCCGCCAAAATATTCACGAATTCATTCAAAAGTTAGTTAGTTGTTTAAAAGTTAGTTGAATAGGTTTAAGTTGCAACACTTATAAGAGCAGTGACAAAGAGCGTAGATGTTCACAATGAGCTAAATTTCCCCACACTTATATGTGCAACACAATACCCACATATACATCAGTGGGGAAAGACATCATTCCCCACACTTATAAGTGTGGGAAACGTAACCCTTGCCGCGGATATCAAGTGCGGGGAATATTTCCCCACTCTTTCAATCGGCACGCTTAGCTTAAGTGCGGCGAAGAATACCTACTACACATATATCCGTGGGCAAATACAATTTTAAATGTGGAGAAAGACAGTTTTTCCTGTAGTGGAAGATCCGCTAGTGGGTCTACTGTCTACCTCATGGAAAAGTCAATTTATGTGTTGATGATAAATATTAATTTGCTATGGTGGATATAGATTATTCTAAGTGTTTTCTCAAATTTGGTATCTTTAATAATTAGTCGTTTGCTTTTTAGTTGATTGATTTAGTTTGTTAATTTTTATTCTTGAATTTATAGACTTTAATATTAAATTTGGTTTACTCCCCCCCAAGAGTAGTCTTTTAGGTATGTCTTAGTAGTTTTACATTAATTATAGTTTGATTATTAGTGTGGTTTAATTTTCAGATTAATTTTCAACCATATTTTTGCCATTATTTATTGGTTTGTTAGAAATTAGCTTTAAAATTGTTTCTTTCATATTTTTATGTATTTTATGCTACTTTAGGGTTTAGATAGAGTCCTAATCTGCTGCTATTTAATTTTAGAATTTTCAAAAATTATTTGATGACTTTTCAGAATTATTTCGTGAATTGGATACATGTAGGTTTTTATTTTAATAAAACTTAAAATTATGTTTTCAAGTTTGGATTTAAATTTTTAGGGTTTTATGAAGTCTAGAAAATTATATTTTACAATCTGATAATTTTATTATTATTTTCATATTTATTTAAGTGCAATTTATCAGTTATTTAATTTCAGATTTTAGTTTTTGATGAGTATTTTGTGCCGTCATTTTTTGGTTTATTTTTATGAAACTAAGTAGAAATATTTTTCAGAATATAAATTCATATAATTGTATATTTTTAATTTAGGTTATTTTCTGTGAATTTTGACATAAATTTTCTGCTTGATGTTTTCTGTTTTAATTTAAAGCTGCATATTGTGAGAATATTTATGTTTTTATTTTTTTAGAATAATTAGGTTGTATATTTAATTTGATTTGTTTTAGCTATTAGAATAAAAGTTAAAAAAATATTAGAGTAGTAAATTTAATTATATTCAAACTAGCTTGCTCTTATATCTTTCATCGTGGGATCGATCGCTACTTCCTTGTGCCATATTCTTATTCATAAGCCTCTATAGTGGTTTAATTTGTAGCTGTATGACAAACTTCATGAATTTCGGCGTTGTTACCGAGGAAGGAAAATAAAGTTTTTATCTATTTAATTTCGCTACTTTTATTGTTTTGTTTTTAACTTTATTATTTTATTTTTGTAGGTTATTTTAGTGTATGAGACTAAGGAATGGTCGCATGATCGAAGAGAAAAAGGAGTTTGAGGAGTTTGAATGTAAGTGATTCTAAATCTGTAAGCTCTGAATCGGTAAGTTCTGAATATATTAAAGTTGAGATAGCTACCTTGAGTGAACTTGCTGGACGTAAATTGAAAACATAACCTTTGTATATTACTTATCCTGTATTAGAGAGACCATTGAAGCTAAACTTTGGATTTTTAAACTTGTTGCATAAGTTTTATAGACTGCCTGGTGAAGACCCATATCGTCATATTAATGAGTTTATTATTACATGTTCGACCATGCAACTTGCGGGCATCACCTAGGACCAAATTAGGTTGAGAGCATTTCCTTTCTCACTCCAGGATAAGCCAAAGAATTGGCTATATTGCTTGGGCCCTGCAACATTCACTTTATGGACTAAAGTTCATAAAGCATTTTTAGAAAAAAAAAAATTTCGGCATCTAGAATTGGATCCATTAGAAAAGAAATATGTAGCATTAAAAAAATGATTGAGGAAGCTTTCTACGAGTAATGGGAACGTTTTAATAAATTATGTGCTAGTTTTCCCCAACATCAAATTTCTGAAAAATTATTGATTCAATATTTTTATGAGGGTTTATTATCTATAGATGCAAATATGGTAGAAGCTGCTAGTAGGGGGCTTTGGTTAATATTAATCTAGCTCAAGCTAGAGAATTGTTTAATATTATTGCTAAAATAGTCAACAATTTGGAACTAGGGAATCCTAATTTAGAAAGGTCAATGAGCTTAGTTTAGGTCCATCTATAAAGACCTAGTTGTCTCATATCACTGTTGTGCTGAATAAACTCATCATTGGAGGAGTTCATGTTTTTCCCATTTAGAGGGACATGCTACTAATACGTGCCCTACATTTCAAGGGGGTGATGTGAATGCTATGTTTTCTAACCAAGGCCAAAGGAAGTATGACCCATACTCCAACACTTATAATGAAGGATGCTGAGACCACCTAACCTTAGGAACAACCCTCTAGGTTGTGACCAACCACCATGTCAACCACCTGCTCAGGGTATACCAAATTTCCTTTTAGAGTAAGTTATAAAAAAGATGGATGACCAGAAAAAAGAGATTGACACTAGGTTTCACAACATAGGAATAACTCTTAAATAGGTCCAAGAGAGACAGACTGCTACTAATACCATAGTTAGACAACCTATAGACCCAAATGCAACATAGGTTTCCATCTCAACCTTTCCAAAACCCAAAGGGAAATGTGAGTCCCATGACACTAAGGAATGGGAAAGAGTTGAAGAAACCTAGGAAGAGTAGAGAGGAAGAACAAGAAATACATGTCAACGAGCCTGAAGCAAGCAAGAACCAAGATCCCACCTCTAATGCTAAGGAAGTAGGTGAGAATGAGAAGGAATCTTACAAGCCATTACCACCTTTCCCTAGTAGACTGAGAACGACAACTTGTAGGGTAGATAAGGCAAAACAAGAGATCTTAAAAACATTTAGGAAGGTAGAGATCAACACCCTTCTTCTAGATGCCATTAAGCAGGTGCATTGTTGTGCTAATTTCCTCAAACAGCTTTGTACTGCAAAGTGTAAATTGAAAGGGAATGAAAAGGTAAGTGTGGAGGAAAATGTACCTACTGTTCTCGAAGGGACGCTTCCCCCTAAGTGTAAGGACCCAAGTGTATTCTCTATTTCTTATAAAAGTAGAAATATTTGCTTTGATAAAGCCATGCTTAATTTAGGACCATCCATCAATAAGATGCCTAAGTCCACTTATTATAAACTGAATTTAAGAGGAGTTAATGAAGACTAGCCTAATAATTCAGTTAGCTAATAGGAGCAATGCATACCCAGATGGAGTCTTAGAGGATGTCTTAGTACAAGTCAATGAGTTTTTCCTACTAATTTTTATGTATGGGACATGGGTGGTGCATGCCATAACATTTTGATATTACTTGGTAGACCATTTATTAAAACATCTAGGACAAAAATAGATGTGCATAGAGGAACATTGGCAATGGAATTTGATGGTGAACTTATTAAGTTCAATATTTTTGGTGCCATGAGATTTCGTGCTAACGTGAACTATCTTTGTGCACTTGACATGATCGATGAATTGTCCCAGGATGTTTATGAATTGTCTCATAAAGATGAATTATTAACGGTTCTTAATTAGTGTTTGGATCAATTTGTATTTCAAAATGTGCCCTACCATGTTGATAATGTAGTAGATAACATAGAGTCTTTGTTGGAATTGCACGTAATTAACAGACCTAAGAAGCTAGAACTACCTGAAAGTCACACAAAGTTGCTACCCTCTCGCATTTGACCCCTGAACTAGAACTAAAACCATTGCCTAAGAATCTTAAGTGTTCTTTTTTAGGGGATGATGAGACTTTATCTATTATGATATCTAATGCACTTACATCTAAATAAGAGAATAAACTTATTAGGGTGCTTAGAGAGCACAGTGAATTGTTAGGGTGGACTTTAGTAGTCCTTAAAGGACTTAACCCCACTTTATGTTCACATAAAATCACATTAAAATCATATGCTAAGCCTAATAGAGATCCTCAGCAAAGATTGAATCTACCTATGTTGGAGGTAGTTCAAAAAGAAATTTTCAAGTGGTTACATGCGAGAGTAATATAACCCATAGCGGATTCTGAATGGGTTAGTCCTCTCCATGTAGTTCCTAAAAGAGGAGGGCGATAGTAGTTCAGAATAAGAAAGGTGAGTTAGTACTAACCAGAGCTCAGAGTGGCTGGAGAACGTGCATTGACTGTACAAAGCTAAACAAATCTATAAAGAAACACCATTTTTCCTTGCCTTCATGGATCAAATGTTAGAGAGATTCACTAGGAGGTCACACTGTTTCTTTCTTTATGGATATTTAGCTTATATTCAGGTCTCTATAGCTCCTAAGAATCAGGAAAAGACGACTTTTATCTATCTTTTTGGCACCTATGCTTTTAGAAGCATACTATTTGGTTTGTATAATGCTCCTGCTATATTTTAGAGATGCGTGATAAGTATTTTCTCTGATTTTATCACCAAAATTATAAAAGTTTTCATGGGTGATTTTATTGTACATGGTTATTCATTTGATGAATGCTTACATCATCTCACTTTAGTGCTTAAGCATTGCATTGAGACTAATTTAGTGGTTAATTTTCAAAAGTGTCATTTCATGGTGGAGCATGGGGTAGTACTAGGGCATGTGGTGTCATCTAAGGGATTAGAGGTTGATAAGGCTAAATTAGACATTATTTAATCTTTGCCCTATCCCAAATGTGTCAAGGAGATGAGGTCATTTTAAGGTCATGTTGGTTTTTATAGAAGATTTTTTAAAGATTTTTCAAAGATTGCCTCTTCTTTATGTGCTCTACTTGAAAAGATGCTCTATTTGATTTTAATGAGGACTGTAGGAGAACATTTGATCAATTGAAATTAAAATTGACCACTGCTCCAATAGTATAACCTGCTAATTGGGTCTTACCTTTAGAACTGATGTGTGATGCTAATGATAAGGAAGTAGGGGAAATCTTAGGTCAAAGAATAGGCATGGTACCTCATATGATCTATTATGCTTTCAGAACTCTAAACCCAGCATACTGTAACTACACTACTATAGAAAAGAAAATGTATGCTACTGTTTTTGCTCTAGAAAAGTTTTGTCCTTATATGTTAGGAGTTAAAGTTGATGTTTATATTGATCATTATGCTATTAAGCATCTATTGAGTAAGAGTGACTCAAAACCTAAATTGATTATATGGGTCTTACTATTGCAAGAACTTCAATTAGAAATTAGAGACAAGCTAGGAGCTGATAACTTAGCAGCTGACCGTCTAAGTAGGCTAGAAAATGGAGAGAGTGGTAATCCATTGATTGATTGTTTTCCTGATGAGACTTTACATGCTGTCACCAATAGGTTGCCTTAGTATCCTGATATCATTAATTACATAGTTACCAAAACCTTTCCTAAAGACTTCTCTAGAGCCCAAAAGGAGAAGATAAGAGCCTAGTATAAATATTATGTTTGGGATTAACCATATTTATGGAAACTTTGTGGAGATCAGATCACATTATATAGATGACAGTGAATTTCATTCTATTTTAACTTTTTGCCACTCTTCTGAAAGTTGACCCAAAAGAACAACGCACAAAAATCTTAAATTTGGATTTCATTGGCCTACTATTTAAAGAGATGCCTATGAAGTTTGCAAAAGATGTGAAGCATGCTAGAAGACAAGTAATTTATCTGGATGGAATCAAATGCCTTTCCATAATGTGTATGTTTGTGAAATTTTTGATGTGTGAGATGTTGATTTCGTAGGACCTTTTCTCTTTTCTTCTGGTTTTACTTACATTCTTATGCTTGTTGATTATGTATCTTTGTGGCTACTAGAGTTGATTATGCTAACACTATGGTGAAGTATGTTAAATCTCTTATTTTGCATGGTTATGGAGTGCCTAAGCAATCATTACTGATAGGGGAACACATTTTTGTAATAACACCTTATGTGCTTCGTTAGCCAAATATCTTGTAACTCATAAGGTGTCTATTGAGTATCATCCCCAAACAAATGGCCAAGCTAAAATCTCTCATAAAGAGATCAAAGGCATATTAGAACATTGTAAGGCCAGATAAGAAAAATTGGAGTCTCAGGTTAGAGAAGCTCTATAGGCCTATAGAACTGCATACAAAACACCTATAGGTATGTCACCTTATAGGCTAGTTTTTGGGAAAGCATGCCATCTCCTGTAGAGTTAGAGCGTAAATCACATTGGGCTGTGAAGCTGTGTAATTTAGATTATGACCTAGCAGGAAAGGAGCGTAAGTTGTAATTACAGGGATTGGAAGAGATTCTTTTAGAAGCCTATAATAATTCAATGATCTGCAAAGGTAAAGCCAAAGCTTTTCATGATGCCAAGCTTAGTAAGACAGAGCTTTAGGTGGGTGAAAAAAATTTGTTATTCAATTCAAAAAATTGAGACCTTTTCCTGATAAGTTAAGCTCTAGATGGGTATGACCTTTCGTGGTAGTAAAGACTTATCCACATGGTGCAGTTGAAATTGAATCTTTTTCTACTAACAAGATTTTGAAGGTAAATGGTCACAGTCTAAAGCACTTTAATGAAGAAGATCAAGAATGCTTAGTGGAGGAGATACGACTAGAAGATCCATGAGCTTCGAAGCGAAATTTAATTTCCAACAGAAAACGAGTCGGTGTCCGATGGATTTTTGAATTTCTGACGGAAATTCAAAAAGAATTTTATTCCATTGGGAAATTCAAAAATCCATCGAACATCGACGCCTTTTCCGTCGGAAAAAAAAGATCGTTTCCCAAAAAATTAGATCTAGCTTTAAGTGTTGGCCTCACGGTTTCTGTGTTCAAGTGCAACGAAGAGAAAGCGAGAAAGAAAGGCGGACCACAATGAAGATAGAGAAAGAGAGCAACGAGGAGAGAGAAAGAGAAGAGCTCCACTGTTTATGGTGGCCGATGATCGGTGAAGGAGGTTGTCATCGTTCATAAGTCACTCGTAAGTTGTTTATTTTTAGTTAATTTCTTCTTCAAAATAGAAAACTTTGAGTTAATTGGTGTTTTTTGTGGTGGGTGGCTTGTTATGAATGGGCTGAAGAGTTGTCGCCGCCGCCGCTGCCGCCTTCTTTCCACCCATTCCGCCGGTAATTGAATTATTTATTCGGGTATTTAGAGGTTAGTGGAACTAAGCATGTACGTTTATTGAAATTGTTTTGTTTGAAAATTATATCAATTTGGTATGTGTTGTTGAATTTTGTGAAATTTAATTTTGTAGCATATGTGTATAATTTATTTAATTTATTTTGTTTGGTAAATTATGGATGTGGAAAATATAGGTGTGAAGTATGTTAATTTTTTATTTGATTTGCGAAATATATTTATTTGGATAAGTGGAATAAAATATATTAAGTATGTATATTTATAAAAATTGTATGGTTATTATAAAATATTGAAAGATGTTAAGCATGTTTAATGTGTTTTGTTTTGGTAAATGATTTAAGTTTGTTTAGCAAGTTTATTTTTTGTTGGATTTGTTATATATATTAATTTTTGGTAAGTATGTCAAGTATATGTTTACTTCAGGTATGATTAATTTGTTGTATGATTTGTTTGATTTGTTAAGTATGTTTATTTTATTTTTTGGTTAATAATATGTTGTTTATTTATTAGGCTTGTTTATTTGGAGGAAATGTGAAATAAATAGTTTAATTTGTGTTTGATTTGTTAATTAGGTTTATTTTGATAAATAAAATAGTTATGTTAAATTTATTTTTGTGTAGCATATATGGGTATATAAAATGTGAACTAAATAAAAATGTAATTTTTTTTCAGAATATGCGAATAGATAGTGTTAATTAAACATATTTAATTATTAATTATTGGTGTCATTAGTGAATATAAAATTTATACTAAAGAATTTAATCTTTAATTTAATTTGCAATGTATATTGATTTGGATAAATGAAATAGTTGTAATGGTTGTAAATAGTTATGGATGACGGAATAAAAATGTCATTAAAATTTTGTGTGCACAAGTAATTTTTTATTTAAATGGTTGTATATTGAATGGGAAATGTTTTTTTTAGTAAGTGGTGTTAGTTATGGATTATTTTTATATATTTTGGATGGGAAAAGAAAGAAATAATATTGAACGATAAAAAAAAATTGCAATTGCTCATGTTCCTGTCACAAGCTCAGCGTTGTTTTTTGTCGATTAAAACATGTTTTTTTTTAATTATCTACACCTATAATTATTTATGTGCTTCAAAATTGTGTTAATATTCATTGATAAGTTCAGTATTGTCTTCCAAATATTGAATTGTATGATGTATTACAATAATTCATTGATTAATGGTCAAATTGATTTCTAAAAGATATTTATTAAAATTAATTGTAGTATATATAACAATTAAGGCAACAAGATTAGCAACATATGGATGGGCCATTGCATCGTCAATGGATGCATAAAAGGAGAAATCCTGATGGACATGGGCTTAAAAATGAGTGGTTGATGGGAGTAAATATGTTTGATGAATTTGCACAAAACCATGAGGAGTATAGAATTAATGGAGTTTATAGATGTCCATGTGTGAAGTGCAAGAATATGCAGTACTATACACCTGACCTTGTAAAGTCTCATTTGTATAAAAAGGGGTTTGTGAAGAATTATTGGTATTGGACAAGTCGTGGGTAAGAAGATAATTCGGATGTAGGGGGTGCAAGTAGTTCACAATCTATGAATTATGATTACGATCACAATGATCGTAATCATATGGAAAACATGATTCATGCTGCCTTCCAAGTTAATGAAATGAACGTGAGTAGCTCTCATGACGTAAATCCTAAGGCATTTTACATTATGCTTGAATTTGCCCAAAGACCCTTGTATGAAGGGTGTAACACAACTAAACTAGAAACGTCTGTGAGGCTACTTAGTATTAAATCAGGCCACAATATGTCTCAACGTTGTTTCAACGAAGTTGTTGGTCTGATGAAAGATACATGCCCTCCTGAAAGTCGCATTCTAAAAAATGATCATCATCAGCTGAGAAAAGTGAGAGATTTAGACCTGGATGTTTAGGAAATTGATTGTTGTCCCAATGGTTGCATGATTTATTATAAATATGATGAGGCTATGTCTGCATTCAAATTTTGTGGATATGTAAGAGGATTACCAAAGAAGTCCAACCAACGAGGTCATAAGGAGGTTTCATGAGCTAGAATGCACTACCTACCTTTAATCCCAAGATTGTAAAGACTGTATGACTCAAAAAGTACTGCCACCCACATGAGGTGGCACCATGAGCACTGCCAAGAGCCGGGTGTTCTAAGGCATCCGTCGGATGGACAAGCGTGGTAGCATTTTGACCAAAACTATCCATATTTTGCAGGAGAGCCTCAAAATGTGAGGTTAGTTCTATGTGCTGATGGTTTCACACCAATTTCCCTATCTGGAAGACTGTATTTTGCGTAGCCAATTGTTGTTACACCTTATAACTTGCCTCCAGATATGTGTATGACCACTCCATACATGTTTTTGAGTTTTATTATTCTGGATCTAACAAATCCAAAGAATAGAATTGATGTGTACTTGCAACCCTTCATTGATGAGTTGAAAATGCTATAGGATGTTGGCATGGATACATTTGATGTTTCATGAGGGAAAAATTTTATATTGCATGCTGCATTAATGTGGACAATCAATGATGTTCCCACCTATGGTATGTTATCCGATTGGAGTACTCATGGGTTGTTAGCATGTCCAGTTTGCATGCACCAAAATTGTGCCTTCCAGTCACAGCATGGACGAAAACCATCTTCGTTCGATTGTCATCGTTGGTTCTTGCCTTGGAATCATTGTTTTAGAGCTAATAAAGTTGCTTTTCGCAAGGGGGAGAACATACATATTGGCCCTCCCCAAAGGATTTCTGGTGAAATATTGTCTGATGCAGTATCTAAATTGCCTAAAGTGACTACAAAGGTAGAATTTCAAAATCCTTGATTTCAGGAAAATGAACATAACTGGACAAAGTAAAGTATCTTTTGGGAGTTGCCTTATTGGGAGCATCAACTTCTAAGGCATAACCTTGATGTTATGCATATTGAGAAAATTTTAGTGAAAATATTATAAACACAGTGATGGATATTCCAGGAAAAACAAAGGATGATATAAAAGCAAGAATGGATATGTCTATTATGTGTAGTATGCAAGAGTTGAACTTAGCTACAAGAGGGTCCACTGATAGATTGTGTAAGTCGAAAGTCAAGTTTGCACTGTCATTAACTCAAAAAAGGGTTGTTTGCCAAAGGTTGCGAGAGGTTCTTGTGCCTGATGGTTGTTGTTCTAATGTGAAAAATTGGGTTGATAGATCTAACACAAAGTTTCAAAATATGAAAAGTCATGATCATCATGTGTTTTTGGAGAATCTTATTCCAATAGCCTTTGCTGCTCTTCTAGAAGATGTTTTGGGACCCTTGGTTGAGTTGAGTGAATTTTCCAGAAACCTATACTCCAGTGAGTGACATGTTAGCATACTTGAAGATATGAATAAGAATGTTGCTATAATTCTTTATAAATTGTAGATAGTTTTCCCTCCTAGATTTTGGAATCTCATGGAACATTTGCCATTCACTTAGCAGAAGAAGCTTCGTTCGGTGGTCATGTTCAATATCAATGGATGTATCCTTTTGAGAGGTATTTTGGCTGGATAAAGCCTACGACAAAGAACAAAGCTCGTGTAGAGGCATCAATGGTTCAGGCATACTTAGCATTTGAGATTAAACATTTTGCCGAGTAATATTTTCAGTCAAACTTGCATTGCTCAAGAATTAGGCATAATGAGAGTATGTGTAATAGTCCGATCCTAAATTCTGTTTATTAATTTCATGTCATTAATCCATGTGATTGAGTTCATTTCATTCACATCATTTCTTTTTATATTCCCATCTTTTTATTATGCTCATTTGGACATTTCTAATGGGGCCCTTACTTTGCAATTCGGGGATTTCTTCTCGTTAATTTTGGAAATTGAGTTAGGCCTTGATATTTAAGAATTTAATATTTAAAATTCTTTTCATGGCACCATAACCATTTATCTCAAACTTTTAAAAAAAATAAAAAACAAAAAATAAATTTTTTTTGTAAAAACACTCGGTTTCAGTTTTCGCTAAACCCGAGCCCGTTTAAAGCCGATTTCGATACAACAAGACTTGACCTTTATTTAATTAGCTAAATCCTCTTAATTAAGCCTTAATCAAGCATGATAATATTGACTTTTCTACCCTATTTGCAGCCAAGTAATAAAGTGAGTATAAAAATTAAAAAGTGGCTTTTATCTTCATTTTACACCAAGTGATTTTCTCTCTCTTTCCTCTCCTCTTTCTCTCTCTACTCGGCAGCCATCATTCCACCACCATACCGCCACCTTTCCACCAACAAAATCTCACAAAACAACCCCCACTCACCACCCCCAAACACCTCTTTCACTTTCATAAGCATCGACGACCATAACTAGCTCTTTTGCAAGCTCAAAGTGAATGTTATTTCA
>JACYFF010031958.1:69312931-69324738 GCA_017589665.1 Selenicereus undatus | reverse complement strand
GGGTTCGGGGTTAGGGAAATGGGGAAGAAGACGAACGAGGAAAAGAAAGGAAGGGGGGTGGTTTTAAGTGGGAACCGGTCCAGCTGAACCGGCCGGTCCGGTTCACTGGACCGGTTTGGTGTTATTTTTTCTTCTTCCTTTCTTTGGCCGGTTTTTATCGATTTTGGCCCGGTTCTTCAACCTCCGACATTTCTTCTGTTTTTCTCGCTTTTTTTCCGCCATTTAAGCCCATTTTTCGCATTTATTCAAAATCTGCAAAATAAAATAAACTCAATTAAAAACCTAAAAAATATTATTAAAATGAGCATAAAATTGGTGAAAAAGTACCTTAAAAATATCACATTTTTGGCTCAAACACATAACCATCTGAGACTTTTACAGAAGCGAGCAAACTAACAAATACCTCCTTTTCTTTCTTGCTTAAAGTGAAACACGCTGGAGGAATGTATACTTTGCCTCTGCCTTCTACTGGATGGAGTTTATCCCTAATATTCAAGTCCTTTAGGTCGAGACATGATTCCAAAGTATTCTTTGTCTTCCTTTAATGCGTAAAAGTGTACCAAGTATATTTTCTGCGACATTTTTTCTATATGCATAACATTCAAGTTGTGATGTACCAGAAAATGCTTTTTTGAAAAATATGTTCTTTTTCTTCCAAGGCATCACTTCATCGCCCTTTCTTTTATTAATTTTTCCTTTTTGTCTCGGGATCTTTCCCAAGTATGACATCAAGTTCTTACATTTGATTCAACAAATTAGTTCCTAACATCAATTTAGGAGGAGGTTTCTTCATTAAATGTCTTCTTACTACGGTGAAATTAATGTTCTCCTGGTAGGAACACGTTGGCCCATATGACATAATTTTCTACTTCTCTTCAAATAAAGGGAACATGTGTATCAACATTACAATATGGACATGCATACTTCCCTTTGGTTTTCCAACCTGACAACTTACCATATGCAGGAAAAATCACTCTCAATACTCACTAGGGTTTCATGTAAATCAAAAGTCCCATCCTTTGAGGCATCATAAGTTTCTTTGATGAGATGACATGCACAACCTTTTAAGCCTAGGTATTACGGGAAAGTGATGTAAAATCTTTATTGAAACTGGATTGCCAGAAGCCAACTTCAATATCGTCCCATCATCTACCATCTTATATCTGGAAGCATTACACTCCGGACTGTTGATGAGTTTAGCCTTATCCTTCTAGAAAATCACGTAATCATTCGGACATGCACCTATCTTTTTTTAGCCAATATCAAATTACTTAATGATGCTTTGCATTTGCTTAAAAGAATTTGTTTATACTGAATCTTTTGGAAGAATCCCTTTGAAGAGTTTTGTAAATACATCAAATGCCTTATCGCTGACATTATCCATGCATTTAAAAGATGATACATCTCAACAATAAATGAGAGCTTACTAAAATCTTCACATCCCGGATAGAGGGGTTGCCTTGCATCTTTAATTAGTGTAAAAAAAAATTTGTTTCCTTATTAGGGCCTGAAACATTGTTAACGGATTCACGACATGTAAAAGCAACCTCTATCATTATATCATGCATATCATGTTGGAATTGTCCATGATTTTTATGATTAAATTGATCATCTAACATCTTATCATCGCCATCATTATCACTTAGAATAGGCTCCCCAAGATAGGCTCATAAAGGCTTATGGTAATTAGCATCCATCCCTTTTATGAGAAGCTTACCTCTTACAACTTCCCTTTCAAGGTGGAATCGATTAGAACATGTTGCACATGGGCATGGAATCTTATCACCAATAGTAGAAGTCATAAATGCATGATAAAGAGACACATTTAGATATTCATTGTATTCGTTATCCATTCTCCTCAAACTCCACCCAACTCTTATCAACAATTACATCTATAATGGCATGGTTTAACTTCAAATGACTACGCGTTCTTATTATATAAGCAAACATTGCAACAACATTTATAATAAAAAATATTAAAGTATAAATGGCAAGTTAGTACATATATAAGCGAATTACTTGATTTAATTGAAAGGACAATATCATTATAGTCGACTAATAATAGTACATATATAAGCGAATTACTTCATTTTTTATTATTTTTTTTTTAAAATAAATGTATCACCTCTAGCGCTAGCTCTCTCTCTCTAGCTTGACTTGTTCTCTCATAGTACAGAACGATCACTGTGGTGGCATCGGGAACTGCCCAGGGCATCGCCGGCAGCAGGTAGGTGTCTCGCCTGCAGCATCCGGACGACCAGAATTTCGAGGTCGACATCTCAACAGCCTGTCTGGTGGCAAAGCTCCTCAAGGCTACGGTGGTTCAAGTTCATGTGGGTTTTGGTGGTTTGAACTAACAGTCACCGGGGTACCTGCCTGGTCTTTTTTTGGCTTTTTTTGTGGTTGTTCGGTGGCGATGGAAGGGTGTGTTCCCTACCATTCCGAAAGAGGACCGGTGGTGGCCAAGAGCTCGGGAGTTCGCTAACTTGGACGAGCATGTTCTAGTGAAGTGTGGAGCCCAGGGAGGTGAGTCTATTTTTCCGGCTAGAGGTGAGTAGTTTCCGGCCCCTTTGACACATTTTCATCACCGTGACTGAGTGTGTGGCAATTCAACCCCCACCCCCTTTCATTAGGCATTCTATTCATCTGGCCGAACCCCCCCTCACTGAGCGTGACTTTTCAAACCCCTCCACACTTTTTCCTTGTCATCCCCTTGAGCCAATTTGTTTGCATTTAGATGATTCTTTCTCCCACTGGGAGGCTTGGTTGCATTTAGTGCGTTTCTTTTTTTGTGGTTCTCTTTGCTAACTGCCTCCTAGTTACTTGTTATGCACTAGGATATTTTTGAATTACTAGTGTTATTTTTTTAGTGCTTGGGTTGTTATTGTCTAGGGTCTCAGTGATTCCTATTGGTTTTGTTTTACTGTGCTCCTGCGCACACCTTGCTGCCTTTAATCAAGTGTTGCCTTAGTGTGAGAGTCAATTTTTGTTAATTAGAGTTTTGGTTTCCTTTTGCGTAGTTTAGTGTTTACCCTTTTTTTTGCTTCTATCGTTTCTTCGTAGGGTCTTTCGCCCTTTGTTATTTGCTCTTTGTGCCCTTAATCTCTCTACTGATTAGTTTGCTAGTAGACTTTTAGCCTTTGTTTCTATCTTTGTTGTTATCTTGGCTAGTAGATTTCTAGGCTTGTGGCGAGCAATGTAGTAACTTCAGCCAGTCCTCCGGGGGGTAATGGAGTTAGGAGGGGTGTAGGGTTTCGGAAGGTGCGCCTAGCGCCTTGGATCATTGGGTCTTTTTCGGGTAAGTTGATAGAATTAGTTAAGTCTTTCAATAGGCATAAGATTAGCGTAGCTTCTGTTCAAGAGACAAAGTGGGTGGGTGCTAAAGCTAGAGAAGTTGATGGTACAAATTATGGTATTCAGGGTCCATCAAGACGAAAAATGGAGTTGGCATTTTGGTAGAAAAGGAGTTGCTAGACTTTGTGGTCGAAGTGAGGCATAAGAGCGACCGGATAATGGCCATTAAGGTTTTGGTGGGATCAGAAATCATAAACGTAGTTAGTGTTTATGCTCCTCAAATAGGTCTGTCGGATGATATTAAGAAGCTATTTTGGGAGGATTTGGATATGGTCATTCAAGAGATACCTCGGAGCGAGAAACTTTTCATAGGAGGTGACTTCAATGGCCATATCGATGTGGACTCAGACAGGTACGATACGGTCCACGAGGGCTTTGGTTTTGGGGAGAGAAACAACATAGGCGTTTCTGTGCTGGACTTTGCGGTGGCTTATGAATTGTGGGTGGTAAACTCCTATTTCAAGAAGAAGGAGGACCATTTAGTGACCTTTAAGAGTCGCTCCTCAAAGACCCAAATTGATTACTTCTTAATGAGGGCAGATAGCCGGAGGTCTTGCAAGGATTATAAGGTGATTCCCAGTGAGTATCTAGGGTCTCAGCATAGGTTGCTAGTATTGCATGTGGAGTTCAAGTGTTCAAAGTGGAAGAAGATAAGAGTCAGGGACCCTAGAGTTAAGTGGTGGACCCTCACGAAGGAGAATGTCGAGTTATTATCAGAGGGCATTACTGAAGAAGGAGCTTGGAGGCAGTTAAAGGATGCCGATTCAATGTGGGAGGTAATGGCAGATTGCATTCGAATGTCGGCCAAGGATATCCTAGGTACTTTAAGAAGAGGGGGTGTCAAAATGGAGGGGGTGTGGTGGTGGAATGAGGAGGTAAAGGAGAAAGTCAAGGAGAAAAAAAGGCTTACACAGCTGTCATGAACAGTGGAATGGATGAAGAGAGAGAGATTAGGAGAGTTAGATATAAGACTGCTAAGAAGGTAGCCAGGAAAGCTGTAGTGGTAGCTAAGAACTTGGCTTTTGATAGGTTATACCATAGATTGGAGAACAAGGAAGGGGAGAATGAAGTCTTTAAACTGGTAAGGGCCGGGGAAAGAAAAACAAGGGATTTAGGTGTTGTGAGGTGCATCAGGGATGAAAATGGAAAGGTGTTGTCTGAGGATGCAGAAATTAAGGAGAGATGGCAAAGGTACTTTTCCAAACTCCTTAATGGGAAAGTGATGGAAATTTCTCGTAGTAGGGGGCAGAGAGTGTAGTGAGAGGCATCTTGATATGCGAATGTGTGGGCTTATCACAAAGGACGAGATTAAAGAGGCCTTAAAGAAGATGACTAATGGGAAGGCAGAGGGTCCATATCAGATACCAGTGGAAGTATGGAAGTGTTTGGGTGAGGAAGGATTAGAGTGGCTAACATAACTTTTCAACGTTTATTTTAGGACCAAGAAGATGCCCAGAGAATGGAGGTCTAGTACAGTTATCCCTCCGTACAATAACAAAGGGGATATTCAAGAATGTAATAATTTTAGGAGTATAAAGTTGTTCAACCACACTATGAAGCTATAGGAGAGGGTGATTGAGATAAGGTTGTGAAAGGATGTTTCGTTTTTAGAGAATCAATTTGATTTTATGCCAGGCAAGCCGACCATAGAGGCAATTTACCTCCTTAGAAGAGTCATGGGTTTGTATAGGGATAGAAAGGTGGATCTTCACATAGTGTTCATTGACCTGAAAAAAGCGTATGATAGAGTCTCGCGTGAAGTGTTATGGAGCTACTTGGAAAAGAAAGGAGTGTCACCCTTGTATATTCGAGTTATTAAGGATATGTACGAGGGAGGTAGGACGAGTGTTAGAACGCCGAGAGGGGTCACCGATGACTTTGTCGTTGGTATGGGTCTGCATCAGGGTTCCGCCTTAAGCCATTTTCTTTTCAACTTAGTTATGGATGAACTTACTAGAGAGGTTCAAGATGTGTTACCATGATGTATGCTTTTTGCAAATGACGTTATTCTTATTGATGAGACCAATCAGGGAGTTAATGACAAGTTGGAGCGTTGGAGGCATTCGTTGGAAGCTAGAGGTTTTAGAGTGAATAGATCAAAAACAGAATACCTTCATTGTTGTTTCAGTGGAAGGGTAGATGCGGGGGGAGAAGTCACCCTGGATGGGAGGTCGATTCCTAAGGTCGATAAGCTTAAGTGTCTAGGCTCAATCATTCAGCAGAATGGGGATATTGACGAAGATATTAACCACCGAATAAAGGTGGACTGGTAAAAATGGAAGTTTACCTCAGGTGTGCTATGTGATAAGAGGGTGCCCCTTGGATTGAAAGGCAGAGTCTATCGTATGGTAGTTAGACTGGTTGTTCTTTATGGATCGCAATGTTGACCCCTAAAAAAGGCACAAGTTCAGAGGTTGATGGTGGCAGAGATGCGGATAATTAGGTGGAAGTGCGGTTATACGAGAGTAGACAGAATTAGGAATTGTGTGATCAGAGACTTAGTTAAAGTGGCTCCCCTTGTGGACAAGATGAGAGAAACAAGACTCCGATGGTTTGGACATGTGAAAATGAGGAGTGTGGATGCTCCAGTGAGGACGTATGAGAGGATCAACATCCCCGAAGGCAAAAGAGGAAGGGGTCGTCCAGCGAAGAGTTTGGATGAGGTGATTAGAGAGAACTTGAAAGTTATAGGGTTAGCGTAGGACTTGGCTCAGGATAAGAGATTATGGAGGGATAGGATTAAGATCTTAGAGCGTAAAGAGTTAGCCTCGTAGTGCGTCTCTCGGTGGCAGTGGATTGTGTCTGGTTGCGGTTTCTTCATATGGTTTGTCTGGATGCAGGTAGTTCTTGTGTGTGGGAAGAGACAACATTTGCCTGCTTCTGGTTGGTAAGGTACAGCTTCTCCCTCTGCTCTGTTGCACTTATGGTTACATAACCCATTCCCTATTAATCACTCTTAGCTTTCACCAAAAAATGTTTTCTCAAAACCTTTCTTCTATAAAATGTTTTCTCAAAAATTGATTTTTGTGGGTCTCTTAGAATCAGCCTCTCTATGGGCAGAAATGCTGGTAGAGATAAGGTTGTCTACAGCTGGATCTCCCCAGACCCCGCGAAAGCGGGACCTACACTGGGAGTTGTTATTGTTGTTGTATTGTAACTTAGTTGAAATAAATGGTTTCCTTGTTCACTAAATAGAATATATCTTAAGTATCACTATTGGAACGTAAACTCTGTTATCATATAGTGAATCATTAAAATAAATGAAGTTAGATGATGTTAATATTTAAGTAACATGAAAAATAAAATTTCTCGGAAAATCTTCTTTCTTTGTCTAAATGCTCAGCTCAATACGTGATACTCTTTTTGTTTTGTTTTATTTTGTTGATCCAATGACACATTTTTTTCATTAAAATAACAAATTACTGATTGCTACCACAAGTGCATGGCTATTGCAATATAGTTTTAATATCGATCCCTTACAGACCAAGTATAGTCTATCGAGTTTTTACTTATTATAAAAGGCTAAGCGACTAAACTTTCCATCGAATTTCTCAACTACCACAATTTAACTATTGGAAGTTCAATCGAATTAAAGGCATCTAGGGAATCACTTCGTTTAATAAAGAGTTGGATCGTTTGATATAGTTATGCACTGTATCTAAATTGGCTCATTCAAACGAGTGCAATCAAACTAAAAATTCAATATTTTCTTTCAAAACAAACTGAATTGTCTGAACTAACCCAATTAACATTCTTTCAAATATCCTTGGTTTAGTCTTGGTTTGGAATTCTTGATTGCGAGTATTTTCCTGTTAACAAACAACCCTCTTTCAAGCAGTCGTTAAATTAAGTTCTAACTTGTTGTTCTAATTGTGAGTTTCTCCTTTTAGTACTTCACTCAACTATCAAGTGTGTGCAAGCAAATCTCGCCAAAACTTACTCAAAATAGTTCATCCACAAGATAGAATTCAATCAAACCAATTGGATAAAGTACAAATATTAAAAAATAGAGATCCAACATCAATGCTTTGGCTAACAAGTCCGTAGATTAAGAAAAATTACTCACACATAATGGAAATATTCAACATCCAAACAAAAGCTTAAGAAGAAATTAGAAGGGAAGAAAAACTTCGTAACAATAGTGGTCTTCAATGGCTTCCCAAACTCCAAGCCTCCAAGTGCTAATCTTCCACTCCAAAAGCTCTTCTTACTCTCAAGAAAACTAGAAAATCCTTAAACTAATGATAAAAGCAGGGATGACAGTTACATTCGTATTCGGAGTAGATCCGATCCGATCCAAGGCAAAATTATCGATTCGAATCCAAAACAGAAAAATTCGAGTCTGAATCCAGTAAAAATAATCCGAATCCGAAAGGATAAAATCCGATCCGACTTTCAATCTGATCCGGGTAAATTTTTAAATTCAAATTTAAAATTTAAGTTTAAATAGAAATAAAACCAACCCAATATGCCAACCCCCCCCGGCCCAATATGCCAGCCCAACCCAATGTTTTTTTTTTGTCAGCAAGGCTTTTTTGAATACGTAAAAATTAAAGCATTGAAACCTTAATAGTCTCCCCAGTTTCTCTCTCTCTCCTCGCCACTTCGCTAGCTGCTCTCGCTACTCGGCTTGCTAGTCACTCTTGGCCTCTCGCTACTCACTAGTCAGACTGTCAGAATAGTAGCTCCCTCGTTAGTCCTTGGCTTCTCGCTCCAACTCCTTGCTCTCTGTCTCTCTCTCGGAGCCTCTGTCTTCTCACTCGTTTCTACAACGTCGGCACCGAGCATTTCATCGTCCCTCTCTGATCTCCCGCGAGTGCACATCTCCTCTTTCTCCTTAATTTAATAGTTCATACAATAAAATCTAAATATATATTTTTATGACTATGAGTGTTGTTTAGATTTATGGGGTATAGAACAAGAGAAGTTAGACTTTGGGTTTTGCCATTTTGAGGATTGGGAAGACTGTTGTGTTTTTATCATTTTTCAAGGTTGATCAAAATTATATTCTAATACTTCATTATATATGGAATTACGTGTCAATGAGATTATCAAAATTATATTCTAACACTTAATTCTAATGAAAATCTCAGCTTCAAACAAATAATAATTGTAGATATCATTATATATAACCCTAGTTGGAGACCCATAGAGAAGAAGGGCTAAATAGTGAAGTAAAGAATTTGTACTCTTAATTTTTTTCTTTTTATGAGTAGGACATGTTATTTGTGATATTTCAGATGAATCTCGTAGTTATTAAGATTTGTAATTGTTGGAACATGTTGTCGTTTTGTTAAGCTTGAAATATGTTCCGTCTTTTATTCTTCTTTTAGTTTAAATGTTCAGGATTTGGTTTATACAATATATGAACGCACATCATCGCATCGATCGGTAAGTAAAATATAGAAAAATTGTACAAAATTATTGCATTAAGAAAGGAATTATTTCAGATCGTATTAAATCCGTCCAATCCGATCCTACTCGGATCGAATTTGGAGGTTCTCCTCATTTTCAGATTTGAATATAAATTGGGTGCAGATTTGGATGTTCCAATATCCGATCTGAATCCGATCCGTTGACATCCCTAGATAAAAGTGAGAACTGGATGCTTTGGTTTTTTATGCTCTCTCTATCACAACCGAAAACAACCCTATTTATACACAAGCTCAGCCATTCTCATCCATAGACAAAGGAAGACGAAGAGGCAATAGTTTTAGGCTCACCATAGACTGTGGCCATCACCACAGAGGGTCCATGATTGCCTCTGCCTCAGCATTCTTTGGTTCTTCTGCATGGTAACTTATGGAATGCGGAGTCAAAACACACTCAATTGGGGTCAAGGCAAGGCAAAAGTCTAGAAATCAGTAAAACACAGAAGAGAACCATACCCAGGCATAAAATAGGAAAATGAGTATAGATTATAACATAAAGTACACAATTCTCTCTAAAAATGCAACAAAATGACCCTAAAATGGAGTGCATTTTTAGCATCTATCAAACTCCCTATAACACATCAATTTTTTAATCCCTTTTTATTTACTAATATTAATCTATGTGGCAGCGAAAATGCCTAAGTGGGGTGTTACTGCCATATTTCCTCCTTAGAAATACCAGGCTGAGTATCAACCAAACATTACTACAAATATATTTTTAAGACACAACAATAGTTCGAGTATTGACGACAATATAACAAGGTCCAAACAGGACACAATCCTTTAGGTAAGTCTAATAAGAAGCTGAATCAAAACAACTAAATCGCAAATAACAGCCTTGCTCTCATTCGAGTTTCCCTTCCCATGCTCATACACTTCACCTGAAAATAAAACATTTAGGAAAATGAGATAAACTCAATAAACTACCCCTAATAGTCAAAACATGCACACAAATTCAATTCAAACCATTTTAGGAGTGGAGGACAGCTTGATCAATTTCAATTACTTATGTATTCTCAACATGAACATATACTAATAATCCAAGTTTCACTTATTTAGTTTCAAGTTCACAAGGGTGAACGACCCCCACTGGGTCTCATGGCCTGCGCTTGGTTTTAACACAACCACTTAACCATAACCTGACCTATCGTCAAGTTGAACGGTTCCCGCTTAACCATACCTTGGCCCACCATCAATTAGGATGTTTACCGCTAACCTAGCCCACATCCACCCACAAGGTGACATGTGGCGCTCATATGCATCCACTTTTACCCTTGGAAGGCTAATGGCCTTCAACAACACAAGAATATAACTCCCTAGTCTCACCCATTCATCCAGTTACTCGCACATTCACAGCTAAGATTGACCTTTAACCATATATAGCCCAAACTCGACCCATGCTGGTCCGAAAACATTTCCTCATTATTTTCACAACGAAATCAGTCCAATAAACTTATGCAATCATGGGTTGAACAATCATTTCAATATAAATCATAGTAAAATCTCACCACACATTCACCCAGAAAAATCTCCTAAATATCAATACAAAACACATTCACAACATCTTTCAAAAACATAATCACAAGTCACATTTTTTTTTCCCAAGAGATAGTCAGGGGAGGGTTAGGGCATGATTGTTACATGCTAATATATGCCACCTAGCTTGAGCTTGAAATGCTAAATCGACCTAAGCAATTAACCACAACAATGGCCCGTTAGAACCAACACTAACCCCGACTATCTATGACCCAATTACACCCAAAATAATTTTTTAAGTTTCTCCTACACCCAACAAGCAAGTCCAACCATCAAACAAATTTTTAGGAAATTATAAATATTAAAAACTCCACACACACTGACTCAGCACACTGCCCAGTTTACTTCTAGATTTTCCCCCCAACTTTCCGCATTCATAACTTCCACTCCCAACGTCGAACTTTCATGATTAAGCCCAATCTGGAAAGGCCAAGTCGTGAACTACAACTTCCCTTTTATTCTCTTGACATAATCTGAGCCTAGCCAATTCTAATTTCGCTATTTTCCTAAAATATCCAAATCACTGATAGTTTTGCACAGTTCTAGTAATTCAGTGATAACTCCCTCGTTTCCACCCCGATTCAATAAATTCAAAGTTTTTCTTTCACAAGACACGTGAATCTACCTTCCTTAATTTTTTCATAATTTTTGGAGAACCCAATCGACCCCAGTAAATTCCTCAAGTTAGTCCTCAATTTTGGTGAACAGAACAGTGATTCTACTACATCCTTTAGGCTTATTTTCAATCGATATCAATTGGAATCCCTTCCCAAACGTGCACATGTCTCCATCACCCAAAAACCCGCTATCCCTAATCATCAAATAATCCAAACCCTCGCAAAAGAGTGAGACTTTACATTGAAACGATCCGTGAACGAAGGAAAAACTTTAAGTTGTATGGTTCCATTGACTAGATGCTTCTCTCTGAATCGCCTAGGATAGTGAGTAAAGAAATCAACGGTCATGATCAATATTCAAATTTTTCATAAGAAAGAAAATTCAACTAATCAATAATCTATTTGTTAGAACTGCAAGAACTCCGTACTTACCGAATCCGAAGCAAAGGAGCGGGAGAGGAAAGAGGAGGGTGGTGCGGCGGCTAGGGGTGAGGAGAAGAGAAATAGAGAGACAGTGAAAGAATGAGAAAACCGGCGAGAGAGACAGAGAGGGGGGGGCGTGTGAGAGAGTGAGGAGGAAGAGAGAGAGGGAAATTATAAAAAGAAAACTAGGGTTTCTTCCCCCTTCCCCCCTTACTACCCGCGACTCCCTCATCCTTTTTTTCATTTTTTCATTTTTTTTTTGAACTCCCCTAACTTGGACCATTCTACTAACCCTCAATTATTCTGCCAAAATTCAAAAAAATAAAACGCTACGAGCTCAAATGTATTGGGTCGGCCAATACCGCAAAAAGAAAACCAAATAAATATAAAGACATATATATATATGTATCTATGTATGTATGTACGTATGTATGTATGTATATAT
>JACYFF010031958.1:69294240-69312531 GCA_017589665.1 Selenicereus undatus | reverse complement strand
ATATGTGTGTGTGTGTGTGTGTATGTGTGTGTGTGTGTGTGTGTGTGTGTATAACTAAAAAAAATATCTGAGATTTCATATTCCCCTATGCTTGAACTATTGCTTATCCTCAAGCAATCATAAAACCCAAAACTAAAATGAAGAATCTCCTCAAGTAAACATAGGTAGCAACATCAATAGCCTATCAACCCAAGAAGCTAGCCCAAAAGTGATGAAAAATATTGCAAAACAAATGAGGGAAAGTTTTCAAAATAGAATAAATACCATCACATTAAACATTGAATCAGTCACTTAGATCAGCTTAAACAATCATATCAGCACATACATTAGGGAGAGCTAAAAGAACAGGCAGACCCTCACTTTTGGAATGATGCGCACATCACTCTTGTGTTTAAAAATATCATGCGGTGCACTCAAATCTCATTCCAAAGAAATCAAATCTACCATATGCTTGACAAGACTCTCAAATTCACCACCACGAAAATGCAACGCACCCTAGATAATCATGAAGACTTTGATAGGGTTATAATAGAGCTATGGGTAAAGGTAAGAAGGGAACAAATATGTTGGAATTTGTGGAGCTCAAAGCCAAAGACTATGAGCTTAAATCATGTTCACCCAACTTCTCACAAAAATACTCATCACACCAAACACCAATACATCTTAAATACACAAAATAACCCCAAGTTGATCGAGTATGCGAAAAAGTGTTGAAGCATAACAATATAAAATTTATACCAAATCCTTGCATCATTTTGCTTCTTTTTTTTCTCTTTTAACATTTTTTTCCCCTTTTGATTCTTGATTTTCTTTTGATTTTTTCCCCTTTTCTTTTTTTCTCTTTTTTTTTGTTTTTTTAGATAAGAAAAGGATTATGGCGAGAGAAATTGTGCACTTTTCAACACTTTTTCTAACAATTTGCAAATTTCAACCCAAAATAACGCTAAGGGAAATACCCCATTAGCCCTGATTGCATTCAAACAAACCACACCCAACAACGTCATTAATACCCACCAACTACTCCCAATCACTGATGAAACTCTATAGTCTTGGTGAAAAAGGTAGAACATGTATTCGGCCAAGGTTCAATATTATAGGTTTGCATCAAGAAAAAGAAAACGTCAAAGCTCAATGGGGGTAGCAACGGATAAATCATAAAAATGGTGGCTATTTGGTCAATATAGCTCACAAATTCCAAGAATGTCTCAATCATGTCGCCTAAACATGCGTGCTAAATGTGATGCTGAACAAGAATCGAAGTAAGTTCTAGAGATTTGAAATCAAGGAAGAGTCACATATGAAAAAAAAAATATGAGACTAAAATGATGAATTAGTCCAAATAAAGCTTAAAGTCTCACGGGACAACTACCAAAGCTCAATTAGCTCAATAGATCATATGTGTCAGATATTCATGCAAAGATTCATTGAGCAATCAAATCACATTGAACATGACGGATAAAACATGAAGCACATTTCAAAAACTTTTAATTAAACATTTATTCACAAATGGGCATAACAAAAACGGTCAAAATAAGCCAAAGAAAGCTACTTAGTCTAAGACTCATTATCGAAGGACTTTATTACTTTTTCTCCCTTTTTTTGTATTTTTTTTGTGTTGTATTCTTTTAAAAAAAAATTATTGCCACTCTAAAATGCAATGAAAAATTTGTTAAAAATACCAAAAAAAGCTAAGCCTAAGAAAAGAAGCCTAAAAATATAAAGAAAATGAAATAATAAACTAAAAATGCAAACTACTCCTAAATGCAACACCTAAAATGCAAACTACTCACACATCCATATCACATATACATATGCACACATAACTGCCGCATGCTTGGACAAAGCATTGTTCTTAATGCAAGGACATAAAAATCAAAGGGGAAGAAAAAGAAGAACTGAAAAGGATTAAGGAGGAGAAGATGGGCGGTAGGTATGAGAAATATGCCAGTCTCACCAAATCTCTAAACAGGCCCTAAAGTCTTGGAAGTATTGATTTTGGGAGACAATCATCCCACGAAGCTCATCATGTCGCTCCTAGACAAAGTCATGGAGCACAGTATATTCAGTTTGAATGTAAGCTCGGAGGGATGCTTGCTCCTCTTGAATGGACTGAAGGGTAGCATGCAAACTATGATAGTCAAAGCATGAGGAGGGTTGGGATGAACTAAAGGCCCTAAGGTGAGGCAGGGGAGGAGGTGGTGTGGATTGCGCCAACTCTTCGTCACCCGGCAAAAAGTATAGATTAGTCCAATTTAAGAGAGTAGTTCATTCAACATTAGGTAGAGGCATGAGACAGTTCCCAGAATAAATCCAACAAATGCGTCCAGCCTCTACCTTACCAAATTTCATTTGTTGAAAAGCGGCTAAATTTAACCGCTCAGAACCGAGAACTCTATCGTCAGGGTTCGGTTCTATTCCTATAGACCTAGCAATGGGGGTAATAAGGTCCCCAATCACAATCCTCTGTAAGGAACTCCTGGCCTCACTATACAACTGATTAACTAAGGATAAATCGGGGTCAAGTCGGTTACCTTGGAGCATGTTATATAAAAAATACAATTTAGATAGGCGAGACACATTCACACTATCCTCCCTCACAAATAAACCACAAGCAACCAATAGTTGGGCTACTCGAATACAGGGGTTTCTAATTATAGTCCCTTTAGAATTGCTTGTATCATACCAATGATCCCCAGAAAGTTCATTCCAAAATGCATTCGGGACAAATTCTTTAGGGACATGTCGATAGGGTAAGTCCATACTCGGCAGAAAACCGAATATGCTATTGAAGGCACTTAAGTTTAGTTCATAAAACGCCCTATTTAGATAGAAGGAAATGTGTCCTGCTTGACAATGAGGCCGACTCGTGACCTTCACATGCAATGTGCTAAAAATTCAAGGGTGAGGTCATGATAAGTGTGGTCTCCAGTCTCTAAAAATTGTCCCATATCTCCCCTAGCAAACAACCAATAATATCATCCAAGAAACCTAATCTAGCCAAGAAATTCCCGTCATAATAACGAGTAGCAACAACCAACTTACTACTCAAATTATTGTATCTAGTAATATGCTTGGGATGTGTTAAACCAAGGGGGTTAGGGATATTACCTCAGTTTCGTGCGTTCGTTGAGGTTCGGAAAGTCCGTGGTACTTTTTGAGGCCCTTGACTAGATATTCCTGCCTCGTGGGTGGTTCTTGCGTTCTTCTTGGGTGCCACGGAAATGGTGAATGGATGGGTGAAAAGTTATAAATCTAACTAACGAAAAAAACGGAAAAGAAAAGAACTACAAATGCAAAATTTGAGAAAAAGAAGGTGAAATAGGAAGAAATATGTAAGAAAAAGAGAGAATTTGGAAGAATGGAGGTTGAAGTGGAGTTGGTGAAACTTAGGTTATGAAGATGGTAGAATGTGAGAGAAAGAGAGCAACAAACGAGGAAGTTTAAGAATATTTAGTGAAAAAGTGAGGAAAATGAGAAGAAAGGGGAGAAATGTGAAGAAAAATGATGAAAAATTGAAGGTCTTAGAGGTGGGTGGTTATGGAGGTTTTACAGACAGAAGGAGACAGTTAGAGAGAGAAGGGATGAAGGATTGAAGAAGATGAAAGGGTATCAAGTCAAAAGGGCTTGAAAAACCCTTGATCGCAGATAGGGAGCATCACCACGGACCGTGGGTTCCACCACGGAGGGTCCGTAGTGAACTCTATCTTCGAGTTTCCTTCTATTTTCCAAGCAGCTCCTCCAGGGACCGGATTGGACACCACGAGGGGTCCGTGGATAGCTTTGGAATAGAGGCTAAAACTCTTATTATTTTTTTGTGATTTTTTTGATGATTTTTCACTCTTCTTATTGTCTCTTTGCTCACTCGGATTTTGATTTTTTTTTTGTTTTTGAATTCGCTTTTTTCTCTCCTTTTTTCCCATGCCTTTTTCTTTGTTTTTTTGCTCTTCCTTTTTTTTCAAAAATAAAACAATATACAGAATCAAAGAAAAGAAAAACTAGGAAACGAAAAAAAAACAACTTGGGTTGGCTCCCAAGAAGTGCTCTTTTACGGTTAGGAGCTCAATCGCCTCTTATAGGAGGGATCGAGATCAGAAAGGTGATGGACAACAGGCTTGTCAATAGGGTCCCCCACATCTCCCAATTTGCCTTTATAGCAGACCTCGAAATCAAAATTACTCACTAGAAGGTTCTATCTCAAAAGCTCGGGATGGATATCCTTCTTTGCCATCAAATGACTCCATTTAACATGATCCGTGTACATAATGAATTTATAGTGGGCTCCATCAAATGGACCACTTCTATGTTTGACTCTTAGGTCAAAGTCATACTCGATATCATCAATTTGTGGCATGGACTGCACTACTTGAGCAAACCTGTAATAATCACTAACGGACACCTCATTAGTAGCATAAGTCTCGTCCTCAAGTATGCCATAGGCGCATTGAACTCTACCCTAGCATAACCTAGGCTGAGGCCTTTAGATGTAACACATTCAAATACAAAAGGGTCAACATGTCACCAATCATCAAATGAGCCAACCTCATGAAAATCCACATCTTCTTCTAAAGCAGATGAAGGAGAGGGGAATATTCTGGTTTTCAAATAAGACAAATTCAGCATAACTTTCCCTTATAGCAAATGTTAAACGTCCTCCCTTCACATCAACTTTGCAACCCGAAGTGGCCAAGAAGGGTCACCCTAGAATAATCTGGGCAAACACAGCTACGGCCATATCTAAGATGATAAAGTCATCAAGCACATGAAAATCACCTACCTTCACGGGAACATTCTCTAAAATACCCAAAGGGCACTTCATAGAACCATCCACAAATTGAAGTGAAGCAGATGTTGATTGTGACTCTCCTAAACCAAGCTTCAGGAAAATGGGATAGAGCATAAGACTAACACTTGCACCAAGATCACACAAAGCTCTATCGTTCCTCACTCGACCGACTATACAAGGAATATAGAAGCTACCTGGGTCTTTAAGTTTAGGGGGAAAATCTTTAGGTATCACCACATTACCCCCCTCCAAAGGGTAGAGTCTAAAATTCAACATTTTTCTCCTCACGTACGACTCTAGACACCTCACGACCTTCCTCAAGCTCCATACCCATAGACTCCTCTACCCCACCTCTTAAGATAACAAAAAAACATTGCTCACGGGGACTTGCATCGGGCTTACTAGGAATTGTACCCAAGGGTGTAGAAGAAAAAGTAGCTTCTTGAGCAATTCGAGCTTCTAAAATCTTATTATGAGGAGAAAGTACATTAACTTTAGAGGCTAATTGCTTAATACGGCTATCTTGTTTTTGCTACACCAAAACCATATTCTCCATCATGGTTTCTAAGTTGGATTTTTGAGGGGTTTATTGAGGGTAAGGAGGTCTTTGAAATCTTGGGGGTGGTCTAAAATTCATTTAAGGCATAAGAGGGCCATTAGACTTATAAGAGAAATTAGGGTGATTCCTCTAACTAGGATTATAGGTGTTTGAGAATGGGTTATTGGTTGGTATTGGATTAAAATTGTTGACATAGTTGACTAGTTCACTAACATCTGGAGCAAATGGGATCCCAACTTGACAATTCACAGTCAAATGATCAACTGACCACAAATATCAGATGATGGGGAAGGGGTGCTTGAACTAATAAAATTAACATTCAATTGTTCTAACTTTTGTGACATGGTATCTACCTTAGCTGAAAGCATTGAGATAGCATAAAGTTCCAATTTACTTCCAACCCTCTTGGGTTGGCTTCTCTCATTAGACCATTGATAGTTATTCAACGCCATCTCTTCAATAAGATTGTAGGCCTCGTCCTCAGTTTTGTTCATAAGTGTACCTCCCGCTGCTGTTGCGTCTATAGTAGACCTTACCAATTGGGTGACTCTGTCATGGAAAGCTTGCGCTAACATCCACCATTGAAGGCCATGATGTGGACATAGCCTCAATAGGTCTTTAAAATGCTCCCAGGCTTCATATAACGATTCGTCCTCCCTTTGCGCGAAAGTAGTGATCTGGTTTCTCAAACTTGTCAACTTGCTATGAGGAAAGAATTTCACAAGAAAGGCTTTGGTGAGCTCATCCCATGTTGTGATGCATCCTAATGGCAAAGAATGGAGCCATACTCTTGCCTTGTCCCTGTATGAAAAGGGAAATAATCGCAATCTTATAGCATCGGTTGAGACACCATTCAGCTTCAGCGTGTCGCACACCTCTAAGAATACCGAGAGGTGTAGGTTAGTATCTTCTAGAAGGGTGCATCCAAATTGGGATTGTTGCACCATAGAGATAGCAGTTGGCTTAAGCTCGATGTTATGGGCTTTCACATTGGGTCGGGCGATACTAGATGCAATGCATGGACTCCCGGGGTAACAAAAACCCAAAGTGTCTTTCTTTGATCATCCCCACCTCCCACCATCGTCGAAGAGGCTTCTTGAGCTTTGGCTCTTTGTTCTTCTAACTTCAACTTCTTCCTCCTAGAGCGAAAAGTCCTTTCTATTTTCGGATCAAATTCAAACGAAATGGGACTTCGCATATAAGTGGCAAGATTGTGCAAAAATCATCGCAAACCACTACCAATGCAAATCAAGAAAATAAAAAAGATACTTAGTTAATCTAAATACGCGAACTCAATATCCACAAAATTGGTCCCCAGCAACAGAGCCAAAAACTTGATTGCTACCACAAGCGCATAGTTATTGTAGTATAGTTTTAATATCGATCCCACAGAGACCAAGTGTAGTCTATCTAGTTTTAACATATTATAAAAGGCTAAGCAACTAAATTTTCAATCGAATGTCTCAACTACCACTATTTAACTATTGAAAGTTCAATCGAATTAAAGGCATCTAGGACTTCGTCTACTAAAGAGTTGGATCATAGGATATAATTATGCACTTTATCTAAATTGGATGATTCAAAGGAGTGTGATCGGATTAAAAATTCAATATTTTCTTTCGAAACAAACTGAATTGCCTAAACTAACCCAATTAATGTTCTTTCAAATATCCTTGGTTTAGTCTTGGTTAAGGATTCTTAATTGCTAGTATTTTCCTCTTAACAGACAACTCTCGTTCAAGCAGTCGTTAAATTACGTTCCAACTTATTGTTCTAATAGTAAGTTTCTCATTTCAGTACTTCACTCAACTATCAAGTGTGTGCAAGCAAATCTGGCCAAAACTTACTCAAAATAGTTCATCCACAAGATAGAATTCAATCAAACCAATTGGGTAAAGTACAAATATTAAAAATTAGAGATCCAACATCAATGCTTTGGGTAACAAGACCCTAGAATAAGAAACATTACTCACACATACTGGAAATATTCAACATCTAAACAAAAGATCAAGAAGAAATTAGAAGGGAAGAAAAGCTTAGCAAGAATGGTGGTCTTCAATGGCTTTCCAAACTCCAAGCCTCCAAGTGTCAATCTTCTACTCTAAATCCTCTTTTTACTCTAAAAACCTAGAAAAATCAAAAAACAAATGATAAAAGTGAGCGTTGGATGCTTTGGTTTTCTGTGCTTTGTCTGTTACAGCCAAAAGGACCCTATTTATGCACAAACTCAGCCATTCTCAGCCACAAGATAAAGGACGATGAAGAGATAATAGTTTCAAGCTTGCCATGGATCGTGGCTATCACCACAGAGGGTCCATGGTCACTTCTGTCCCAGTATTCTTTGGTTCTTCTTTCTTCTCCACGAGCATGGTAACTTAGGGGCATCCATGGGGAGTCAAAACACACTCAATTAGGGTCAAAGCAAGGGCAAAAAGGTCCATAAACTTGCAAAACACAGAAAAGAACCATACACAAGCGTAAAACGGGGAAGTAGTATAGATTATAACATAAACTATACAATTCTTCCTAAAAATACAACAAAATGACCCTAAAATGGAGTGCACTCTAAGCATCTATCAAGTACTCATTAAATTTTTAAGTCACCTATAAAGGGAATTACATAAGTACACATTAATTATATAGTATAAGGGTGTAACAAAATTCAATGGACCATCATCCATGGCTTTTAATTGACCACGTTTTCAGCTTTGATTATTAAGATTCAAAGCAGAATATTTTTTTGTCATCTTCTAATATCAACCTAAAGTAGTAGGAAAATAATGGTTGAAATTTGAAGTACCAATGGAGAAATAAAATTAGATTAAGCTACATAAAAAATGCACAGTACACATAGTGAGGGTAGATTAGGAAGTTCAAAAATTATTTTAACAACTACGAGTTATTTCTTTTGGGGTTTAACCCCTCTTAGACCACCTAAAGCACAACCCAAAAAAAAAATAAACAAACAAGTATGAATGTTTATACCTATTAATACAATATATGTTGACACCCCCCTCAAGTGAGTGAGGGTCCATCAGTCTACCTTATTCCTTTGTTATGGACAGATCAGTTATACCGACTTTATATTGAAAACTTTTTTTGGTTCACTATTGTTACTCCATTGAAAATGAAGAAGGATAGGTAGTAGTCCATGTTACTACAAGCTAAGGAGATGCTGATGGTAACATTCAACACAAAAGATTAGCACATATAGAGCATTCAACACCAAAGATTAGCACATATAGAGCATTCAACACCAACGATAGATTAGTGTTGTTGGTGCAACAGTTTTGTGTTATGTGTTCAAATGGCCCAGAGAGCCAAGTACACCTGTTTTTTCAATGCGGGTTCACAAGGCACTTTGCTCTGTGGTCCTATCTAAATCGATGCAGATCAATAGTTCGAGTTTGGGCCTCGGAGCCTAACAACGTAGATTTTGAATTTTATAGGCAATAGAAAGCTTAAACGGAGGCTTTTCAAAGCATTCACAATTCTGATTCATATGCTTTTTACATGGTGGAAACAGGAACTAGGTAGCTGGAACTTGTTTTGAAGTGAAATATGGCATATTACCCCCGAATGGAGACAAAACCAAAGTGAAATATGAAATAACAGCAACACAGCTTTTGCATTGGCAGGTCAACACTACAACATAGCATAACACAAACAATAACCAGAGCACAACATGCCTGAAATGATAATCAGAGCACGACAAAGGAGACTAAATTGTAAATGTTTCTCACCAAACAGACCATAAATGAGCAAAGGCTCGCATTAGTAGATCATTATAAGAGAACCACAAAACCATAAAGGAGACTTTTCCAACCAATGATACCGGAAAGGGGCTACAAGTACATACTTGAGCAAGAATTAGAAGCTTAGAGTAGATTGAAAGACAAGATAAATCAGAATACCTAATAGGAATTGAACAGCGCTGCAAGGAAGACGAGTCGATACCTACAAAAATTGAGAATCGAATAATAGCAACCATGGTGATTTGTATGATCTTCAATGGTTAGGACAGACTGAGAACCAGATGGAAGCAGGGAGCACAGATGGAAGTGAGAAACCAAAAGCCAAGAGAAGGAAGTGAGAAGCGAGAAGGCAAACATTACAAGATAGAATCGAAAGGGTGGTCTGGACTCGTGAATTTCAAACCTAAATGTGGTGGTTTATTTAATTAATCTCTTTTTGCAAGGTTAGTGTTTTTTTTTTTAATTGATCGAAGATGGTCTTTTTATAAGTGATGCCTAGTATGGGTAGTCAATAGGTTTTTAGAAGTTTTTATTTATTTAAAGTATTGTTAGTATAGTGTTCTCTTTTTAATAGTTATTTAATTTTTTGTGCAATAATATACTTGCGTAATACCAATATAAGTTTTTTCTGAAAGGTGAGTATGTTATTAATGTGATCATAATACCAACAGAAAACTTGATTGTTGGTAATATGGTAACAATACCAACAGATAATTTTGTATGTGTTGGAAATATTATGACCCCTCCTTCCTTCCAAAACTCAAAACTTTAATATCAGTAAACATTCTAGTTTGGTGCCAAAACTTAATTTTACCAACAGAAGGTGTAATTTGTCACTAAGTATCTATTGGTAAAAGCCACTTTTTTGTAGTGTGTTATGAATTTGTATATTATGTCAAATCATGTTTGATAAAATTTGTTTCACATAAGTTATGATCTAATATGATAAGTATCTGATGTGTATGCTAAAATATCGCGAGTTAGTGATAAACTTGGTAAGTTCTGTTCCCCACATTCTACATTATAAAATGCTTTGTATATTTGGTAAAAGCCATTTTAACTAGTCCTAGTTGTAGTGAGTTTGGCAATATAAGAAAGGTATGTGATGTAAATCTACGAAATCCTTACATGTGAGTATGCATGAAGTGTTTTGAGAATGTGTATGCTTTAGAATAAATACAATTATGTTTGAAATCATGTAGACAAAGACATGTTTAGTGGTTTGGCGTTCTAAGAAGTTTATGTGGTTATACTTAGATCATGAAACTCCATTTTCAACAAAAATAAGTTTTAAAAGAGTTTTTAACTATAAGTATACATATATTTTGAGTATGATTTTAAGGGTTTGAGTTACCTGCTAAGACGTGGTTTTGCTCGTGCTCTCATTTCTCTCTTCCCAGGTTATATTCGAAGGGTTAAGCTAATTCAGATTAATGTGTTGCTTGTTTAAGTGTAATTTGTGAAATGTAACCCCTTTGTAATTAAGTTGTATAATTTTACTCATGCATGTATCATTTAAAAGACCTAAAATGGCCGCATAGGCCATCTGTTATTATCCTTGATTTCTAAATGTTAAGTTGTGAGGTCGAGTAGACAATTTTAATAGCCTTGTGCTTGTTAAGAGGTCTTCTATCATCAATTTACTTTTCATCTCCATGTGTGGCCATTGAGTTGGATGTTGATCTCCAAGCATGTGTCCCATTAAGTTGTCCTGATAATTGATATATATATCAGGGCCATGTTTGATCCCCTTCAAGAAAAGAAAACAAAAATGATCAAAATAGACATGATAGACTTAACAACTTGAAACAAAAAAAGCTGGACCTAATTCCCTTTTTAAATTAAGGGCTTCCCTTGGGAGCTCTTGCAACACAATGCCCTTAGAAGCATCATACCCAAAGGACGATGAGACAAAGAACCGCAGTAAATCGTCATACAAAATGGCAATTTCTTATGTGTTTCCAAGAGCACATGCTCTCTTTGCCACGTGTATATATTTTTCATGTGTGTATTTATTATATATTAATTTTTTAATATATATTTGTTGATGTGGCTATTGAGAGTATGTGCTCCTAGGAGGATGATATGCATATTGAGACAAAACTGTTAGAGCAATAGGATTGAATGTGATACTAGATAATTCAACAAATCGTGAGAGTATAATAATTCAACAAATTGTGAGAGTATCACTTTCCAGAAGACTTATTTGCTATACCACAAATAATCTTAGGGATAAGATACTGAAGAACAAGTGCAAAGTTCAACGTTTTCTCAAACTCAATCGACTGGGTGCTGCAGTCACTCACATGGATTTTGTATGTTACTTTTGTATAAAACTTTCCTCCCTTATATATATGCCTCATAAATATGAAGGGACATCAGCAATGTCAGGTATTCCTTGAAAAGACACATCCCTTGGCTTAAGAGGCATCATTGTAGATAAGAAATACCAGAATAACTTATCACCACGGATAGACCATGGTCCCCACTACCCAAAAAACAAGCCAAGCCGGGAGGGCAGCCAGCCACAGGCACCCCATGGTGGCCACCACGGACCGTGGTGCCACCCATGGGCAGCTCTTGGTGGTGACTACCTTCTCCCCCCTCCTACTTTTTTTTTTGGGTTTCTTTTTGTCTTGAAACCTTATCCCAGTAATCTCCTGCCTTTTCAAGACATATAAGCCCGCCATTCCAAGGAAGAAAGGAGATACATAGTAACAACCGAGTAAACCTAGAGATTCATGCTTAATAAAAGTATCTTACGATTTGAACTTTCACGTAGTGAACATAATTTCAATTAATCTATATGTAATAGTAGATAAGTTTTTGAACTATACATCCTTTCTGATTAATGGGATACATTTCACACATAAATCTCAAAGTACACTTAACATTTGACACTATTATCTGGCCATCAGTACATATCCTTCATGAGTGCATCAAGCCAAGCCCCATAGCTCTTTGAAGCAGCCACAGTTCACACTCACATAGGTAGACCTTAGAATCATGCTCCTATAACACAAGCCATTTAATCAAGATCTATTAAGAGGATAATTTACCCTCTTATAACATTACAGTTCACAAACACTCTTACCTTGAGATGAAATATGTAAGTGCTATCAATCACTATACAAGGTTTTCACTCATTGAACTTAAGACTTGACATCATATCAAGCTTTAAGTTGAGGTTTCATTATTAGTTATCAAATATGGGGGCTTAAGTCTCATCCCCCTTGATGTTTTCAACACTAAGTCTCTTTATAAGCCTTTTGTTAGAGGATATGCAAGATTCTCACTTGTTTGCACATAACTTATAGTGATCACCCCATCCTTTATCAATTGGTGAACATATACATGTATAAGTTCGATGTGCCTTGATTTTCCATTATACACATGATTGCAGACCTTAGATCGCGTTGATTTGCTATCACAATGGATGGAGAAAGGAAAAATTGGGTTTGGCCAAAAGGGCACGTCCAATAACAAATTTTTTAGCCATTCTGCCACCTTGCTGGCTGCCGCTAAGGCTACAAACTCAACTACCATGGTGGAATCAACGATGCATGTTTGCCTCTTAGAACCCCACGATATCTCCCCACCACCAAGCAAGTATACCCAACTTGATATCGAGGCATAATCCTCTCTATCAGTTATCCAACTTGCATATGAATATCCTTCTAAGACCGAAGGATAACCTAAAGAGAACATACCATAGTCTTGAGTTTTCTTAAGGTGTTTCAAAACTCGATGTATTGCTTGCCAATGAAACTTACTAAGATTACTATTATATCGACTTAATTTCCCAATGGCAAATGCAATATCCGGCCTTATGCTTGTCATGGAACACATGAAGCGCCCTATAACCTTTGGATATTCAAGTTGTGCAATAGGCCTTCCACTATTTCGAGTCAACTTGTAAGTTAGACCGAAAGGAGTGGCTACTGGGAAACAATCATGATATTTCAACATCCCATGTACTTTCCCAATATAATGAGATTGACTTAAGCAAATGCCATCGTTATTTCTAATGATCTTAATGCCAAGTATGACATCAGCCTCCCACACATCTTTTATGGAAAACTTAGAAGAAAGAAAACCATTGGTTTTCTTCACTTCCTGTAAATCAGTTCCAAAAATCAGCATGTCATCAACATATAAACGTATAATCACACTTTTTCCATGCTCAAACTTAGAATAAACACATTCGTCAGATTCATTGATACTAAAGCCAAATGAAAGCATTACTTCATCAAATTTTTGATGCCCTTGCTTAAGGGCTTGCTTTAGGGCATATAGGGATCTTATGAGTTTGCATACTTTCTTTTCTTGGCCTAGTATTACAAAACCTTCTGCGTGCAGTTTTTACGTCCATTTGGTGAATCACTACCTTTTGATTCACAGCAAGAGCAATAAGTACTCTAATGGTTACAATCTTACCTACCGGTGTATAGTTGTCAAAGTAGTCAATACCATGTCTTTAGTTAAAGCCCCTTATTAGTAATTGGGCTTTGAACCTTTCTATGGTATCATATACTCTCATTTTTCTCCTAAAGATCCATTTTGATGTAATAGGTTTACATCCAGGGGATAAATCAACTAGGACCCAAGTATTATTTTCCACTATATAGTCAGTTTTATCTTGGACCACTTTTTTAAATAAAAAAAAGGGAATCTTGAGATTCCATAACCTCTTTGAAAGTGCTAGGAACTGAATCAATGTTATAAATATAGGGAATTTCATTTTCAATAGAATCCCTAGTCCCTTCTACTAGGTAGACAAAGAAATCTGATCCAAAGGATTTCTAATTTCTAATCCGCTTACATCTTATTTCAACTATGCCTCCTTGTTCTTCACCATTACTTGGAGATATAGTACTTGGAATAAGATAATTGGGTTTAGATAGATATATATAACTTCTTCTTCAACCCTTGCCAATGGCGAGAGGGCGACGAGGGAGACCCAAGCAGACAGTACCAACAATTTTCTCACCTTCGATAAGCTCTGTTGGCCATCAACCAATCCCTACCCCAATTCTGGAAGAGTTCCCAGCTCTAGGGAATCCGATTCCGATCCCAGTCACTGAGAATGGCCCCATTTCACAAAGTCAGAACAAAACTAGTACGTATGCTTCAATGGTTAACCCAGAAGAAGGGCTATCCCTAAAATTCATTAAAGCAATGGTTGTCGACGGGACGAAGTGTGCCAAGATAGAGCATCAAGATGTGGCAGCAGAAATCGAGTATTGGAGCCAGGTTGTACTCTGCAGCGTCCTTGGAGCAAATCCCCCACTAATGGTCATCCAGGGGTTTGTATGAAGAATTTGGGGACAATACGAAATAGACAAGGTAGTGGCAGCCCGTAAAGGGGTCTTTCTAGTGCGATTCAAGACAGCACAGGACAAATAGGCAGTGCTAAACAAAGGTATCTATTACTTTGATCAGAAGCCTTTTGTAGTTAGGGCTTGGAACGAGCATCTAGAAATTGATACCAGTGCTATTAATTCTCTACCAATTTGGGTTCAGTTTCCAGAATTAGATGTGAAATACTGAGGAGTTGACAGTCTCAGCAAATTAGGTAGCTTGCTGGGGATACCGCTCAAAACAGACAAACAAACTAAGGAAAAAGTCTACCTTAACTATGCGAGACTGCTCATTGACATACCACTGGAGGGACCATTCCTAGAGTTTGTTGACTTCATCACTGATAAGGGATCGGTCACAAGGCAACGAGTCAAATATGAATGGCTACCATTAAAGTGCATTCACTGCAATATGTTCGGACATCTGGAAAATGACTGCAGGAAAAAGAAGACCAGTAGACAAGAATGGAGGCCCGCGACAACCGCAAATCATGACTCATAACATAACCCTTCACAGCAACAGCAACCTCAGCCATTGAGCACTGACTATGTCACTCCAAGAAGAACAACTCGAACCTCCCCACAGCCCAGAGCAGTAAATATAAGTGCTTCTAACTCGTTTCAAATCTTGTTGGAAAACGAAATTCAAGAGCTGATCACCCATGACACTAGGGACGCAACCCCCCCTCATGGATAACATCCTATGTTGGACTATTCGAGGCCTAAATGGCCATAATAAGCAGGAAGAGCTAAAAATCTTCCTTCATAAACATTCCATTGGAATGGCAGGCTTACTGGAAACTAAATTTAAACCAAAAAACGTCGAGAAGGTCGCCAACAATCTCTACCAAGGCTGGCAATGGTATAGCAACACCCACCTTGAAGAGAAGGATAGGATATGGGTCATTTGGAGGCCAAATAAATTTGCTGTCACAGTCATTGCTGCTACTACTCAGATGATTCATTGTGAAGTCAGTCATCTCAACACTCAAAAGCAGTTCCATATGACATTTGTGAATGGCTATAATAAGCACGAGCTCAGGAGACCCCCATGGCACAACCTCCAAGCACTCAGTCACCAGACACTCAAGATCGAATTGGAGGGGATGAAATTTAAGAGGTAGACATTAAAGACTTTGCTGACTGCCTCACAGATTGTGATCTAATGCAAATGAAAAGCAATGGTGCCTATTATTCATGGTCAAGCTGATGACGCAACGGACAAAGAATATGGTCGAGAATTGACAGAGTTCTCACAAATTTGGATTGGTATACAGTATTTGACTTTACCCATGTTGATTACCTGGCTGAGGGGATCTCTGACCATACCCCACTACTAATTACATTCCCCAATTGCCCTCGTTTTAGATCATCATTCAAATTTTGCAATATGTGGAGCAAAGATGAAAGACTTAAAGCCATTGTAACTGATTCCATTACGAACAAGCCAGTGGGCACAAAGATGTATCAGCTTATATCATGGCTCAAAAGAATGCGAAGGCCATTGAAAAACCTTAACAACAGCCGCTTCAAGGAGATTTACCAGCAACTTGCCACAAGTAAGTCCAATCTGGAGGCCATCCAGAATCAACTCCATCTTAATCCCCTGGACACTGACATGCAAAAGAAGGAAGGGGAGGAGTGAGATAAATACTTGGACATCCTAGACTCAGCTCTCAAACTCATGCACCAGCAAAGTAAAATTGAATGGCTTAACAAAGGGGATCAATGTTCCAAGCTCTTCTTTGCAAAAATGAAGCACCGTAAGCAAACCAATTACATCTATTCCATTAACAATGCCCAGGGCACCATAGTGAATGGATTTGATGAGGTTGCTAATGTTCTCACTCAATTCTACAAAGATCTCCTAGGTGTTCAAGCGGACGACCAAGCCCCTATATCACAAGCCATAATAGACCAGGGGCCAACCCTCACTATTGATCAGCAACTCATGCTCTGCAAACCAGTCACAAGTCAAGAAATAAAAGAGACTATGTTTTCTATCCCAAATGAAAAATCCCCAGGCACTGACGGATACACGAGTGGATTCTTTAAATCATGCTGGGGTGAAATTGGGAACTTGGTCATTGAGGCTATCCAAGATTTCTTCAAGACAAGATACCTACTCAAGGCGTGCAACCAACTAATCTAGTGGTGATTCCAAAAGTCCCCCACCCAATGAATGCCACTAATTTTAGGGCGATCTCATGTTGCACAGTCATTTATAAGGTCATAGCTAAGCTGCTCTGTGCTAGACTCAAACATGTTCTCCCAGCCCTTATCAACCAAAGTCAGGGGGCATTCGTCCAAGGCCGCGAACTCTTATATAATGTACTGCTTTGCCAAGAACTAGCCCGAGGTTATAGAAGAAATCACCTCTCCCCCCGCTGCCTTATGAAAATCGATCTTAAAAAGGCATTCGACTCTGTGTACTGGGTTTTCATAAAGGACTTGCTAGAACGGCTAAAGTCCCCCCCCAATCCTCATTAAGTGGATAACAGCATGCCTGACAACAGTCAACTTCACTATCAACCTAAATGGAGGGACAGTAGGGCACTTCCAAGGGGGTCGAGGGCTTATATAGGGGGACCCTTTATCCCCCCTCCTATTTGTCCCAACCATGGAATATCTCTCACGACCGCTTCACATGGCATGCACAAACCCCTCATTCAAATTTCACCCTAGCTGTAAGAAACACAATCTCGTCCACCTCATGTTTGCGGATGAGCTCATGTTATTCTGTGCAGCTGACGTGAAATCTGTGACGCTCTTAATGGATGCATTCCACTCCTTCTCCACTAGCACAGGATTAACAGCCAACTTTGACAAATCTGCAATAGTGCTAAGAGGATGCAAGGAGAAAACAGAGCAAGCCATCCAACGAATCACAAGATTCCAAAGGGGGTCCCTCCCATTTAGATACTTGGGCATCCCCATCACAGCTAGTCGACTTTCCAAGCTAGAATGCAGATGCTTAGTTGACAAGATTATGGCTAAAATAAGGACATGGTCGTCAAGGCACTTATCTTTTGTAGGAAGAGCAGCACTTATCCATTCGGTACTCATGGGAATTTACACCTTTTGGGCGAAAGTCTTTGTGTTGCCTAAAGAAGTACTCAACCAAGTAACCAAGCTGTGCAGGAATTACTTATGGAGTGCAGATTGTTCATACAGCAAAACTCCCTATGTCGCATGGGCTGAAGTATGTTTGCCAAAGACTGCATGAGGGATTGGACTTAAAAACCTGGAAGTTTGGAACAAAGCTTGGATAGCTAAACTTATTTGGGAGATTGCAATGAAGAAAGACATACTATGGATTCGCTGGGTGCATAGGAAATATCTCATCAATAAGGACTGGTGGCACTATTCACCCGTATATGACGTTTGCTGGTACTGTTCTAAACTTTGTTCAGTCAAAGAGGAATTCAAATGGGCAAGTGTCGAGGGAAGGAAATGGCACTGGAAAGAAGACTCCCTTGGCAGATACACTGTAGGCTCGGGGTACAAATGGTACCTAGGCCTTCAGGAAAGGAAATGTCCCTAGGCAAAACTCATATGGTCGAAAACCTCCATTGCCAAGAACTCTTTCACAGCCTGGCTGCTCCTCAAGCAGAAACTGCCAGTTAGTACAAGGCTGAAAAAATACATCCCAGAAATTAACATTGCATGTGATATGTGCAATGAAGGGGAGGAAACCCTTGATCACCTGTTCTTTACTTGTGCATATGTGAAGAACATCTGGAACATCTTAGCATGGCTCAAAGTCAGCTGTCAAGCAAGAAGTTTTCAAGAATGGACTGAACACATACTAGGCCAGAATATCCCAAGGGGCCA
>JACYFF010031958.1:69282413-69293840 GCA_017589665.1 Selenicereus undatus | reverse complement strand
ATATATATATACACACACATATATATATATATATACATATATATATGTTTCTGCATCGCAGGTTCAAACGATGATGTGGCCTCAAAAATGGATCTTGTTGTGCTCCTAAATAATTCATGCAAGTGCTAATAAATATTTGAATGTCGTTGAATCGACATTAGCTTAATTATCAAAGCCCGGGCTAATTTGTATAATAACGATAATAATAATAATAATAAATGCACAAATATAAAAATAATGCAATAATAATAATAATAATAATAATAATAATAATAATAATAATAATAATAATAATAATAATAATAATGTAAGTTAGGTATATAAAAAGAGTGTGTCAATGATTAAAAATGAAAATGTTGTCTCCCAAATTTACATCCAAAAGATGTAAAATTTAAATTCATTAATGTTAGCCAAAGCTATTAATGCTGTGATTTTCCGCAAGTATACGGGGATCGTCGTAATACTGACGGGTATCGTCCTCAGTGATGGATGTGAAATTGAGTTACTAAGCCGTATACGCTAACCCAAGATCAAAATTAATACAAATTAAGTTGAGCTAATTACTAAATATTTAAGTTAAATATGAAACTAAACTGTTAAAATAAAGTGATGGAACTGAGTGGCAAACACTAACTGATAAATTAGAAACACAATAACCAAGGAAAGCAACACCAAACGGAAAATAAAGTGAGACACCAACACTTAGCCGTAAAGGTCTTCTTATTCGGAATTCCCCATTCAGCCGTGGCTTCTGAGAAACAAAACAGGGGAAGAACATAGCAGGAGGGAACGAAGTAAAGCAACAAGGAAATGGGAGCAACAGAACCAAATTAATGAGAGCAACAGAACCGAAATCAAATTCAAGAACCTAGAATTCGAACCACCTGAAGTCCAAAAACAAAGATCTGAAATTCACTAAAGCATACTCCCAATCAAACAAAGCTAAATTGCAAAGAACGGATCTAACAACTAGAAATCAAAACAGCAACCGAAAATTGAAACCTAAAATTCCTGAATTTGAAGATGAGCAGTCGAACAAAATGGAATTCTTGCTACAATTAACCAAAGCTGAAGCTAAACTACTAAAAATGAAATCTAATCCCCTAACTTAATTTGCCAACTCAAATCTGATGCCATAATTTGAGAGCTACAATCTATTACTGAAGCTAAAAACAAACGAAATTGAAGACTAAAAAATGAAAACAAATTATCAATTGGAAAGCTCTACGCTACGTTCCCTTTTTTTTGTTTCGCTGTTTCAACCTCCATTTGAAGCTCGCCTACTGTGCCCCTTCGATTGCTCAAAAAAACGCCCAATTGATGATGAGTGATGATGATGGACAATGAATGAGGATTAAATGATAAAGAGAGAAAGAGGGTAACGGCCAAAGGAAGGGAGACGAGGGGCCATGTTCGTTCCTTTGTTTCGAGCTCCTCTGGGTTTGCAAACTGTCGAAGAGGATGAAGAAGAAAAGGGAGGGGGGACCTGGTCACGTGAGCCCTGCATGCAACTTAAGTGAAGATAAGGGCCTGGGTTGCTGGTCCTGGGAAGGAAGGAGAAGATGGGCCACGAAGAACGAGCCCTGGCCAGGTGTTGGAGCAGGTCTGCGAGAAAAGAAGGGAGACAGCATGTGGGAGGGGGAAGAACACGGCTGGGCCAAGCCTAATGAGGAAAAAAAGAGGGAGGAAAAAGAATGGGAGAGAGAGGGGGCACGCTGGGCTGGTCTTGTGAGCTGGGCCGTTGTGCTCCATTTGGCCTGGTTTTCCTTTTCTTGTTTCTTGTTTTCTTCAATCCGATCTAAGCCATGCACTTGTTGCTTATTTTTCCAAAATTTTCAAATCCTACAAAATAAATAAAAACATTATTAAAAATCTAATTTAACAATTTGTTGAGAACAAATATTAGACGATAAAAGGGTATAAAATGTCATAATTTTGGATTGAACAAATACCCCCACACCTAAGTTTTGCTCGTCCTTGAGTAAAACAAAACTAAAAATCCTTAGAAAAGAAAAGAAAATTCTAACTCATTTTCGTAGGAATCACGGTTACACTTAGCTTGTGCAACAAGCCCTTTAAACCCCTAGGTTACCCCTAGTGGGCGAGTAAGGTCGTGAGGGTTTATAGAAGATATACCCACAAAATCTATAAAAGAAAACTAAATAGAAAATTAAAAATCTTTTTGGGTTTTGTGTTTTTTTTTCTTTTCAAAAAATTAATATGTACAAAATTGGGAAAAAATATATACACATTCTAATCAACTAAATCACCCATGTAACAAAAATATTGACCTGCATATAAACAAAATGTACTCATTAAGACTCTTTACCCTATGGCTGACATCAAAGCACTAACTTTTCACCCCACTAGACATCAAGACTTAAAATCCATCCCGGTGCTCGTGTGCATGTGTATCATCATCTTAAGGCTCAAGTTTACCAAAATCAAACTCAATCCACTTGACTGACACAAACTTCATTATTGACTAATCAACATGGGAAGCAAGCTTTTCCAGTAGCAATATTGCCTCAAAGGGTAACACCTAGTAGCGCATGCCTCAAAGGGTTGCTTGTCATTCCAAATGTATTCCATTTCCTGTTCGTCTTTCTTTTTTTTTAATTTTTTTTTCAAATATTGCATTTTTTTTTCTTTTCAACAACAAGTGGGAGAGCTGATAATGGAAAACTAAGACCTTAATACGATGAGGATGATATAAATAGGGATTGGATTACACAACGAAAATGAACAAATGGGGTTAGAATTAGAGCCAAGAATGACACATCGAGGACAGAGACCTAACATGCACATCATGCTTATATACAGGCTAATAATCTAAGCACAGGGGATTTAAACTAATCAGAATAGTACTAAAGTTCCCAAAATAAAACAAAAATCTTTTTGGTTTTCAAAATTTTTCATTTTTTTTTCATTACTTTTTTTTTCCAAAGTTTCCCCCACCCCCACACCTATTCCGAGCAATGTCCTCATTGGGAGTAGGAAGAAACATAAAACCACAAAATAAAACTGAAAAAGAAAACAAATAAAACAAGACTCACAAAGACACGACTCAAAATCAAATAATCAACATATATACAAAAAGAACCAACTATACAAAAGGAAAGAAAAGGGAAAAAGAGAAAAAGAGTAAAAGAGAGAAGGGATGAAAAGAGAAAACCAAGTCGAGCGCTAAATACACCTGAGCTATCATCACTTATCCGAACTCAGCTTGCGGAGTATCAGACACTCCTCATCTTCCTTGCTAGGCAACACTAGAAATTGCTTCAATCTTTGGCCATTCACCTTAAAACTAGCATCACTGTCAGGGTCCTGAATTTCAACTGCACCATAGGTAAAAATACGTGAGACAATGTAAGGACCAGGCCATCGAGACCTTAACTTCCCTGGAAACAAATGGAGCCTAGAGTCATACAAGAGAACTTTCATTCCTGGGGTAAACTCTCTGCGAAGGATACGCCTATCATGAAACAATTTCGCCCTTTCTTTGTAAGAACGAGCACTCTCATAAGCCTCGGATCTAATCTCATCAAGCTCCTTCAGTTGCAGTCTACGCTCCTCACCAGCCTCAGTCAAGTCATAGTTGAGTTTCTTAATGGCCCGCCAAGCTCTATGCTCTATTTCCACAAGAAGATGACAAGGCTCACCATAAACAACCCTATAAGGTGACATACCCAAGGGAGTTTTGAAAGCTGTCCTATAGGCCCAAAGAGCATCTACAAGTTTGTCGACCCAATCCTTTTTATTCCGACTTACGGTCTTTTCAAGAATCTGCTTAATTTGCCAATTGGACACCTCAACCTGGCCACTAGTTTGGGGATGATAGGGGGTAGCAAGCCTATGGACAATTAAACACCTCCTCAGTAAGGCATCAAAGGACCTATTATTGAAATGGGTATCCTGATCACTAATAATAGCACGGGGCATGCCAAATCTACTAAAGATGTTCTCCCTCAAGAACTTCACAACAACTTTAGCATCATTAGTCCTAGAAGGGATGGCTTCAACCCATGTAGACACATAGTCCACCGCTAGAAAAATGTACTCATTCCCGAAAGAAGAAGGAAATGGTCCCATAAAGTCGATACCCCATACATCAAAAATCTCCACCACAATGATGGGACTCAATGGCATCATATCCCGCCTGCTTATTCTACCCAACTGCTGGCACCTAGGGCAGCTCTTATAGTATTCAAAAGCATCCCTAAGTAAAGTAGGCCAGTAGAAACCACATTGAAGAACTTTGGCTACAGTCTTCCTACCATTAAAATGCCCCCCCCCCCATACGCTTGATCATGACAGAAAGAAAGGACACTTCTTACCTCATGGTCGGGAATACACCTCCTAAACATTTAGTCAGAACAATACTTAAACAAATAAGGGTCATCCCAAACAAAGAACTTCACGAGGTGGAAGAACCTATCTCTATCATTTTTAGTCCAACTCACAGGGATCCTACCAGCAACTAGGTAGTTCACAATATCAGCATACTAAGGATCAGGGTGGACAGCTTACAACTGTTCATCAGGGAAGCACTCAGAAACAGTTGACTCACTTCCTCTATCGGATAGAATCCTAAACAAATGATTAGCTATAAGGTTTTCAAAACATTTCTTGTCTTTGATTTCACAATCAAACTGTTGCAACAGCAATATCCATCTAACAAGTCTAGGCTTAGCATCCTTCTTAGAAAAAAGATGCTTAAGAGAAGAGTGGTCAATGTACACAATCACATGAGACCCGATCAGATAAGGTCTAAACTTTTTAAACCCAAAAATCACATCCAAAAATTCTTTCTCAGTCACAATATAGTTCAGCTGGGCATCATTCAAAGTGTGACTAGCATAGTAAATCACATGGGGCTTCTTATCAACACGCTGCCCTAGAACAACCCCAACAGCATAATCAGATGCATCACACATCAATTCAAATGATTCTCCCTAGATGGGAGGATGAAGAACAGGAGCAGAAGTTAAGGCATCCTTAAGCTTAGAAAATGCCTCAAGACATTCATCAGAAAAATGAAAAGACGCATCTTTAGCTAGCAAGTTGGATAAGGGCTTTGCAATCTTACTAAAGTCCTTAATGAAGCGACGATAGAAGCCAGCATGTCCAAGTAAAGACCTTACCTCTTTCACACAGGTGGAAGGGGGAAGATTGACAATCAAATCAGTCTTAGCCTTGTCTACTTCAATCCCATCTTTAGAAATGATGTGACCTAAGACTATTCCTTTCCTAACCATGCAATGGTATTTCTCCCAATTCAGGCTTAGGTTTTTCTCCCAAACACCTTTCTAACACTTTTCTCATATTAGACAAACATTCATCAAATAAAGACCCAAATACAGAAAAGTAATCCATGAAAATTTCCATGCACTGTTCAACTAAATCCAAAAAAATGAAAATCATGCAACGCTGAAAGGTAGCAGGGGCATTGCACAGTCCAAAAGGCATACGTCTAAAGGCATAGGTTCCAAAGGGACAGGTGAAAGTAGTCTTCTCCTGATCCTTAGGAGCAATAAAGATCTGGGTATAGCCAGAGTATCCATCTAAAAAGCAATAGAATGAATGTTCAACCAATCTCTCTAACATCTGGTCTAAGAAAGGAATGGGAAAGTGGTCTTTCCTAGTGGCGGCATTCAATTTTCTATAATATATGCAAACACGCCACCCAGATTGCACACGAGTAGGGACTAACTCGTTCTTGTCATTCCTAATCACGGTGATCCCGGTCTTCTTAGGCACAACTTGAACAGGACTAACCCACTCACTATCAAAGATGGGATAGATAATCCCATGGTCTAACCACTTCAGCACTTCTTTCCTAACTACTTCATGAAGAGTAGGGTTCAAATGCCTTTGACGGTCTTGGCAGGGCTTAACATTGTCCTCCAGATGAATCCTATGTTGCACAATGGAAGGACTAATGCCCTTAATATCCCCTAAGGTCCAACCTAAAGCTTCCTTGTTCTCTCTAAGTAAGGCAATCAACTTGGTCTCTTGGTCCCTGTCTAGGTCAGAAGCAATAATGACAGGAAAAGATTCATTGGGGTCTAGAAATGCATACTGAAGAGAATCAAGAAGGGGTTTCAATTCAAGAGCAGGAGGGGAAATAGATTCAGAAGCAGATTCAGAAGTAGTAGTAAGCAAATAATCAGCAGTAAAGTACAATTCATCAAACTCAAAAGCATCATACTCAGGCTCATCATTCACAAGAAAGGCCCCATACTCAACAGCAAACACATCATCACAAGCATCATCAAGTATAGAATCCTCTACCCAGTTAAGAGTAGAGAACTCCACATCATCAAAACCAAAGGGCTGCCTTTGCAAATTAAAAATGTTAAGCTCTAAGGTCATGTTACCAAAAGACAGTCTCATCATGTCATTCCTGCAATTAATGAGGGCATTGGCAGTGGCTAAGAAAGGACACCCTAGAATCATAGGGACTTGACTAGCTAAGATAGACACCTTCTCAGTCTCAATCACAACAAAGTCCATAAGGTAAATGAATTCACCCACTCGGATCAGCACATCCTCAACTATCCCCCAAGGCAATCTGGTCGACCTATCAGCTAATTGAACAACCATCTTAGTAGGCTTAAGCTCACCTAACCCTAGCCTCTCATACTCAGTGAAGGGAATCAAGTTGACATTGGCCCCTAAATCAAGCAAGGCTCTATGAATGAGCTAGTCTCCTATAACTATAGAAATAGTAGGGCAACCGGGGTCCTTGTACTTCACTGGGATCTGACGAGATAGACTAGAACTAGCACTAGAGGCTAAGAAAGTCTTCCTAGGGACATTGGTAGCTCTTTTGGTTGTGCACAGATCCTTTAAAAAGCTAGCATATGGAGGCATCTGCTGAATAGCGTCGAGCAAAGGAATGTTGATCTTGACTTGAGAGAAGGACTCTCTCATCTTCTCAACATGAGCTTGGTCTTTCTTCTTGAGCCTATGGGGAAAAGGAGGCAAAGGCATATGGACTTTCTCATAAGAAGAAGGAGAAGAAGAGAAAGAAGGACCCTTAGAAGGAGAAGGGTCAACTGACTCAGAGGAGTATCTCTTTTTAAGCTCCTCTTCCTTAGAAGGTGACTCAGGAGGATGGTGAGAACCAGAATCATTGGAGACACCATCAGTAGCATCCCCTGACTCACTGGATGAGTCAGTCTCTGGAGGTGAAGAAGAAGAAGAATTCTCGAAAAATTGGTGAGGATACCTGCAGGGCTCATTAGGACTTCTAACCTAGTTATCAATCTTTCAACCAGAACGGAGAGATATCACTACGTTCACTTTCCTCACAAGCTCACTAGGGTTACCTGAAGAAGAAGATGCGTGACCCTTAGGGTTCACCTCAGGTTGACTTGGAAAAGTACCTGGCTCCCTAGAAGATGATGCTAACTGGGAAAACTGTTCAGTCATCATTCTCATCATTCTTTCCATGTTAGCATTAATCATTCTCTCCACATTATTATTAATTCTCCTCTCCATTTTATCAATATCATTGTAACCAGGAGGAAGTTGAACTTGAGCTATAGGAGGTAGAGGTCTAGGTGTATTAGGCACACTTGGAAAAATCAATCTTTGAAAGGAACTAGAAGGGTGAGAGATGGGCTGGGAGTTAGGAACCGCAGCATTTGGTCCATTACTCCAAGAGAAGTTAGGGTGATTTCTCCACCCTGGATTGTAAAAAGGAGAGAAAGGGTCATTCTTAGGTCTCTGGAAGGCCATACTCGCTTGCTATTGCCCAGTTGCTAACTAGTGAGCAAAGTAGGGGCAAGTACTCCATGAATGATCTAAGGCCTGACAATGAGAGCAAGACACTGAAGAAGTTTGGGATAACTGAGTCATTTGTGGAGTGAATCCTTTCAACATGTTTTCTAAAGCAACAATCTTAGACTCTAAGTGACTTACATCAGAGACAGAATGTAACCCACCCCTTGCAATCCTAGAACTTAAGTTGTCATCCCGAGCGGTTTTCCACTGCATAGTTTTCTCAGCTAAGTCCTCTAAAAATTCCCAAGCATCTGTGGGGCTCTTAGAAAGAAAGCCACCCTGACACATAGACTCCACCATGGTCCTAGTCTGTTGGTCCAATCCTTCATAAACAATCTAGCACAAATGTGCCTGGTCTAGACCATGATGGGGACACTAAGCCAACAAATTCTTGAGCCTATCAAAATATTTCCAAAATGATTCCCTATCTAGCTGCACAAATTGATTGATTTCATTCCTTAGCTTAACAGTCTTGGCATTAGGAAAATATTTTCTTAAGAATGATTTCACAAAATCATTCCAAGAAGTTACAAAATTAGCTGCCAAGCCATACATCCAACGTTTAGCAGAATCTTTCAAAGCAAAAGAAATTAATTTCATGCGCACAACATCAATGGGAAGATTAGGAAAATGCATCATAGAACAGACTTCTTCTAATTCCCTCCAAAACAAATAAGCATCCTCTAAGCCAGTGAATTTAGGGAGCATCTGAATATAGTGAGGTCTTAATTCGAAGGTCACATTGGGTCCAAGGTCAGGTATAGTGAAGCAAGATGGCAAAGCAATCCTAGGAGGATAGAAGATATCACTCAAACGTCTTTCTTGTACTATTTCTTCTAATTCAAGCTTGGGTTCAAATTCGGGTTTTAAGTCAGGGTCGGGCTCACTCCTAACAAGTCTATGATTTTCAAGATTTCTAACCCAACTAGTCATATAAATCCAAGACCCTCACCCAAGGTTTTAGTTTTCGGTTTTTTTTTTATAGTGTTTATTTTTTGATTTTTTTTATTTTTTTGGATTTTTTATTCTTTTTTCAACCATAAAACAACAAAATGAATGATAAAACAGAAAAACACTATTAAAACAGAAAATAAACAAAACTAAAAGCACTATTAAAATAGAAAATAAACAAAACTGAAAACAAAAGCACAAACACAAAGAAACTACAAGACAATAAGAAATAAAACTACACCTAAACACCCTAATCTTAAGAACAAAATTAAAATAGAAAATAAAACTCCTAAAATCATAACTAAATATATAGAAAAGTCCACACAATCACAAAAGACATAAATACAATTTGTCCTAAATTTTTTCAATCCCTGAATGGTGCAGAAAAATACAAACAGAATATTAATTATAAAATTCACAGAAAAATCTAAACGGTCCCAACAATTTCAAAAAAATTCATAAACACTCTAAATATTATGCTAAATCTAGAAAACAATATCGAAATAGCATAAATCACACCAGAATTCGCCCAAAAAATTCAAACAGAATGCGAACATTGGTGAAAAATATGCACTGTAAATATTTTTGGATCAGTTCAACCTTGAATATTTTTTTCACTACACAAAAACAAAATATGTTAGTACTGTTTTTTCAACAATGAAAGCATCTAAAAATTAAAATTAAACTAATCTTAAACAAAACCAAAATCAAAATCAAAATATAAACTAAATTCAAAAATAAAACTAAACTAAACTATTAAAACAAAAATTACGACTCAGCTAAAACCAAAAATAAAAATGAATCTAACGACTCGATGTAACCAAATTAATACTTGTTGTGATTTTCCACAAGTATACGGGGATCGTCGTAATGCTGACAGGTATCGTCCTCAGGGATGGATGTAAAATTGAGTTACTAAGTCGTATACGCTAACCCAAAATCAAAATTAATACAAATTAAGTTGAGCTAATTACTAAATATTTAAGTTAAATATGAAACTAAAATATTAACATAAAGTGACGAAACTGAGTGTCAAACACTAACTGATAAATTAGAAAGACAATAACCAAGGAAAGCAACACCAAACGGAAAATAAAGTGAGACACCAACACTTAGCCGTAAAGGTCTTCTTATTCGGAATTCCCTATTCAGCCGTGGCTTCTGAAAAATAAAACAGGGGAAGAACATAGTAGGAGGGAACGAAGCATAGCAACAAGGAAATGGGAGCAACATAACCAAATTAATGAGAGCAACAGATCCAAAATCAAATTCAAGAACCTAGAATTCGAACCAACTGAAGTCCAAAAACAAGAATCCGGAATTCACTAAAGCATACTCCCAATCAAACAAAGCTAAATTGCAAAGTAAAGAACAGATATGACAACTGGAAATCAAAACAGCAACCGAAAATTGAAACCTAAAATTCCTGAATTTGAAGATGAGCAATCGAACAAAATGGAATTCTTGCTACAATTAACCAAAGCTGAAGCTAAACTACTAAAACCGAAATCTAATCCCTTAACTCAATTTGCCAACTCAAATCTGATTCCACAATTTGAGAGCTACAATCTATTACTGAAGCTGAAAACAAACGAAATTGAAACTAAAGAATGAAAACAAATTATCAACTAGAAAGCTCTACGCTATGTTCCCTTTTTTTTGTTTCGCTGTTTCAACCTCCATTTGAAGCTCGCCCACTGTGCCCCTTCAATTGCTCGAAAAAACGCCCAATTGATGATGAGTGATGATGATGGACAATGAATGAGGATTAAATGATAAAGAGAGAAAGAGGGTAACGGCCGAAGGAAGGGAGACGAGGGGCCATGTTCGTTCCTTTGTTTCGAGCTCCTCTGAGTTTGCAAACTGTTGAAGAGGATGAAGAAGAAAGGGGACGGGGGACCTGGTCACGTGAGCCCTGCATGCAACTTAAGTGAAGATAAGGGCCTGGGTTGTTGGTCTTAGGAAGGAAGGAGAAGATGGGCCACGAAGAACGAGCCTTGACCAGGTGTTGGAGTAGGTTTGTGAGAAAAGAAGGGAGACAACCTGTGGGAGGGGGAAGAACACGGTTGGGCCAGGCCCAGTGAGGAAAAATAGAGGGAGGAAAGAGAATGGGAGAGAGAGATGGCACGCTGGGTCGGTCTTGTGAGCTGGGGCGCTAGGCTCCATTTGGCCTGGTTTTCCTTTTCTTGTTTCCTGTTTTCTTCAATCCGACCTAAGCCATGCACTTATTGCTTATTTTTTTCAAAATTTTCAAATCCTACAAAATAAATAAAAACATTATTAAAAATCTAATTTAACAATTTACTGATAGCAAATATTAGACGATAAAAGGGTATAAAATATCATAATTTTGGATTAAACAATATATATATGTTTATGCATCGCAGGTTGAAACGATGATGTGGCCTCAAAAATGGATTATGTTGTGCTCCTAAATAATTCATGCAAGTGCTACTAAATATTTGAATGCCGTTGAATAGAGATTAGCTTAATTATCAAAGGGTTACTTTGTATAATAATGATAATAATAATAATAAACAAACAAATATAGAAATAATGTAGTAATAATAATAATAATTTAAGTTAGGTACATAAAAAGAGTGACTCGATGATTAAAAATGAAAATGTTTTCTCCAAAATTTACATCCAAAATATGTAAATATATATATATGTATACATACATAT
>JACYFF010031958.1:69249267-69272413 GCA_017589665.1 Selenicereus undatus | reverse complement strand
GTTTGGGTGTGTGTGTTGTCATGAGTTGGTGAGTAAGGTTAAGGTTTGTCGAAGTTCATCTTATTTATGTTGCTTTAATTGTGCTAGATTAATATTAATTAATTTTTGAATGAGGTTCATGGGCAATACATGTGTTAAAAATGTATGTGTAGCGATGCATATAGTGATTAAGGTTCTTGGATAATGTTTATTCTAATTGTGTTTATTTTTAATTATGTTGGTTCGTTAATGTTTAGATAAGTTAATTATGCTAATTAGAAGGGAATATATGTGTATGAGGTATTGTGTGGATATATGTTATGAGTTGTCAAATGGACAAAGAGGAAGAGAAGAAGGAAGGTGAATGTAATGATCATGGGTGTTTTAAGAACATTAAGTTGAAGTGTGGGGTTAATTGGATTATAAGATCTGGATAATCGTATGATTGCGACTTGATCTTGGACCCGAGCTTAAGGTCGTGACCTCACCTAAACCATCTCGAAATCCAAGGTTAAAGCTTAGCAGTGATTCACTCAATAAGGAAATAACCAAAAATACTTATTAATACACTACTAAGGACGTTGTTTATATCCACAAGTGCGAAGAATATTAGAAGCATTAATAATAATAATAACCATGATTAATAATGTCACTAATTCTAATAAATGCGAAGAAATGACGATGTTATTGAACTTTGTCGTGATAGTTCGAATGGTACTGGTGATAACGCCGTTAATAATAAACATAAGACGAGCCACACCATTTCGTTAGCATAACATGTACTAAAAGATCGTTAGCCGTATGAAGGAGAGAAACAAAAACAAATCAAATAAATTGAGAATAATCGTTATACTGATAATAAAAAAAAAGATAAGTCGGGAGATTTTAAATTATTCATTGAGCCAATAAATGTGATAAAATTTCTTAATCTTGCACTAATCAAGAGAAATTACACATTTGGAGCAGAAGTGAGGCCTCCTCTGTCGCTTCAAGTTTCCAGTAAATGATTTTCAATTAAACGGAGGGAGATTCTTAAAGACCAGGTGCGTACATTGTCTGTCCTCTTCGAAAACTCACATGTTTATCAAACTATGAAAATTCAATATAATCTTCCTATAATGAATCATTTTATGCAATATTTTGTCAACTTAGAAAGTGGCCCCATCAATTATCAATCATTAGGGCTTATGCCTTTCAATTTACTCGCGCGACTGCAACTTAGGCTTTCCGATCCGGCTGGGAGGTGTGCACCTATCTCAAGATCGCTGCAGATGTCAACGGGGGTCCATTTCCAGATAATAACCGGCAAATCAACTTTATTCATACATTCTCTCTATCCTATTTGCAAAATAAATTGTTTTGAAATGCGGGCGCCCAACTAATTAAACTCAAAGCTTATTTTACTGCATAGGGATGTGCGTTCTAAGCTTCGGCTTATATTTCGAATGTTTTTGTGCTTTCTGTTTTAGGCAAGGGATCGATGAACAGTCCTCCCACTGACAAACCAAGATTTAGCAAGAAATAAAAGGGTGTTACAATTCCTTTTGTTGAGGATTCACAAGCTGAATGCTCAAAGTGATGTGTAGGCTAACAACCCTAAAAACCTACTGGTTGTATATTCTTTACACGTTGTGTTCGTTAGTATTTGACAGTTACACTCTGAGCTATCAAGTCTACTGTGAGTTAAACCAGTTGTCGAATATATGTTTATTTCCAATGTTGGTGAATCAGGTGATGATGTGGGTAACACAGTGTTACAGATAGTTCAGGTAGCCTTGTTCCGTTACGGAACGACGGTAATGCCTCCAACCGAGAGACTTCCACAGCAATCCATAATTAAATAAGGGATTAAGTTAGATTAATCAGGCATTATATGTTGGGGGCGTTACAAGGCATGTTTATGTTTTAGAGTTCTTTTAGTGTCTTCTAAGAGGAGGGAAGTTTGTCTACTATAGAAGATACTATAATACATTTGTCCATATGCATCTTGTGTTGCTTTAAGTGACTTAAAATATGTTGAATCTCATGCAATTGGTCTAGAACGGAACGTTCTTCAACCATCTTATAATTATTAAACTAACTTACAAGGAATTTCTTACTAGAGGCATCCTCTGTCATGTACTTATTCTCTAGCACCTCCTAAAGTGCCTTTCCAGATTCTACCCTTTGATACACATCGAACAAGGCATCTGACATACTGTTCAGTATGCGTCCCTGGTAGATGTAGTCATCGTTCTCGAACTTAGACCTCTGGTGGATTTGGTCAAGAGTTTCATTGTCACTCTCGATGGGGTAAGGAATGTTTAGAACATACACAACCTTTAATGTGGCCAAGTGCATCTTCTTTTGCCAATGACAGAACCTGACACCCTCAATTTTGTCTAGCTTTTGGAAGTTTGAGGTCATCTCACGAAGGGCTGCCATCATGAAATAAGTCTTAAGAATGTTAAGCAACATATTTGAATGTGGTACTGGATAATTCAACAAATCGTAAGAGTATTGATTTCCTTAGGGCTTATTTGTTATACCACCAATAATCTTAGGAATAAGATGCTGAAGAACAAGTGTAATGTTTAAGGTTTTCTCAAACTCAATCGATTGGATGCTGCAGTCAATCACATTTATTTTGTATGTTACTTTTGCATAAAACTTCCTCCCTTATATATATGCCTGATAAATATGAAGGGGCATCAGCAATGGCAGGCATTCCTTAGAAAGACACATCCCTTGGCTTAAGAGGCATCATTTCATATAAGAAATACCGACATAACTGATCACCACGGACTGTGAAGGAGACCACGGACAGACCGTGGTCCCCACTGTCCAAAAATTAGGCCAAGCCAAGGAGGGCAGCCAGCCACAGGCACCCTGCGTTGGCCACCACGGAATGTGGTGCCACCCATAATTAGCCCGTGGTGGTGATTGCCTCCTCCCCCCTCTTCCTCGTTTTTTTTTTTGGGGGGTTTCTTTTTGTCTTGAAAACTTATCCCAACAAAAACCGGAGACAAGGAGTAGAAAGGTTGATTTGTTTACCAAGAAACAAAGAATGATGGGAGCATAGTTTGAACTTGAGCAAAGTAAGCGTAGGGGGAGAAGAAAACTAGTTGGTTATGTGTAGAGCAACTCAGCATCACCAGAACTGGTGCTAAAGGGGGCTAGTGTTGTAATGTCTGAAGGTGGAAATAGGTGTGGCGTCAACTTTTCTTGCCATGGTTTCTTAGCAAACACAACTATGTTTTTTTTTCAGTTTGTGAGATAAGGGTTTTGATGTCATGTGAGAATTTAGTTAATGTACAGCTTATCCCATCATGGAGAATTGTATATATATCAATTTATTGATAATTAAAATTACATTACTAGTCTTACTGTCTATTAGGGTGAGTGGTTGAGTGAAATAATTATTTAATTTAAGTTTTTTGTTAATTAAATTTAAAAATACTTTGTTTTAGCGAAGCTAATGTCATCTTTGTAAGATGAAAAAGAGATCTTAGTTAGACATGACAAAACTGACCCAAGATCCGAAACCCGAACCGAATGACCCGGACCCATACCCGACCCGACATCCGAAATATACTCACCCGAAGGTGGACCGGAAACCCGAATTGACCCGACTCGAACCATACTCGACCCGAAATTTTCAACAAAGTTGTTTGTTTTGGCATGACGAGTGTATTTCACCAAAAATTGGTTGACCCGAAATCGACCTGACCCGAACCATACCCGACCCATACCAAAATGACCCGAAATGTAACTTAACCCGAAAATGACCCGACCCGTACCCGAACCGAATGACCCATTTGCCAGGTCTAATCTTAGCATAGTTTTACAAAAGATGAGGTATATCACAGTTTAATCTCGAATTACAAAATCCTCGAATTTAAGCTCTATGACTTTTTGTACAATTGTGTTATCTATTTGAGAAAAAAAGAATACAAACGGACATAATGTAGAAAATGAGAGAACTCTATACAAATACTCTGTTGATAAACTCATGTCACACAAATGACACAAGAATCAAAATCAAACAAAAAAGCATCTATGAATTATTTGTAAGATCTTAAAATTAGACGACACAAAATAACTAGGGAGTTCATAAACTAGAGTAACACTCAATTATCAAATTTTTTTCAAAATAGCACTTAATTATTTTTGTTTTCCCTAATAGCACCCAGTATTCAAACTTGTTTTCCAATCAACATTCTTCTACTTGGTAACCTATACAACTTATTAAAATCTCATTTTTAATTTTTTTTGTTTGGACAATGGTCAACTACAGATTTTAAACCAAACTAACACCAAATAAATTATCCCTACCCCTCCCTATTTCTCAGCTGTTTGGGGTCTTATCTCCCTCCCTCTCCTCAAACCCCAAACCTCCTCCCCTACTTCTCTTTCTTCTCTAACTCAAGTGCTCCCATACTTCTCTCTTTTCGAACATGTACTAACCATGGTTGAGGGAAGGTAAAAATTCATAACTTGTTGGGGTTTGGGTAGTTGTTGGGGGTTTGGGGTTGGGGGTTTGAGAAGAGAGAGAGAGAAATAAGAACCCAAAAAGCTGAGAAATAAGGAGGGAGTATGGATAATTTATTTGGTGTTAGTTTGGTTTAAAATCTATAGTTGACCATTGTCCAAACTCAAAAAAAAAATTAAAATTTAACCGGTTGCATAAGTTTCCAAGTAGAAGAATGCTATTTAAAAAACAAATTTGATAACTGAATATTATTAGAGAAAATAAAAATAATTTAGTGTTGTTTTGAAAAAAATTTGATAATTAAGTGTTACTTTGATATGTGAATGCATAACTAGGCTGCCAATTTGACACATAAATATTTACACCCCGTCGACTTCCAAAGTCCCTCAATCCTCCGCTCTCCCAGTGTATCGCCCCCTTTCACAATTGCCATTTGCCCCACTCTTATCCGTCACCTTCCCCTCTCTTCCCGAACATCCCACCCCGCACAACAAACTAAAAGCACCACCATGGCAACCAATCTACTCTCACCATCACAACCCCTACCCTCATTCTCCTCCATTTCAACCTCCAAAGCCAGAGGATCCTCCCTCCTCAACCGCCGCCCATGGCCTGGAAACGCAGTCACACTAAAACCCAAGAGGCTTGTTGTCAGTGCCACCCAATTGGCCGCAGATTTAGTGACCCATCTTCACGAAAACCCTTCTTCCCTTCTTTTAATGGCGGATAGTGTTGGCTATTCTGTTGCTAGCTACTACACTTCTCTGGGTCTTTTTGTGATTTCTGTTCCTGGCCTTTGGTCACTTATCAAAAGATCTGTAAAATCTAAGGTGACCCCCGCCCCCAAATTGAATCTTTTTGCAAAATTTCCTGCGATTTTTGTCATTGTGGTCTTGTGTGAATTGGGATGAAATTGTAGGTTGTACAGAAGACGCTTGTCGAAGCAGGGGAGAAGAAGAAGGCGCCAAATCAAGCGGCAGGGGAAATCTTATCTTTTTTTACTCGCAACAATTTTGTGGTGTCTGAGAGAGGCGAGACCATAACGTAAGTTGCTCCTTTTTTCTGTGGTTTAGACTAATCACATTATACGGTTACTTTCGCGTGCCTTTCTCTCTCTCTCTCTCTCTCTTTTTGTTTTTTTTTTTTTTTTTGGTTGGGCTGACAGTAGGTTCGTTAAACACCCCAACTGTCTCAATAGACAACCATGCTTAAAAAACAACGGAAAACAAGTTCATAAAAATTTATGTTGTGTCTGGGGAGGAGCCCCTCGTTTTTGCACCTACAAAAAAGCAAAAAGAAAAAGAGCTAGTTTAATTGAATGGTACTTGATACTTGGCTACGGTCATGTAAGAACCCAACAAGGGCAAAATATGTAAGTTGTACTTTCGAAAGTATACGTTAAATTGTCGCATATAAGAATTAGTCACAATAATTTGTCATAATTTGATTGATTTTTTCTTATGTAAAAATTTTCGAAGATGTGCTGCAAAATTATGCTAGACATTCTTTTCCTTGGAATTGAAAATTCTATTTGGTAACATGATTGAACATAGTTGACATATAGTATGAAAAATTCAAGAAATCCGGAAAAAACAAAGAGTGTAAGTATTATGCGAACTGATAAGACGGAGCAAATAATAGCGATTTCAAGTATAAGGTTGACTACAAATGATGTTACACGTGGATGTTGGACAGTTTTGAAGGAATGATGGTCCCAAGCAGAGGGCAGGCAGCATTGCTTACGTTCTGCACCTGCATAAGCCTAGCAAGTGTCGCCTTGGTTCTTACTATTACCTTCCCAGACGTCGGCAACAACTGGTTTTGGATCACTGTCCTCAGCCCATTGGCGTAAGCTCTACTTTCTCTCTTCTAATTTAGTCCCTATTAAGGCAACTGTTCTACACATTTTCTCTGTTTATTATTGCTTTCTCAAGAATACGACAATTTACGTGGCCCTATAACGAGAAGAGCTTTCAGAGGTTCTTAAGTTGGATTCACAAGTCATGAAGTGAAAAGATTGAGTTACACAGAATTCACCCTATGTGTGCAGTATTACAAAAAAATTTCGTGAAAATCATCTCATGCAAGGGGCTCTTTGGTGAGAAGAAAATGAATGAAACTTGAAACCTTTAGATTTCAAGTTCCTTGCCTTGTGTTTGGTGAGACCTTTTTGGGTATGGAACTTGAAATCTTGAGGTTTCAAGTCCCTCTCAAAACCAAAGAACTTGAACCCTCCCTCACTTAGGGGGTTTCAAGTTCCCATCCCCAATAGATCAACTTATTCTTTTAAAAAAAAACTCAAAAAATGATTTCTACCCATGGTTTAAGTGTTCCTCGCAGATCCAAGGGAAGGGGGAGAGAAAGAAACATTGCTCCATAGCCAAACGTTGTTGCTTGTTGAACACCCTGCCGTTGATGTCACTCCCATCACCGCCACCGATGGAGGATACTTGGTGGGTTGGAGTTGAGGGTCGTTGAAGTGGTCAGACTCTGGGTTTGGGGGGGGGGGGGGGAACTTCTAGGCTTAGGAGGGAGCAAAACAAAGAAGATGGAGTCAGATTTTTGGGCTTTCCAGGAAGCAAGCAATGAAGATGGATCAAAGAATGAAGATGAATTCAGATTTTCAGATTTTGGCAAGAGTAAAGAATGGTAATGGAAGGGAGGAAGAGAGAGAAAGAACTACTTTATGGGGAAGATGAACAGTTGGATGTAAAATTCAGTCTGCTGGATGAAGTTGGCAAAGGAGTCCAAATTGAATTAGAAAAATTTTAATTTTTGGGTCAATTTGGCATTCTCAATATTTGAGGCTTGATGTGAATTGGTACCCAACTATAGAGCTCTATGATATTGCGGCTGGCTGGGTTTGATTTTTTTTTTGTGCTAAATTATTAAAGAATTATTTAAGAAAAAATAATAAACATTAAACTAATAATTTATAATTGCACATAATATTTTAAAAATAAGAATAAGTTTGATTCCATTTCATAATTACTCACCAAACAATAAGGACCGGAAGTCTGGAACATGATTCAATTTCAGTTTTCACCAAACAACTGAGTTTAAGATTGAAGTTCCATATCCAACCCTCAGGATTCAAGTTCTGATACTATTCCATTTCACTTTTTTTTCACCAAACATGCCCCAAGTGTTTCCATTTGTGTTTCCATCAATTATTCCTACCCTTTTATTCTCTCTGGATTTGCCTGATACAGTGGCCTATACTACTGGAAGAGAGCAGCAAGAAAGGAACAGATCAAGGTCAAGATGATGGTAGGAGATGATGGAACACTTTCGGAGATCATAGTTCAAGGAGACGATCAACAAGTGGAACAACTGCGGAAGGAGCTTCAGTTTAATGAGAAGGGTATGGTCTATGTCAAAGGCATATTTGAGAGACTATAATATACCAGAGAATATCATTTGGCAGTGGCACCCTCCATGCATTCTGTTGCCACCAAATAGCAACGCAGAGTATCCTCTGAGTCCCTTCTTTCCCCGTTTTGCTTTCTCCGGGATGCAGCAATTCATGTAGTTAATTGATACATTCTTTGAACTTTATATTAGCCTCATACAAACCACAGTATAACGTTTGCTGTAATGGTAGCACTCACAATATCCAGGTCAATGAAAATTATTAAAATTTGTTCAAGGACTTCATGCTAAGCAAAACTCCTGACAAATTATTTTGTAATGGCAACACCAATTCCACCAGTTGGAAGTTACAAAAATGAAAATTACGCTAGCCTCACCGGCAAGTGAAATAAAATTTATCTGGAGAAAGGTCTCCGACGTTTCATATCTGGAGAGTCTCAACAGTTTCTTACAGCAGTGTCTTCATCCAAAGAAAACATTCTAAATAGCCGTCATCACCATTGTCCATTTGCAGTAAGGCCCATGTCACTCAACCAACCAACAACTTGTTCTCTTCCAAGAAAGTGTAAGTGGGTACCTCGAGATTGAAAGGTGCCGGCCCCTTGCGAATTCTACCAGAGATGTCGTAGTGAGAACCATGGCAAGGGCAGAACCACCCACCAAAGTCCCCAGCATTTGGCAAGGGAACACAGCCCAGATGAGTACAGACACCAACCACGACAAGCCATTCAGGGTTCTTAACTCTTTCTTCATCTTTCTCTGGGTCACGAAGGGTTGAGATATCAACACTGTTCGCCTCTTCAATGTCCTTTTCAGTTCGGCGCCTAATGAAGACAGGCTTTCCACGCCACTTCACAGTGATAGTCTTTCCGGGCTCAACACCAGAGAGATCCACCTCAAGTGATGCCATAGCAAGGACATCCTTACTAGCCGACATACTCAACACAAACTTAAGGACAAGCAAGCGAACAAGCGAAGCATAAACAAATCTGCCACCAGAGAGTACAAAATAAGCAAATGCTCGCTTGCTGGGATCACCAGGAGGGTAGCGTTCATGGTTGTACTCATCATAGGTTATTTTTGAGGACGGGTTCTTAATGGCAGCCACAGTAGCTGGAACTTCAGGAATCAGACTGTGGTCATCTTTTGTGACGAGATGATTGGTAGCAAATCCTGCAGTAAATATTTAGAGTCCATAAAGTTAACATCTTGGGTACACTACGTCCAGTAAACAATTCATCTAAGAGGGCCAGTCAATGCAAAAATCAAAGACAAAATCCACGCTCCAGATAAAGTAAATAAACCAATGAAATAAGCAATGATTCAATTGGATTCTTCTTTAAGCGTAAGCTGGGAAAGTCCATATGTATGTGCGAGAGGGGGAGCAAAGTAAGAAACAAGAGGAAAGGCATTTCCTCCAAGCACTCCCATCATGAATTGTTTATTAAAGAAGAAGCCAGAGTCACCAGTTGTTTTCATTCAAGTACTTACAGATGAGTGATACAAGCAGCAAAGACCTAAAGGCTAATGCTTAGAAGGATAACTGCGCAACTTTTGGAAAAACAGATCACAAGTGAGGTGCCCAGTCATAAATAGATTATCATTCATAATTGCAACCACAGTGGACTAGCATATGTTAACCGTCACAGTGAAATGCATATAGATGAAGCCAATCACATAAGTTGTTGTGCCACTCCTAGTCTTGGAATACGTAACCTCACTTCTGCTCTTAAGCTTACCTCCATCCTACAACTCTATTCTCATCAATGACAATGACATTGAAATATGATAAATTAACTAGATTAAGTGCAAGCGCAATTTGAGCTACACACAGCTGGTGCCCAGCTGGGTCAAATTTTGGAAGACTTACACCAACAGTAATGAGAGCATGTTCTCAATAACCTAAGGTTACTCAGCTTTTACACTTTCTAACACTTATATGAGCAGTATTTTACAGTCATCACCTTCATTGCTCTATGATTTTCTTACAATAAGGTTTATAATTTTTTTTATATGGGGTGGTTTCCAGCATTAGCCTCACCGCTTGTAGATGTTTAAATTTGGATATCCCTAGACTCTATTTAGATGGCATTCACACTGGCAGGGGTGTCCTTGCGTTGCCTTAGCATCTTGTTTTCTCGAAGGAGTTCTGCTGTCTATGCTGGTGACATAGTACTGCAGCAGGGTTACAATGGCCTCAACGTTTTTTGGTTATTTTGAGGCAAATAGTTGCCTCGTAGTTTCTAATACATTCCCTACACAAACCCTAACACCCCCCCCCCCAAAAAGCCAAAATCTTAAAACTTACAACATAAATAGCTTTTCAACCAAGGTTCAATTCGAATGGCTGATAGAATGACAGCACATCCGCAAACGCAAGTGAATGAAAAGACACCATCACACCACAAGACCAATAGTCCCGCAGGAACAAGTTAAGCTATCAATTCAAAACCAAAATAAAATATCCCAGTCACTATTATCCAATTTACACCATGAGAACCAATTCACAGGCTTCCAAATTACCAGTAATGCAAAAGTCATAGAAAACATCAAGCGCACAGATAAACCATTTGAAATGATTCTATCCATCCCTTATCTTCAACAAAAACCAACACGAATAAGTTCAATAGTAAACGCAATCTAATCTCAAACATGTCTGCCATGAACAACACAAATCATCCTATTGTCGAAATTGCAAACGACTAGGGCACTAGATCGCGCAAAAATGAGTATCAAAACCACAAATTTTTAAGATCTCGTTCAGACTCGGACGAGAAAAACAACAAAACGAATAAAAGGAAGATTGAACAACAGACATCGACAAAACCCTGAATCTGCGATACCAAGAAAAGCAATCCAAACCTCTGTGATACATATAGAAATGAGGTCCAAATCTGAGGGAATCAGAGAAGCAGGTCGATCTGGTGTCATCAGCGCCACCACCGCCATTGAAAGGGGGCTTAAAGACGACGTCGGAAGAGGCGGCGGGGCGCAATGGAGAGGAGAGAGAAGAGATCCGCCTAGCCGCGAGCCTCAGCATCTTGGGACCTTAGCAAGGGTTAGGGTTGTGTGGATTTGGGCGATGAGATTTCCCCTTGAGAATAGAGAGAATAATTCTCTGGTGAATAGAAAAGACAAGGCGAGAGGAGAGAAAATCAGAAGGGAAATCGTAAAGCAGGAACGAAAAGGCCTTCACTCGCGAAAGAATGGGAGAACGAAGTGAAAGGATAACAAGCGGGGATTCAGAGTTCAGACGTGTAATATTAGGTTTTTCTTCCTGGCCTTGGAATTAATTGGGGAAATTTGGAATATTAAATAGTTATTTTATTTTTAAAAGTCAAATAACTATTAATCACCGTTGTTAAAAAATAAAAATCGGGAATGTTAATCATTATGAATTCAAAGAAAATACAAAGATAATTGTGTGGCGTATAATAAAAGAAAATTTGTGTTTTGCCTTTTTTTATGGGTAAATTTTTCACCGATTGAACTCCATGTGTAGGAAATAAGATTGGCTGTTGGATTGATAATAAGTAGACCTGTTAAAAATTGACCTGACACAAAAACCTGACCCGAACCCGTCCGAAAATTTTGAGTTTTGAACACAATTTTCTCGACCTGAACCCGAAATAAACCGAACCCGAAAAACCCACAAATTAGCGGATCAAACCCGAACCCGAACCAGTCCGCTTGACCCGAACATTATATCCTTAGTTTTTTATTTTTCTCTAATTTATCTTTTTTAACAATAATGGTTAGTCATTTTTAATGAGTATTTTGAAAAGATATTGTATAACTATTCCATCTATTTACAAATTAAACAATAATAACCTTATTTTTTTCTTCTCTATTCTCTGAAAATAAAACCGTACACAACTTTTAAATGAAAAAACGTTTAAAATAGGTATTAAATTGCATCGAATAACTATCTCATCTTTTTTAAAAAGTTAATTTAAAAGAACACAAGTATTAAAGATGCGAAAGTCATACCATTATATAGTTAGTTAAACAATTCTGTCTAATTTTTTTAAAATCAATTAATTTGTGATAATTTTAATTTTTGATGTTATAATTGCAAGAAAATATCTTGTACTTCTTTTATTTAATTTTATTTGGCTTTCGTTCTGACTAATCTTGAATTATGATATTAACGGTAAAAAAACGACTAGCTGTATTCGTATTGGGGTCGGTCCATTAATAAAGTTTTACCTGATTAGGCATTGGTAGGTTAGTTAATAAAAATATTAAATTATTAAATTGATTATTAGCGGTGAAACTGCTAACCCATTAAAATGTTCTAGATGAGTTGCCCAATAAATGTTCGACCCACTATTAACTTTCTTTCAACGTATGGATCGATCTACCCGAAATCAAGTGGAGCTTAATTCTTTATCCACCCTTACAAGATGTTCATATATTATAATAAAATGTTTGAATATTTTAATATTCTTTTGTGAAATTATAATTATTATGCATTTTCATTAAATAATGATAATTTTGAGTAATAAATATGCAGAATTTTTAATTTTAAAAATAGAAAAATAACTCACGGAAAAGGCACTCTAAACCCGTTGGGTTGATCCGAAACCCGTAAAACCGAAATACACCCGACCCGTATTTTACCTGAACCCAGAATACACCCGACCCGCATTTTATCCGAACCCGAATACACCCGACCCGTATTTAATCCACTCGCCCAAACTGACAGGTCTAATAATAAGTTATGGTACATTAATTAGATATTTTTTATTATTATTATTAATTTTCTAAACTAAAGGTGCAAAAAGACCGCCTAATAATTAAAGCTAACAAGTAAACCAAAAAAAGGAACCACGTTCTAACTACACCTGGCAAAAGGGTCATTCGGTTCGGGTACGGATCGGGTCAAGTTTGGGTCAGGTCATGTTCGAGTTAAGTGACATTTCAGGTCGTTTCGGTTTGGGTCGGGTATGGTTTGGTTCGGGTAGATTTCGGGTCAATTGATTTTTGGTCAAATATGTTCGTCATGCCCAAACAAGCAATTTTGTAGAAAATTTCGAGTCAGGTATGACTCGATTCGGGTCAATTCGGATTTCGAGTCCACTTTCGGGTGAGCATATTTCGGGTGTCGGGTCGGGTATGGGTCTGGATCGTTCGGTTTTGAATTTAGGATCTCATGTCAATTTTGCCAGATCTAGTTCTAACCAATCAGCCAATATAATATACTTTGGTGTATACACGCGACTTTCCCTTTTCAAACTACTTACTAATGAAAACTACTCTCTCCAACAAACATTGAATTTTGTCATTGCCTTACTTGTTTGAACAAACTTCTTGTGATTCTTCTAATGACTTGCTCTCACCATCTTTAATAGCTAAACTGAGCTTCTTGGCTAACTCTCATGCTTAACCGAGTTTGTTGTTCAAAAGTCATGTTGGTGGTTGATGTACTGTTAGTACTTTCAACCTCTTGATCTTTGTCCTTAAATTTAATTTTAGACTTTCTTTGAATAGTTTTTCTTATTGACATTGATCCTTGATTTACCTTTCTTTTACTTGCAGTTCCTTCAAATAAATTCACCTCCAAGTGAAGTGGGACATTGAATAGCCTACCATCAATAGTAGCAACGCCACTATTGTTTGATCATTAATATGATTGCTAAATTAAGTCCTCATTGTTACCAAGTACATGCTCAACTACTCCTTCCCTGTTACATAATAAAATATGCGCCTTGTGAAATGATTTTCGCTTGAATTAGAAACTAGCAATGGTAGGTTTCAAACTTCTATCCAAATCAATTAGTAGAGGTAATATTATTAGTGAAAGAGAATATCGAAGTAGAAAATGATACATGTTGGATGCTGAAAGATGTTCCTTTGAAAAGTGTATTGAATTTCTTAATTAATTGTGATGATCTAATGGAAGATAGCTTTTGCATAAGTTTCTCAAAAATTCGTACTTTGTGTGCAATTGTATTATGGAGGGATTGTCTCCTTCAAATAAAATAAAAAATTGTGGATATATGGAAAAAATGTTTAGGTTTATAAAAGAGATCTACCAAAGAAGATATAAATATATGAAATAATTTATGAGTAATAATATTATTAAGTTTGACTTGATTCTTAATATCATCAAGCCCATATCCTTACTATGTTTAGTTCACTTATTGGATGCAACTTGCTTAACCATATATTATGAAGGGAAATTTTCAAATTGCCTCTTTCCCACCATATACCCAACCTCCACATTTCCTATAATGTGTTGTCTTCTATGTCTAACAACGTCAAACTTCTAGATTCCTCACACAGGATGTTTTTCTAAACACCAATAATAAGTGTAAACATTTTTTGTGTATAATACACTAGTCAAACTTCTCATATAATTTGAAACTTGTAACTGACTATTGAAGCACTCAGGTATAAAGAGCACGATAGAACACTTCTTTTGCAAATCAAGATATAATACTTCCAATACTGAGGTAGGATGGGACCTTTCTCTGTTAAGAGAGAAACTTCAAGAATTAGACCAGATTAGCAAGAACTTACTAAAAGAAATAGCATTGAGCAATAAAAATTAGGACTTGAATTAATTTGAAAAGAGGAATTAAGTGGCTGCATAAGACTCCATGACTATAAGTTTCGCTTCTTTTGCAGAGACTAAGAGGGTTTGTTATAGAATGCAAGATTAGGCCGACTACTATTTTCTTCTTGCTTGCATTTTCAGCCTATAGCTCCTCTGGCGTGATCATGCCATTAGTTGGCAAGTAGCTCATGCTACCTAGTCTAGATCTCCATTGACTCCCTGGGCCTCCTTGAGCTTGAATCATACGCCTCTTTTTGCATGTTTTGACTCTCTTAATGCTTAAAAGCTCTAAGATTTGCCCTTTGTAGCTTACTTCCTATAAAAGCACAAAACATATGTGAAAACCCTAAATCACTCATTATTAAGATTTAAGATCTATGTGAAACAAGTTGTGAAATTGTCACATTTTGAGCTCAAAAAATACCTCCCACCAAGGCTTTGCTTGAACGAAACTAAACTGCTAAAACCTAACTCATTTTTTGTAGGAAACAATATGTGCGATAAGCCCTTCAAGCTCGTTGATTCCCATAGACAAGTGGGATCTCGTGAGGGTCTACATAAGATCTATCTACAAAATCATTTCAAAAAGGAAGGAAAATGCTTTTGAGTTTTGCATATATATGTCACATATATCCAAGCATTTGGGAAGTTATATACATTTTCCAAGAACAAGACACCCTAGCAACCAAGTTATCAAACTATACAAGTAGAGCATGTAATCAAGAGACACTCAAGTATGATAGCACATATTCAAACCACTTGAAGACATGGAATAAACATAGTGGCTTTGAACATTGGTGTCGAGTTTTTAAACAATTTTTTGTTTTTTTTTCCTCGTTCATTCTCTTTTTTTATTAAGATATGAGCTCTAAAGGCAAGTAAGAAAACAAGAAGTTCACTTGACAACTTACTAACTTGACATGAGCATTGATGGTAAAGAGAGCAAGGTACACACAAAATTGCATACATGAGATTGGGTTTATTTTGAAAAACCAAAACTACATACTAGACTAGGTGTCCTGTCATGTATACCATGTTTATATGTAGTCTCATAACCTAAATACTCTTGGTCTCAATCACCTAAAAAGGCACATTACTCCCTAAAGCAAAACAAAGTTTCTTTTGAATATTTTAAAATTTTTGAAAAATTTACACAAGTGGGCATCACACCCCTATAACAAAACTCCATTACGTCCCAATTGTGGGAATCAAATGCCACAAACAACCACACCATAAAAAAGAACAACTATAAAATCTAACACCTCCAACAAATATTCACAAGACTAAGATAACCAACACATACCTCCAAAAGTTGTGACACCCTCAACAACCACACATGAAACAAAACACACAAAGCATATTGTGACCTTATCCATCTCTTAGCTCAACTACATTACAAATTTCTCCTCAAAATTGATTAGTTATGGAATTGAAAACCTCATAATCCCAAGTATTTACCAAAAAAGAAATAAAGAAGAGAAAAAGAAGAGAGAAAAGTTGGATAGATCATACTAGGTCAACTATTAATTGTACCCAAACTAAGCCTCCTAGGATCGTGCCACAATAAGGCTTGAGGAGCATTAGCCACTCTGTACCATCATCATCATCATCATATTGCAACTTTTATGAATCCCCACCAGAGCCTTTTGCAACTTAGAGCCTTTTGCAACTTATTAAATGAATATAACGATCCCCACAAAAATGAAAGTAGTTAGTAATAGGGAAGATGTTTCAAAAATAGCACATTGGTGTAGTGCATGTGAAGGCTCTTCTGAGATAGTTTAGAATGGTGAAATAATGGAAACCAAATAAGAATATAGCAATAATGTTTAGTGCCCTATTAAACTTATCCAAAGCCTCTGAGAAATCGATAGAATGTTGAATCATGAATAGCCACATGACTCTGCTAGGCATGCTTTCTAGGTATAGACTATAAGGGTCAATGTAGGGGTTGTACCATCTAAGGCTACATAGGGACTCATAAGATCAATCGCATTCCCCTTTAAGCAATTTAGGTAAATTTTCAACAACGCCTACTTCAATATTAAATTAATTACAAGAAAACCAATAAGCTCAAGAAATAGGAATCAAATCAAAGGGCTCAGAGGATACATATTCAACAAGTTCAAGGCAAAAACGTGATGCCTAAATCACAACTTCCTCACATGACTCCCCTAAAGAAGTCTCCTCAATAAAGTATTCCTCATCACAAAGATCCTTGAACTTAACACAAACCTCCAACTCATCATTGTCAATCTCAATCTTAGAATCATCACTCTTGTCGGGCTTTACTAAAACACCTAGAGGAATATGAGGGTCAAGAATGGTCAGGATGTCCTCAAGATAGTACAAGGTCAAGCTACTCTCAATGGGAGGTGCTCACACAGAGGAAGGCAAGGAAAAGTCATTCGCTCCCTCAAAGTCATATAAATGGGTATCAACATGAAAGTCCAAACTCGAGGGAGGAGAAGAATTAAAATCACCCAAAGAATAAGCCTCAAGGAGGGGATTTGCTGATTGAGAAAATTGTGGCTTCAACTTATCCTGGAAGTGTATTTACTAGAACTTTTCAACAAACTCGTAGTGAGGGAAAATAACACTGTAAAGATAGTGTTTCCATGATTCAAAGTCTTCTACTAAAGAGAATGTCATATCACACTTTTCTCTTGATACAACTCTCAATCTGAAAGTTATTTTGATTCTAATTAGGTTGGTGATTAAGCTAATATATAGTCTACCACTGGTTCTTTCTTTCTTAAGGAATCTCTAATTCATGGCGTAGTAAAATGCAAGCTGTAGTTAGCCATTCTAGCTTTGAAGTTGAGTATCATACACTTGTAGACACTATTTCTAAACTCATGTAGTTAAGATGGTTGTTAAAGGACATATGTGCTACTCAGTCATCTCCAAACCCACTTCATTGTGATAATCATAGTATTATTCAAATTTCTTATGAAGACATCTTCCATGAAAGAACAAAACACATCAAAGTTATGTCATTTCATTAGGCAACATCTTCTAGCAAACGAGCTGAAGTAGCTGACATTTTTATCAATGCATAGTGTTATGATCTAATATCCAAGCTTAAATGATGTTGGTCCCACCACCTTCAGTTTGGGAGGTGTGTTGGATAATATAAAATAAATTTAATAGTTTGTGGTGGTGTTATTTGATAGATTTAATATTAGGATATTTATATTCCTATGGTAATCTTACTTTTTTGCTAGTGTTGTATAGTGTACATGTGCCCCATGAAAATAGATAGGCAGATACTCAATCTTTTCCCAGACTCTCTTTTATTTTGTTGATAGTTAATATGAGAATCTGCAAAATCATTGATGTTGCAAGTATATCACTATTGTTATCGTAGCTAATTGATGATTTTGAAGTGTAAAATCCCTCCAAGAATTCCTGGAGCTATTATGTAAATTTGAGGTTTTTACATAACGGCTAACTTTTTGGCTTGTTCTATCGACAAGATCATTACACTATGTACAAAAAAACCTATAATTAACCTATTTTAGGATGTCAATTACAAGCATGGTTATGATAAAGTGATAACTGTGTTGCTTCAATAGAATTTTCTTCACTTTACTAAGTAATCTGAAGGGCAGTAAAGGAGATAACAAATGGAAGTCCTACTTTAATATGTAAAATTTCTCCAACGAAATGTATTTCACGAAAGAGAATAGTAGTTAGTATTATAAGATGAGTCAAACAACCATAAACTAGCTATGTCCAATCTTATATTTATCTATGAATGTTTTCCAGAAGACTTCTACGATGTATAATTCATCGTGTATTCTTAGTAACATGGAAGAATTTCCTCCATGCAAGGGTTCTGATTGGCTTTGACATTTTGTATATACATTGGATTTTAATTAATAAAGGACTTAGTTCTTACTTCTTGTACATTGGTTATTTCACTTGATAGAGGACTTCAGGGGTATCCCTATGACTATATGTATCTAGAAAACATATGAGCTATTTTTTTGGGGAAAAAAAATCTATGCAACCATTCTTAAATTTTTTCAAAAAATGCCTCTTAAAAAAATGCCTATAAAATTTAACTGGTATTTGCCAGTTTTATGAACTCAAATCGGGGTTACCTATATAGAAAATTTCTTAGATCCAGTAGTAAGTTTTACTTTAATTATTTTTGCATATTGTTTACATAGGAGTCTTGTATTGTCTTGTAATCATTTGTTGTACATTTTGTGGTTGATGCAAGGGAGAGTACATATGCCAAATCACATAGCTTTTAAACATTTAGAAGTTTGAAGTTATGAACAAAGTAGATAACATTGTGATCCTGAATTAGGGCATCTATATAATGTTGCTAATTTATTTTAAGGGCCTTGGTTAGGATTGGCATGCATGTCATTGCAGTCATTGTCTAATGGATATGGGTTGAAACTAGAAATGATTACGTGAATTGGAATATCTAGTGAATAATAGGGGTAAGTCAAAAGAGAAAATATAGCGAAGAAGGCTAGTGTTGATGATATGTATACATGGGTATGACAAGTGATAAAGGCATAATCACTTTTTATTGATTTTTCTTTTCTTTTCTGTTCTTTTCTTTTTAGGGGTAAATATGAGACACAAAGGGTAATATAGTGGGCTTCAAACCCAATCCTTAGGCAATGACTTCCAAAAACCTTAGCAACTACTAATTAGCACCCATATCACTTGTTATTGATTATGAAATGATTTTGTTATTTGTTGCCCTTAAGGCAATGGCAAAAATAGAAGTAGTATCCATTATTAATTTTTCATTTGAACATTTAGAAACTTAAATAAGTATAAATTAGTGCCCAAAAAAAAAAAAAATTTAAGACAAGAACATTTGTAGAATGTCAACAACTATCCACCCACTCCTAACAATAACTTTTCTCAAGGTGAATTTACATTATAAATCTCGTTGCTTTTTGATATTTCACATATATGCCCAAAATTTTACAATCTAACTTTCCTTTCACTATTTTCTTAATACATCTCTTTTTAATAGCGTAGAAAACTTTTAATTTTCATGAACGAATTTTCAGGGAAAAGTGGGCATCAATTGATTGATAAAATGTCCATGAGTACATATAAAGAAATATGTCCTAACCAAACATGCTTTACCCCAAGTGGAATAACTGTAGCCAAGTGGTGGACCACCGTATTGTCGTCCCTTTTGATAATGAAGTCAATCATAAAATGCCAAACTACTTCTAAAAAACCACAAATCATTAGACACTTAAACAAAATCACTAAGGAAAGAAAGAGGTTTGTTGACTCTCTAGATCAGAGTAAGACAATCAGACTTGATGATGACTCTACTATGCCAAAATCGCCTTACCAATTGAGCTCTATAAAGAGTCTTTGCCCCAATAATTTCACTAATCATGTAGTAGGCATTTGCTTGACCACCGCCAACACCACTCCCTTTTGCCATTACGCCCTTGCAACCATACCTAAGCTAACCCACCCTCATCTTGCATTGGATTATCGATATTAAACTTGATTACACTGACTGGAGGAGGCGCCCATGCATAGTCAGGAAAGGTTATCCTCTCTTTGATCTTACTCTATTAATGTCATGAAACCACTGGATCTCTGTCACCATGCGTTGGGCTCATCAAAGTGCTGCAGTAGGGGATGTGCTTCTATCATTGAAAAATGAAATCATTCCTACACATCCACGCTTGCCAATCGATAGTAAGAAAAATCATGAAAGTGCCCTTATTCAACTCCTTGTGCCATGATTGATCATTAATATTCGCTCCTCCAAATTTTGCCCCACACTCTTAGCTGTTGAACATTCAAAGATGATGTGCTAAGAATCTCCACAACTCAATTGACACCAAGGGAAAGCATTAGATTGAGCAATATGATGATGCATGAGCGATGACTTAGTACCCACATATTTGCGCACTGTTTCCACAAAAAATGCTTAGCTTTTGGGGTGATGCTAGCACTCTAAATGATGGGATAAAATGTCTCCAAATCATCTAACTTCAATTTAGCTCCTAACAAATAAGTTAACTTCACCATATAAACACCATTATTATTAAAACATCAAGAAAGATAGCCGAGAGCAAGTGTCAGCTAAATGGTATAGCAAGGATAATTTTCTTGTCTCTTTTATTGAAGTCCCCCATCAATAAGCTCCAAATTTTGAGTGACAAATTCAATATAATTAGATTACTAACCTTCTACACTTCAATATTACTATAAAGGATAAAAGTTGCCTTTTTACCTTCAACATCCACAAGTCAATCATTTTTCCAAATATCAATATTGCATCCGTCACCCACACATGAAACCAAGCACTCTTTAAGAAGGACCTTGGAAGACCAAACACCTCTCTAAGAGAAACTAGGTGCATAGCCAATAGAGGATTCCAACACACTACCTCTAAGGAAGTATTTTCCTTTGATAACTTTAGTTATGAGGGAATAGCCATTTGGACTTTGACAAAAATTCCAAAGCTTTCCAGTGAAGCTTCCTTTTCACTTCATTTGATGCCTCCCAAAGCATACATGCAGTGAAAATCATCATTCAAAGCCACCGGGAGCTTAAAATACGCTTATGAAATAGTGTGAGCACCAAATTCGTCTCCACCACTACTACATAAAGTATCTAATGTAACATTAAGCATGCAACACTTTTCAAAATTGTTGCATATTAGGCCAACTTAATGTATAATGCAACAATAGGTATTAAAATGTTGTATTTAAATATCTAATGCAATATTTTTTTTATAAACGCTGCAATATTAGTGTAAAAATGCAACATTTATTGGAAAATGTTGCAATTTGAAACAAAAATGCAACATTTGTTTAAAAACGTTGGAATCTAGGGTAGAAATGCAACACTATTGTATAAATGTTGCATTTACAAGTATATCATCATAAATAATGCATTTATTAAACTTAAAAACTGACACTCATATTAAAGTGTTGCACTTTAAAGATTATTGTAGTTGAATAAGTCAATGTTACCAGAACCGGACCAGACCGGCCGGTTCAACCGCGAACTGGACATCAGCCTAGTCCGATCATTGGCAATAAGCCACTGCCCTACTAAGCCAGTCAAGACCCGGTTAAATAGTCGGTTTTCACGGTTGGACCGGGTACTTGGAGTAGTTCAAGACCCTCCCCTATCTTTTTTTTTTTTTGGGTATCATTAAAAAAATTACAATGTGTTGTGAAGTAGTTTCAAACCTCTAACCTCTGCCTACTTTAAAGTTCTTCTTGGGCCTTTTACCAAGCAAGCAATACAACTTTTGTGCTATTTGTTCACTTGAAAATTCATATCTATTTGTTAGTCATTAAATTTTCCTTCCTATCCATTGAATCTTTTTATTCATTGATTACATATTAATAATCCAAAATAATATCTTGTCCACTTCTTTATCGATTTTTGATCAAATTAAATAATTTTATTTTTGTTACTCATAAGAAAATTCATAAAAAGCTTTGGATTATAAGAAATTTGTTACTCATTTATTACTAAAACATTCTAATTTAAAAATTCATGATAGTACTTATTAAAAGTTTTCTACCAATTTAAGGTCAAAATTTACTTATATAAATAACAAATTATTCATAATTTAATAAAATATGATAAAATGGTTTTATCCGGTTTAACCAGTTGGACCGATCCAATCATTGTCCCACTAACCTTACCAGTTCACTCACCGGTTCGGTTATGACAAAGTTGGAATAAGTAGGTTATTCTATCAGAAATTATCAATCAATATCACCAATAAGAAATCATCTTTAAGAAATTTTTAGTAACAAATGCCATGGCTAAGTGCCATATGTTAAATTAAGAGGTTAGTTATCTAATCATTATCAATACATATTACATCAAAGATAAATACAAATAAATTAAAGAAAAAGGAACACAAATAAACATTGTAATCACAAATACTTAGCAACCTAAATAGAAGTTCTGGGTCATAGTATTCAGAGCCAAAATGAGAATCATATTTGGTCAATTATATTTGACTATAGTTTGATCAAAAAATAGAATATAATTGAATATGAGACATTGCTTAATCGTTGAATCATTGAACAGTTGAACATCTTGTAAGAAAATTAGTTCAATCGAACAGTTGTGCATTATTGAACTACCGAAGGTTATTTAGCACAGTTACTAATATTTGCTTGAGCATATGAAAGTCAAACACTTAGAATATGATAACCAAATAATTTACTGTCAGATGTTTAAACTTTTTGAGAGAGTACAGACAACATAGTTTTTCTCTTTTTTAAAAAAAAGCTATACCCTTCACCCTATATTTATATGAATTAGATAAACTATATAATATGTACTCCATTCTTCCCATTTTTACATTCCTAAATGTGGAAACAATGCACCTTTTAAGAAAAATTATATGACAACCAGTAGATAATTACTATAGTAGAAATGAAGCAAATTCATTATTTAGTAGCGTATTTAATGAGTATTTTAGAAGATAATGTTGAGAAAAAATAGATGTTGATCAAGAAAATAACATGGGACAAAGGAAGTACCTCGTTTGCCATTTTAGACACAGTTACCAAATAGATACTATGAGAAAATAGGAAAATAAATGTTGGGTGAAACCGTATTGGAAGAGAGATTAATGGGGGTAAAAAAATGATTTTTGATGTGTCTAACAAATATGTAGAAAGAAAGTAATAGTGATGAGAAAAGATTATTTTTATCATCAGAAAGTAACTTATATATATATATATATATATATATATATATATATATATATATAT
>JACYFF010031958.1:69232844-69249167 GCA_017589665.1 Selenicereus undatus | reverse complement strand
TCTACATACATACATACATACATACATACATACATACATACATATATATATATATATGTATGTATGTATGTATGTATGTATGTATGTATGTATGTATGTATGTATGTATGTATGTACATATATGTATGTATGTATGTATGTATGTATGTATGTATGTATGTATGTATGTATGTATATGTATGTATGTATGTATGTATGTACGTATGTACGTATGTGTGTGTGTGTGTGTATCATACAGTATTATAAATTATTAAAAATATAAAAATTTAAAGTATGAGAATTAATATTTAAATGAATCAATAATAATACATATATCAACAAAGGTACAACTTACAAAATGGGTGATCAACTCCTAAAAACTCCACAATTAAGCGTGCTAAGCTCGCAGAAGTCACATGATGAGTGACCTCCTGGGGAGTCAAGCGTTAAGTATGCTATATAGGTTTGAAACGATAGGTGAGCATCGTTGGTAATCTAGAGAGGAGCTGTGTATAATTATGAAGAGTCCAATATTATAATTGTTCTCATCAACAATAAATTTTTTCGTTTACCTGGAGGTAGAATAAAAAAAGGTGTTGCATTTATATGGTACAAATATTGTAATTGAATGACAAAATGTTGGTTTTTAAGTAATAAAAGTGTTGCATAATCCTTTACGAAAAAGCATTGCATATGTTGGACCAATGCAACACTTAAAATAAGTGTTGCATATTTCTAAAAAAGTGTTGCAATAGGCTAATACAACGGGACCTAAGGTATCTTCAAAAAGTGTTGCATTACACTTAATGCAACATTTCATAGTGCTAATACAACACTTATAAAGTGTTGCTATAGGTCTGTTTTGTTGTAGTGCACGAGATTTTAGATAGACCGCATGCTTGCACGTGTTGTGCATTACTACGCGGCGATAACAACTACCTAACTAAGGGTAAAACAACCATACACTTGGATTCCCAACAATTAGTCTATAAATAAAGTATTTTCCTATGGCAATAAATCCCTATGTTTTAAAAGCATTTAAAAACTCAAAACTTTTGAAAATAATTACTAAAAAGGTAAAAAGCATGGGGTTTGCACGATTTACTAGCTCATTGGTTTAGACATGAGACCTTAAGCATCAGTGAGATAGTAACTAATGGATTGAAACATTGCGTCACGTTACAACTCTCATATACAATTCAATAAAGGCAGAAAAAAGGGTTCACAATATGATACTCAATCAGCAAGTTTAAGCCTCCTAGCGGTTGCCACTAGGTCCTACCTTTCTTTGCTTCATAAATCCCATGTGTTTTGTTTGTGTGATTGCTGCAATCGAGCTAATTAGCATACTTCTAACATCATTAACGTCAATTAACTAGTTCTACCACTTCTTATGAAAATGTGATGAATAAATTGATTTGATTTAGCCCCTTGATATATAGCTTGGGTAGTGAGGTTGCCCAACTAGCCCTATAAATAGGTACCTTCACCTCTTATTTGAAAAGCATCCTATACCTTTAGGAAACTCCACATTTTTCTCTCCATAAGCTCGTCTCACCTAGGGATTCTCCACACTTAGGAAAACTCTCCCTCCAATCATTCTATTTCCTCACAAAACACTTTCTAGTAGCAAAATTCTAGTCAAATCCTCTCCCCAAAGCTTTTAAATTGGACTAACCTTCACCATATCCTAACACACTTGGGAGGAGGGAATCAAGTGTTCATTACTTTGCTACTCTACATGGGTCAAGGGAAGTCCTAAGGGCCATAAACCAATGATAACAATTTGTTAAAGCTTTCTTTTAACTATTGCTTTCATAATCATGCTCTTCTTTGATCCTTCTTGACTATTCATTTAATGTCCATTCTTTTGTTCATTAAATAAAACTATGTTCATAATAAAGTGATCACAAAATTCATTGTCATGAACATTTCAATTCCCTCATATACATGGCTTGCTAATAAATGGTCACCAAAATATTTCTTTTGCTACTTGTCTCTCTAAATAAGACTAAAATCATGGGAAATACCTTTTACATGGAACCAAAAATTTTAAAGATTTAATACATTCATTCCTAGAGGATGCCTATGAAGTAGGTGGTCTAATTATGACTTTTACTATTCATTAGATCATATCTTCGCCTTTGAATCCATGGTTAGCAACCATGGAGTCACTTTTAACAATCACTATTCGGGACGTTGAGATTTTATATTCCTATAGAAAAGACCTTTTCCTTCTTAAAAAGAAAATTCTATGTCCCATTGTTGTCCTTTTAGTTTAAGGATTTGGTTAACGGAAGGAATTAGGTATTTGGTATAAAACTAATGGTTTGTACATTTCCTTTGAAATGATCTAGCAACTCTAAAAATTAAAGCTTTAATCCATTCTAATTACATAACTCTACGAAGCCACCAATTAGACAAAGCCAATCCAATGCACCCCTCAAAAGAGGCCGGTTATATGGGAAAGTTGGTTGAACCTTGTGGAGCCCTGAGCTAACCCCTACAGTACCATCACCATTTGTGGCACTTTCAACGACGACCTTACTAGGGACTATATAAGTAAGCAGATGAGACTTGAAAGAAATAAATCCAATTAAAACTTTTAAATTTTTGGTTTGAAAAAATTGCACATGTAGCCATCTGTGCATTATGCGCTTGGGCTTAGTGAATGTGAAAATTTATCAAGTGCCCCTGAGTCAAGCACGACCCTAGGATAATCATTTTACCCACGAAATCACATGGAACTCCTTGTTGTAGTTGGCCTTTCCTAATCAGTTGAAGCACTACTTCCATGAAGAACCACCATACAACTCATTGAAGCACATCACCTCAAAGATAAAAAGAGTCTTGCCCGTCACACTTGGCTATTATGACCATTGACTCTACTGAGCACACTTTGGACATAGATTTAGGATTAAACGTCATATGAATGATTGCCTTGAATAAATGGTGAGTACTTTCTATTGCATCCATTATTCTTAAGAAAGTCCTTTTTCCAAAATAAGTCTGTGTCTCTTAGCCTTTTAACCAATGACCAAAGCCTTACTAGGCATGCAAGGCATCCTAACTATTGACTCTTAGGTAGGGACCTGCAATGGTTGGAGTCATGTCAGCAGTAGGCAGAATGCTGCCCCAATGGTCCTAATGAGATCCTATTGTAGCCTACTAATCATACCTTTCATGTCACTAGAGGCTGAAAGGAAGCTAGTGATGTAGCAAAATCATGCCACTAGCCCTATGCTCTCCCTCAATCAACTTGGTCTTTTGTGGCACCTCAAGGTTCCTGCGTGATCCATGCCAATAGTCTTGAGGTTTGGTCTAAGGTTTCTTTTCTTCTTTTCCATCCTTGTTTTTTCCAAAACAAAGTCTTATAACAATTCTTTTTTTTTGAAAACAAATCCTCCTCTCTTAAAATCTTTAATTTTATAGTTTTTCTCTGAGAAAGAACTATCAAGGTAAATTAGTAAGGTTGTCATCAACATGTTCTTGGGGTCGGTTTTGAGGGTAAAGTCCATAAGCAACAGAAACTCAAAAATAACCTTACCAAAAACAATTAATCCATAAATAATATAAATGCTCGAGGCCACCTATCAAGCGACGAACCAAACTTTGCTGCATGACATGATGCACAAAGAGGTTGAGTTCTATATAAGCGACAAAATACAAAAAATTCTTCAAAATACAATAAAAATACAACTATAGACATCGAATTTTGACTCATCTTTTAGTATGATTTTTTTTTACAACATACAAAAAATTAAAAAATGATCAAACTCCAAAAACTCAAATAATAGGTCCAATCCCATTGTCCAAATAAACCCAAAAGCTAATAATTAGAGAAAAAGCGGGAGGGGGGGGGGGAACCTAAAAATAAAGTGTCAAAAAAATAAAAAAGAGAAATTATTTTGAGGTGAAGTTATAAGTTTCCCGTGATAACCCCGCCCAATCCCATTCCATTTCCCTTTTTTAAAGAAAAATAAGAGTAAATCATAAAACTAAAAAAGGGACAAAAAAGAATTGAAAAAAAGCGGCAAAAAAAAGGAAAAAATCTTTTGGGTCCCCAAATGCAATGTCCGCCACTAACCCACATATTAAAAAAAATTTTACTTGTTTCCCAAACCAACCCAACGTCTCTCTTAAACGTTTTGAGATTTCTTTTTTGTCTTTTTGTTGATTGAATATGTTGTTTTAATTTATTTTTTTTTGTCTTATCATCTTCCTTTCTCCTCACTTTGTCCCTATCCTCATTCTTTAGCAAGTTTTCTGAAAATGATCATCATTTTATTTATTTATTTATTTTCTTTCTCTTCATTTTTAATCCTTTTATTTTAGTTTTTTAATTATGTTTTTGTGGGGTTTGTCTATAAGTACCCCTTCTATCTTTTAGCATAAGGACTCTTCTCCCTCTTCAAATTTTCCAAATTCTCTCTTCCCAATTCTAATTATTTACTAGTTCTAAGTTCTTTAGTTAGCTTTAGTTACTTTTAATTAGTTCTTTCAAGAGCTAGTTAGTCCTAATTGAATCTTTCTAAACTTTTAAATGCATTTATTACAAAAAGTCTCAAATAACTGCATAAATTTTTATTTAGTTGAATTAGTTTGTTCAAGACCTAGTTAAATCTAGTTAAGCCTTTCCAAGTCTTTTATTTTAGTATTATATTCTTTCTTATCTTTGTACATGTATTTTGCTCATTTAATGTTTGTTTTGCTTTTGTATTTCATTATTTTGCTTAATCATCGTTCTTGTTTATATTAATCTTGTAATAGCACTTATTTCGTGTATTTTTTTTCTTATTTTTGGGCTAGATCAGTCCTCAATGGTCTTTTGACATTGAGTTAATTCATCCACTCCTTTAGGACCTTTGCAGTCGCTCCCCCTGCCTAGTGTCACGGGTTGATAATTCGCTCAAACTTAGACCCGTGCGGCCTAGTAAACTTTGCTTACAACTCTCGCTTTGTTTGCTAGTAAGCCTTAAAGGATGCTTAACTTAGACTTGAGAAGCTAAGTAAGTACACACACTCTTAGAGAGAGAAAGTAGAGAGAGAGAGTTCAGGAAAATGCTCTTGTATTGCACTTGAATGCTTGGTGTACGAATGAGCTCCCTTGGGGGTATATATACATATCCACTTCCTTAATGGATGGTGGAGATCTATTTGATCCTACGACTGAGATCGTACATCCAAAATGTTCTATACAAATATCTAGGATTCTACACAAGTGTGGAATTATGTGGAACCCTCTAGAACATACTCTAGAGAAATCTAGTGAAATCCAGGCAATTCTAGAGTATTCTAGAGCGGTCCGTGACATCCATCCCCACCTAATCCGGCGACATCATCGTTGCCTTCTTGTCCTTGTATGCTTGAATATGCTCCTTGAATTGCCACAAGTGTTGGATGGGTTCCCAGCTAGGTTCGCTCTCAGGTAAGCCTTTCCACTTGACAAGGAGTTCATGTGTCTGTGGTTGATTGGAATGACGCACCACTCGATCGGCTAGGACTTCTTCCACTTCCTTGTCATGTTGCACCTTGATACCCACAGGTGCCCGACGTGAGATGCCCCTACTCGGATCCACGTTGTCTCCATGATAAGGTTCAAGCAAGCTCACATAGAACACGGGGGTGACACTTGATCTTTGAAGGAAAATCCACTTTGTAATCCTGCACCCCCACCTTTTTAAGGACGGGGAAAGGTCTTTCGTATCACCGGATAAGACCCCGATGGCAACCGCTTAATCTCGCATGGTTGTACATCTTGATAAGCACGAGGTCTCTCACTTGGAACTCTCTTGAGCGCTTCTTCTTGTCGACCCACTTCTTCATCTTTTTGGAGGCCTTCTCCAAGTAAGCTCGTGCCACCCTACTTGATCATTCCAGTCCTTAGCAAACTTGTAGGCGAGTGGACTTGGACCATCGTATCTTGTGGCAAGAGAACTCGGGGTCAATGGTTGTAGGAGAATTGGGCAACATCAAGCAACTTGGCCCAACCTCATTGGTTGGCACTCATGTAGTGCCTCAAGTATCGCTCTAAGATTGCATTGATCCTCTCTGTTTGTCCATCACTTTGTGGATGGAAGCCAGGGGAGAAGTTAAGCTCGAAACCCATGAGCTTGAACAACTCCGTCCAAAAATGCCCTGTGAAGCGAGTGTCTCGGTCACTTACGATGGAACGAGGCAAGCCCCAACACTTTACTACATGCTTCAAGAATAAATAGGCGGCTTGCTCGGTAGAACACTCCTTGATTGTGGGAATGAAGGTAGCATACTTGGAGTATCGATCCACCACCATAAGAACCCAATTGAACCCCTCATTTGTGGGTAAACCCATAATGAAAGTCATTGAGACATTCTCCCACGACCTTTTGGGAATGGGGAGATGCTTTAATAGTTTAGCAGGTGCTCCTTACTCAATCTTGTCTTGTTGGCACACAAGACAGGTCTTCACATAGGCCTCGACATCATCTTTCAAATGAGGCCAATAGTAGAAATCTCCCATAAGGGCTAGTGTGCAGTGTACGCCTGGATGACTCGCCCACTTGCTATCATGACTCTCCTTCATGACTTCCGTCCTGAGGTTGTCATATGAAGGAACATATATGCGCTTGCCCTTAGTGAGGATCAAGTCATCTTCGACCCAAAATCTTTGATTCTTGCCCTCCTTGATGAGTTAGATTATAGTTTCGGCAAGAGAATCATGTTGGAGCCCCTCCTTGATTCGGTCCCATAGGTTGCTTTGAGGTCGGCTAATGTCACCAAGTTCACCCTTGAGGCTCAAAGCATCGACCACTAAGTTGGCACGTCCTGGCTTGTATTCCATGACATAATCGAACTCAGTTAGAAACTCTTGCCACCAGGCTTGCTTGGGAGTAAGCTTCTTTTGAGTCTGAAAGTAGCTTGTGGTGACATTGTCGGTCTTGATTATGAACTTGTTCCTGACCAAGTAATGCATCCACGTGCAAAGACAATGCACTACCGCAGTCATCTCTTTCTCTTGGATGGTGTACCGCCTCTCAGTGTCATTAAGCTTCCGACTCTCAAAGGAAAAAGGATGATCCTCTTGTATCAAGACTCCACCGATGGCAAAGTTGGAAACATCCCTGTGTAGTTCAAAAGGCTTGTTGAGGTCGGGGAGAGAGAGAACAGGCTCCTCAGTGATGTCCTTTTTCAAGGCATCAAAGGCATGTTGGTACTCTTGACTCCATGTCCATCCTCTTCCTTTCTTCAACAAGTCGGTAAGAGAGGCGGCAATCGCGGAATAGCCTTTGATGAACCGTCGACAGTAGTTCACCAAGCTAAGGAAAGACCTTAACTCGATAGCTTTCGTTGGTGGCTCCCATTCAATGATGGTGTTGATCTTTACCCGGTCTATACGTAATTTTCCCTTGCCAATAATGTGACCCAAGAAAGGCACCTCTTCTTATGCGAAGGAGCACTTCTCTTTCTTGACATAAAGTTGTGTGTCCTTCAAAATTTCGAACACTTCCCGCAAGTGTCCCACATGCTCCTCTAAGGACTTGCTATGGATGACAATGTCATTAAGATAAACAACCACGAAGAGATCAAGGAAAGGAGCAAGTACCTTGTTCATAAAGGTGCAAAATGTGGCCGGTGCATTTTTGAGGCCAAAGGGCATGACAAGGAACTCGTACGAACCATAACGTGTCACACATGCCGTCTTTGGCTCATCCCCCTCAGCTATGTCGACTTGATAGTACCCACTCCTCAAATCGAGCTTGGTAAAATACCTTGCATCTCCGAGTTGATCAAACAAGTCATCGATGTGAGGGATGGGATACTTATTCTTAATAGTGATCTTGTTGAGCGCTCGATAGCTGATGCATAGTCGGAGTGACCCATCATGCTTCTTTTGAAATAAGACTGGAGCACCATAAGGAGATTTAGAGGGAGGGACGAATGTAGATGACATCAAGTAGCTCCTTCAATTGCCTCCTTAGCTCCTCGAGCTCCTGAGGTGCCATACGATAAGGCGTGAACGCTGGTGGTTTAGCCCCCGACTCCAACTCTATGGCATGGTCGACTTCCCTTCTTGGAGGAGGTCTCTTGGGTAACTCGGTGGGCATAACATCTTTGAATTCTCCAAGCACCTTTTGGATGGCCTTGGGCGCTTGAACTCCTCCTCCATCTTAAGAGTAGCAAGGAAGGTTAGCTCTTTCTTCCTGACTCCCTTAGAAAATTGAAGGGCGAAGTGTCGGTGTAAGGCACCAAGTGTGCCTTCACCGCATCAAGGAAGTCGATGCCTAAATAAAACTTCTTATCATCCAAGGGAGCAATAGTGATATCGACCTTACCTTTCCACTGGCCGATTTGAATGGGGGTGCCTCAAGCAACTCCATGGATGGGAAGGCTCTTGACTTTGACTTCCTTCACGTGTCGCTTCTCCTTGGTGTAGGAGAGGGGAACTTCATCGGCAAGCTCCTTGGCCATATAGACCGTGTCGGCTCCCATGTCAAGCAACGCTTGTAGTGGCTTGCCATTGTTGAGGGTCTCCACATACATGCGTCCATGAGGTTGTTTCTCCACCTTTGCGTGGATGGCATTGAGTAACTTGAGGGAGGCGATATTCTTTTTCTCCAGCTCCTCTTCCGCTTGGACAAGGACAACAAGTTTTCCCTTCTTGGGGCATTCAAAGACCCGGTGAGGTCCATTGCGTAGGAAACGTGAGTACTTCTGGGGTGCATCATTCTTCTTGCTCTTCCCTTTGTCCTTAGAGGGTTTGTCCCTCCTGGGAGACTTGTCACGATCTCCCCCACCTTTTCAGCTTTCACTATTCTTCTTCCCTTGTCCCTTTGATGAGTCTCTCTTGTACTCGTTAAGTGACTCGGCGGCAGCAGGTCTTGCACACCATGCCTCTCTATCTCCGTCTTGGCCCAACCACTTAGGCCATCGAGGAAGGTAAACAAGGCGTCCTGCTCCCCCATGCTCGGAATTTCCAAGAAAAGCTCCTAGAACTCCTTCACATATTCTCGAAGGTGACTCTCTTCGTGTTGGAGGCATCTTAGCTTGGCCCTTGCTTCCCGCTTCGCATCCTTGCAGTAGAATTACTCTTTCAGTTCTCTCTTGAAACCATCCCAAGTGGTGATGGGGGTGGATCGTCGGTTGACATCGTCACATCTACGATGCTACCAAACAAGAGCTACGTCCTTAAGAGAGAAGGAAGCATGGTTTACCTTCTGCCCTTTATCGATGATGCCTACCGTACCAAAGTGGGCTCCAAACTTCCAAAAGAAGTTGTTAATCTCCCTAGCGTTCCTCACCCCATTGTAGATTGGAGTTTGGAGCACATTCACGTTTGGGGTGGTGGTCACTTGACCCGATCCACCATTGCTCACATTGGCCACCACGGCCATGCATATTTTGAGTTGGGTTTCCAAGGCCTCGACCTTTGCCTTGTATGACTCAATCTCGGACTTCCAAGCCACCACCTTGGCTGTACATGCTAGGAGTTCTCTATCCCGAAGAGCTTGGACCTCTTCATTAACATTTCTCGCTAAGGATTTCACCGCCTCTTGTATCTCCGCACGGACCTCCTCAAGGTGCCTCGTGGACTCGAGCTACTCGATGCGCTTCTCCATGTCATCCACCCTACTTGTGAAGTCTGACATGGAGTGGTAATCTCTGCAAGCTTGTCATCTATAAGGACCAACAAGTCCTTGTTCTTGTCCTTGTCTTTGCCCTTCTTCCCTCCTTATTGAGGGTTGCCAGCATCAGTGACACTTGAAGCCATGGGTCTCCCAAACCGAAGCTCTGATACCAACTGTCACCGGTTGATAATTCACTCGAACTTAGACTCATGCAGCCTAGTAAAATTTGCTTAGAAGTCTCGCTTTGTTTGCTAGTAAGCCTTGAAGGATGCTTAACTTAGACTTGAGAAGCTAAGTAAGCACACACACTCTTAGAGAGAGAAAGTAGAGAGAGAAAGAGTTTGGGAGAATGCTCTTGTATTGCAGTTGAATGCTTGGTGTACAAATAAGCCCCTTTGGGGATATGTATACACGTCCACCTCCTTAATGGACGGTGGAGATCTATTTGATCTTACAACTTAGATCGTACATCTAGAATGTTCTACACAAATATCTAGGATTCTACACAAGTGTGGAATTGTGTGGAACCCTTTGAAACCCTGTAGAGCATACTTTAGAGAAATCTAGTAAAATCTAGGGCATTCTAGAATATTCTAGAGCGGTCCGTGACACTGGGTTTGGGTTTGGAACAATAGTTTTCCATTTCCTCATGAGTGAATAGATGATTTTAAAAGTTGTTAGTAAATTTGTGTGTTTTTCTTCACTTTTTTTCTCGTTGCCTTCACGTCTTCCATTTTTCATTTTGTTTTAGGAAAAATGATACAAATGGACCAAGTCATGTTTAGAGGTCACTAAATAACAAGTTGGAGTGAAGTGGACGAAACTGGAAAATTTATACAATTTTCGTAGGTCAGTTTAGGAGCTGAATTTTAGTACATTTGGAGTCCAATTTGTATTTTGTTGTATTTTTAGCTATGTGTATGAAAGATCTTTCCAACAAGTGGTTGTAGGTTCAAATTGGAATTTGAAAGTGACAGTAACACCTATTTTTCTACAAGGTATTTAAACTATCCGAAATCAGACCACCTTGCTATTTTTCTCAAATTTTTTTCTCAAAACACTTTCTTCATATCAAATAAAATACACTATCAGATCTTCCCAATTTGATATTTCACATCTCCTAAATCTTTATAATTTATGAAACATGAAATTTCAAAATTATCAGTCTACAATTGATTTTTTAGCACAATTTGCATCTGACCCTTCATTTTAAAAAAATCTAAGAGAATATTTTAAAGTGTCTAGAAAATTTTAAATAAAATTTTCACACATTCATGATTCAGCCTATTTTATCTATATAAAGAAAAATTTTAAAATTCACATTCAATAATTTGTGGTAAATGCAATATGGATGCTATGTCCAGAATAATAAACTTACTTTCGGCACCTTGTTTTGTGCTTTATAAGAATCATATTCCTTTGAATCTTAAGTATAAATCTTTACCACTAAAATTAGAATTAATAAGGGGTGTTTAGGCTTTGAAATCACCTTATTTGGATCCTGCTTTGATTTTTCTTGAAGTTGGAATTCATAATTTTACATGAGGTACATCACAATAAGGTTGTAAATTTTCACTTTTAGTAGCTTGATGATCCTAAAAAATCAGCAAATTTTACAATGAAGCTCTTCATAGAATCCTTTAACTTCATGAATGTTTTTGAAAATTTTTTGGACTATTCTATCGTAGTTCCAAAATTTTCTTCTATGGCTATACATGAGTCATTTTTTTAAATAAACTTAATCACTTCTAATAAATTGGGTGCTTATCCATTTCCCAACTCCTGAGACTTATGTTTAACGACATATTGAAGCTAATAACTCCTCCAATGAGCCAATGGAAAAGACCTATATAGAGATTATGGCATTTGTTTATCTTTTTTAGATCTCTTGTATATAGGGAAAGCCTTGTACACATTTCGGCCCTATTCTTTGTTGTGTTTGAGAGGATTTAGCTAGCAGCTAATAGCTTCTTACATCTCCTTACAGCTCCTTACTTCCTTAACATAATTCTTGTAGTTTCTTACATTTTCTTACATTTTCTTACATCTCCTTATATCTTTTTGCACCTTCTTACATCCCATATAGATTTTCGTATAACATTCATTTATTTTTGTTCTAGTAATTACAGAAATATGTATATATTTTTTTTATTATACTACCAATATACAGAATTTGTGAATATGTTATGAACACAACATTTATATAAACATAAAAACAGAATTTAACGACATAAATTATGTTTGAGTTTTGACATGAACAATATATGTTATTATAGATGAAATAAGTGAACATGCTTTTAAAATTATAATATGAATCTTTCATTTATGTTTAAGCCTGAATCATATATAAGAACTCTCAGACTGTATGTGACAAAAGCATTACAGCTATTTCATCCCTAAGGTTATCCATGGCAATTTTGTCGCTATCATTATATGATTGAACATTTGGTGGTCATTCCAAATTTGGTTCCCTTGTGATTGATAGGTGCTTGCTATGCAGAATAACAAAATTGTGGATAGTACAACAAGAAACGATTATCTCAAGTTGCTGCTCCTGTCTCATTTAAAATTGTTTACTTAAAATAGGGTTTCATTATAAGAGTTGTATTCAATTTTGTGAGAAATTTTAGTTTTTTTTTTGTTATACTTTGCTTATTGGAAGATCAAACTAATATAAATATAAGAAATCACCTCAAGTGTAGGAAATTTTGATTAAAAAATTTGTGGGGTTTAATATATTTTATTGTTGTTTAATTTACTTGGTTAAAGGTTTATTTTCAATACGTATATTATCTTAATGTTATTGTTTCTCATTCAAAATGTTCATTCTAAAAGAAACAAATTTTGTTTCAATAATACTAAGAAATAATTAGTTTACCGATGGTATCAAATTTATTTTGTAAATATGACTAATATATTACACATTATTTCACAAATCACACATTAAACACCAATAATATGCATGCTTGTCTACAAATTATACTATACAACTCTTCAACAACTTAACAACTCCTTACATCTATCCTTATAGCTCCTTACAGCTCCTTAGATCTGCTTACATCTTACAACTCCTTACATCTTCTTATAGCTCTTTACAGCTTTTTACGGCTCCTTATTGCTTCTTACATTTTTTTACAACCTATAGCAGTATCTTATAGTGAAAAAGAATAGGCCCTTCATGTATTCATTTATTCATTATTTTCTAATAGTTCAGCTCATATAAAATCTTTGACTCTAAAGTTCAAATAATAAAATTTTGGTATCTTTGAGCATGACTAATTCCATTTCCAATAATTCAACTCAACTAATAATAAGATGAACTATTTAGAATCATTAATTAGTATCTAATCAAACTCGTGTTGTGGCATGGTGACCTAGGTCTGGTACCTGGGCCATGATGATAGCTCGATAATTTCGAACTTATTTTAATCTAAGGCCACAGAGGTACCGGATTATAGGCCCATAAAAGCTATTCAAGAGATGGTGGCAATTGTAACTACCCCTACATGATCATCTTGACCTTAATCATAAGTCATAAATGGATTCGGCTAACACTGAATAATGATTCCTAAACGCAACCCTGCTTGTATATATTTGTATATATTGCATAGTTATCCTTAGGGAAGACATATTCATTAATGTATGGTCATGGACCTACATCAAACTCAATGTCATAATCAAAACCTTGTTCATATCTGATCATTTAGAAGGTCCACATACATCTCCATTGAAATAGCCTTCACAATTCCACCATTATTCCCAGTGGACTGTTTTCTAGATTAGATATAAACAAATAATTAATCGTATCCTCTTGTTTAGCGATGAGGCGTTGACTTCAACTCCGTCTTAAGTTATTGAGAGCCACCAAACACCAACCCATTAACTCCACAAAAATCCATCACAATCTATACCTAGGGAATTTTTTTGTTAGTCAAAATGGAAATGTTCAGAGGTTGAATCCTTACATTCATGCATGGAATTGGGACAATCCACCCATCCTATCATTTTTCACTTTGAGCATAAAGCTAAGACCTTGAACAAGTCCATCTATTCTTATTCGGATCAACTCAACTCTAGAGCTAAGTCATCTTTAAAGGCTCTTAGCATGAACATTAGGCAGGGAAAAAGATCCCTAACCACTCCTCGATAGAACTCATAGACTATGAGGAAATCTATAACAACCCTAACCCTAGGGCTAGGAGTATTAGTGATTTCTTAAAACCTGGAGCAAACGGACAAAGTTTTGCCTAAAAACTTATCATTTCCTATGCTTAAAGCCTTACATTAGGTCCCTGTGAGGAATAAAACATAAAATAATACCAAAACAAACTCAACAGCTACACGCTAGAGTCCACAACTCCATGGGCCACACACCCTGAGTAACCAAATAACAAAGTTCAATAATAAGAAAGAAATAAAAGATACAACTCAACGAATCACGCATCCGGAGCGCTGGGGTTTACATCCCAAAAATAAGTAACTCCAACTAAAACAGACGACCTACTACGCAAATGGATGGCCCATGTGGCCATTAAGAGTGACTGCTATTCAATGTACAATACATGAAGTAAAGTACTTTATTTATATATATTTGGGAATCTAGAAATACACCATATTACATCGTTAACCTCATAAAGCTATGTATATATGTACACATAACCCTCTTTTTGAAGCAAGGGAGAAAACTCCAACTTGGCATATAAAAATCAACTTCTATCTGTCACATCGAAAACGCGGAGAAAAGGGGAAATAGAGACAGGATGAGCTACCACACGGTCAGTGAGTGATCCTCAACCCCGAGGAAAGCAAAACAGTTGTACGTAATACTTTTAAGTAGCAATCACACACCTTTGATATTTAATATCACATAATAATCATATAAGGTCTCCCATATTCATTATTAACTCAATAGCCTCCAAGATCTAAAGATATTCCTAATCTCCTTCTATTTCATGCACAAGAGTTCTCAATTGGCCTAAACTATATCTCTTCTAGTTTAGCATTGACGAACTTACCTAACATCACATAACAAACTTACCAAACTTAAAAGTAAATTGAATCACACACGAATTCAGGTATGGAGAACAGTGGAGAACTTAATTCACATATAAACACCTATCATCAAGGAGTCCAATTAAAATCACCATGTGAGATTCATTTTGGTGAGACATTGGATTTAACGCATAAAGGTAAGGACCATTACTTAAACTGAAATAAGCATTTATAAAATAGTCGTTATTCACTGGAAAATCATTTGGACTCAATAAAGAGTGCTTTTCAAGAGCACATGCACTTTTTAAAATCTTTGCACTAAAATAGTCCTTCGAATGAGGAGTTCTCACCACATAATATGTACAAATCGTTTTGAGGACCATCAGATTCTCATATTCATGCTCACAGGGGAGATCTACACTCACCCTTCATATTATCCTCGAGCACTCTCATAATCAATGGACCATTACCCTCGTCAGGGACGTTTAGGGTTCCCACTTCTGGGTCTATCTCCCTAGGAATTAGGGGTTCTGCATATTGAGTTTGCTCCCTAACCATTTGTCTAAGCATTTAGCACCATTCTCCTAGCCCAGACATTTCAGATGCATCTCAATTTAAACACATTTTGTCTCAAAACTCTCATTGTATCACGATAATCGCACTTTCATTCTCATCAAGGCTAAAATGCCTTAATAAGGTCATTTGGCTTTTGAGAAGCATACAACCATTCATCTTGTCAAAACATGCTTCTAAGCGAGTTCATGACCAATTACGCATTTACTTTTCAAAGGAAATATCATTAAAACTTGTCTTAAAAGCTTACATGTCTACAACTTATTCATGATCGGATTCGCTGGATAGCTTCCTTATCAAACGAATGGTCTACAGTCATTACTAACCACATAACTCAACATGCTTGCCATATCACCGCAGGTCACATACATACTTATTAACGCATGCCTTCAAGCATAATGCAAACATATTCATTTGTAATTCGTGTTGTTTCTAGCCGATGGCCCATTTAAGTGACTTCGAGGAACAATTAAGGGGTTATTAAACAATCAAGTCAGTTGTTTAAGTAACTAGGACGTTGTTTTAGTCATGGTAACAAAAGAACTACTCTTAAACCAATTAATTGAAGAATTTAATTATTCAAAAGCATTAATGCGAGAATGGTAGTGCATGCTTGAAGGGAATCAAGCGAGCTTCAATTAGAATGACTCTTAGTTCAAAATTATTCACTATGAGACCTTTAAACAAAATAAGTAATCTGAAACAGCTAAGATTGCAGCACTTTGGCATAGAACACAACCACAACATACACGCATAGTAAACACTTGAATCAAAGGCTAGCTAGGTACGAGATAAGTATATTTTTTATGAATCTTTCTACGTTATTGTAATTTCGTACAATTAGCATGTAATAGTTTCATTGCATTCAAGGCTTAATGGCTAACGATTGTCACAACTTACTCTTTTTTTTTAACTCAGCATTTCAACAGAATCAACCTAGTACCACGCTTATGGACTCGATTTGCAATGTTATAATTAATTCAATTCCTCGAACTCCCCCCTCAAAGCACCTCCCACAATAATCCTCAAATTTCACTCAATGATTCAACCCCAAATTCTTCAAATAATCAAACTCAGTTTCGATTTGACATCATTATCGCCCAATTTGCATGGTCAAGCAATTCAACACTCACTAAACTGACATGCAACTCAATTAATTGAACGAAATGATAAA
>JACYFF010031958.1:69219233-69232444 GCA_017589665.1 Selenicereus undatus | reverse complement strand
AAGTCAACCAAACACCAAAAAGTGCATGTACTATACAATTCACTTCTAAAACATACAAATGACCCTGCATACAAATCGAAGTAACTACATAAGCTTCCAGGGTCCTTACATTATGTATAATGCCATGATTATGCTTTAAAACACATAGGTTCGCAATAGTGCCCCACAGAAGGCCATCTAGATGAGTATACATGATTGCACTCCTCATTTGCAATCTAAGACTGAAGGTATGTCTTGAGGCTTGCCCAAAATCATTAGAAGTTAGTCATCGGTCAACTAACAAGGGGTAAGAATAATGGCATTAATGGTCTTTACAGGTATACGTTGAGGCTCTACAATGCCTTTGTCTCAGAAGGTAATTGTAGAAGTCCGAGAAACTCGTAGTAAGGAAGGGAAGACTCTACCTTCTAGTATGGGCATTCTGGCTTCTGCATTTGGTGTTAATTCTTAAGAAGATGTTGGAAAGGTGTGGATCATTACCCTAGGAAGTAATGAGGTGATGCATGTGGTATAACAATTCCAAAGTCTATCAGGTTCTGCCTTTTATCTCTGCTCTAGGTGTGTTGGGGTTGATATACCCAGGACACCATCAATCTTATAATAAGAATAGCGCTCCATACCATGATAAACATAACACTTGGCTGACTTGCGAATAATAGTAGTTGCATGTTGGGAAGAAAGGAAGACTCTCTATACAATTAACAAATCCAGATTAAGACCACATATATGTATCACTGGCAAGCACACAGAAGGCTCGAAATAAGACTTACATAACAATCAACAAGATCCTGCCACAACTAATCATATTGACATGCACGTATATGAAGATCTCACTTAGTTCCCTAAGCAATTGAGAACTTACATGAAAGGGTATCGTCTAAAAGAACCTTCAGTTATGAAAAGCAATCCTTTTGGTCACTCACTAACAACTCATCATTAACAATCAAGTAACGTATGCATCTTGGCATGTAAGTATCCGAAACATCTGGTTACACACATAAACTTGTGCTCATAGAGCTAGACTCAAACATTATTGTAAATTGACTACAAGTCTTCAGACACAGCAGTTAGTAAGGCCTAACTAGATAATTATAAAGGTCTTCTAATGCGAAGGAAAAACTTTAACTTACTAATTAGGAAGGACCTTAACTTTCAAAGTTTCTAGGTTTTCAAAAGAAAAATAGTTTTACTGCTTTTAGCCCTCTCTCCCCTAACTATTGAGTACGTCTGCTCACTCCAGTATAGGGCCTGAGGAGCAAATCCTATCTTAGGAGCAAAGGATGAGCTTAGAGTTAAGACTTTTCCAATCGTTTGAGTTCAAACCAAGCATACTTTAAACTTTGGATTCAAATCATCAAGGTGCAAACACAAAACAATTATTGATTGAGCTAACACTTAGATTATTCATGAGAATACAAGTCATTGGGCCCATACTCTAGCAAATGGTTCATTCATTCAATCAATCAGCTCACTCAAGCCACACATAGCTAATTAAACGCACCAATGTTCATACCAAAAACGCATTTACACACAAAAGCACAACATACGTCACATCATCATAAACACGCTCCTAGGTAATTATAAGAAATACAAGACTCAGGCCACGACCTATGGTCACACGACCTTGCTCTGAAAGCATCTGTAACACCTCTAACTCTAGGACTAGAAGTATTAGTGATTTCTTAAAACTTGGAGCAAAACGGAGAGAGTTTTACCTAAAAACTCATCATTTCCTAGGCTTAAAGCCTTACATTAGGAAGGGGAGCCTTAGAGCAATGGTAAGGTTGCCTCCGTGTGACCAAAAGGTCTTGGGTTCGAGCCTTGGAATCAGCCATTGACAAAGTCAGGTTATGTTGCCTACAATTCATCCCCTTGGGTGGGCCCTTCCCCGGACCCTGCATGAACGGGGGATGCTTGTGCACCAAGATGCCCTTTAAAGTCTTACATTAGGTCCCTATGAGGAATTAAAACACAAAAGAATACCAAAACAAGCTCAACGGCTACATGCCGGAGTACACAACTCTACGGGCCATACGCCCGGAGTAACTAAATAATACAGTTCAATAATAAGAAAGAAATAGAAGATATAACTCAACGGATCATGCATTTGGAGCGCTGGGGTTTACATCCCAAAAATAACTAACTCCAACTAGAACAGATGACCTATGATTCAGATGGATGGTCCACAGCACCATTCAGAGTGACTGCTATTCAATATGCAATACATGAAGCAAAGTACTTTATTTACATATATTTGGGAATCTAGAAATACACCATATTACATCATTAACCTCATAAAGCTACATATTTATGTACACATAACCCTTTTTCGAAGTAAAGGGGAAGACTCCAACTTGGCATACGTAAATCAACTTCTACCTGTCACATCAAAAACTTGGGGAAAAGAAGAAATAGAGAGGAGATGAGCTACAATATGCTTAATGAATGATCCTCAACCCGGAGGAAAACAAAATAGTTGCATGTAATACTTTTAAGTAACAATAAGACATGTTTGATATTTAATATCACATAATAATCACATAAGGTCTCCCATATTCGTTATTAACTCAACAGCCTCCTAGATCCAAAGATATTTCTAATCTCCTTCTATTTCATGCATAAGAGTTCTTAACTGGCCTAAACTATATCTCTTATAGTTTAATAATGACGAGCACTTACCTAACTTGGCATTCGTAAATCATCTTCTACCAATCACATCAAAAACTTAGGGAAAAGAAGAAATAGAGAGGAGATGAGCTATAACATGCTTAGTGAATGATCCTCAACCCTGAGGAAAACAAAACAATTGCATGTAATACTTTTAAGTAACAATAAGACATGTTTGATATTTAATATCACATAATGATCACATAAGGTCTCCCATATTTGTTATTAACTCAACAGCCTCCTAGATCCAAAGATATTTCTAATCTCCTTCTATTTCATGCACAAGAGTTCTCAACTGGCCTAAACTATATATCTTGTAGTTTAGTAGTGACGACAACTTACCTAACATCATATAGCAAGCATACCAGACTTAGAAGTAACATGATTCACGCATGAATTTAGGTATGGAGAAGAGTAGAGCACTTAATCCATACATAAACACCTACCATCAAGGAGTTCAATTAAAATTACCAAGTGAGATTCATTTTGGTAAGAAATTGGACCTGATGCATAAAGGCAAGGACCATTACTTAAACCGAAATAAGCATTTATAAAACAGTCGTTATCCACTGGAAAATCATTTGGACTCAATAAAGAGCTCTTTTCAAGAACACATGCACTTTTAAAATCGTTGCACTAACATAGTCCTCGAATAAGGAGTTCTCATCACATAGCAGGTATGAAATCCTTTTGAGGGGCATCGGATTCTGATATTTGTGCTCATGAGGGATATTTACACTCGCCTTAGGGGAGATCTACACTCACCCTTCACATTATCCCCGGTGACTCTCATAATCAATGGACCATTACCCTCGTAAGGGTCTTCTAGGGTTCCTACATCTGGGTCTAACTCCATAGGAATCAGGGTTCCCGCATACCGGGCCTGCTCCCTAAACACTAGTCCAAGCACTTAGCACCATTCTCCTAGCTGAAAACATTTCAGATGTATCTCAATTTAAACACAATTTGTCTCAAAACTCACATTGTATCACGACAATGGCACTTTCATTCTCATGAAGGCTAAAATGCCTTAATAAGGTCATTTGACTTTTGAAAAGCACACAACCATTGATCTTGTCAAAACATGCTTCTAAACGAGTTACTGATCAAATACGCATTCACTTTGCAAATGAAATGTCATTAAAACTTGTCTTAAAAGCTTACATTCCTGCAACTTATTCATGGTCAGTTTTGCTTAAAAGCATCCTTATCAAACGAATGGTCCATCATCATTACTACCCGCATAACTCAACATGCTTGCCATATCACAGTAGTTCACATACACACTTACTAACGCACGCCTTCAAGCATAATACAAACATATTCATTCGTAATTCGCATTGTTTCTAGCCCAATGGCCCATTTAAGTAATTTTGAGGAGCAATTAAGGGGTTATTAAACAATCAAGTCACTTGTTTTAGTAATTAGGACGTTGTTTTAGTCATGGTAACGAACGAACTACTCTTAAACCAATTACTTGAAGAACTTAATTATTTGAAAGCATTAATGCAATAATGGTGGTGCATGCTTAAAGTGAATCAAGCGAGCTTCGATTAGAATGACTCCTAGTTCACAAATTATTCAATATGAGACCTTCAAACAAAAGAAGTAATATGAAACAGCTAAGATTGCATCACTTTAGCGTAGAACTCAGCCACGACATATATGCATAGTAAACACTTAAATCAAAGGCTAGCTAGGTACGATGTAGGTAAAATTTTAATGAATCTTTCTACATTATTTTAATTTCGTACAATTAGCACACAATAGTTTTGTCACATTAAAGGTTTAATTGCCAATGATTATCACAGCTTATTCTTTTTTTTTGTTCAGTAGTCCAGCTAAATCACCTAGTATCACGCTTATGGACTCAATTTGTAATGTTGTAATTAATTCAATTCCCTAGACTCCCTCCTCAGAGCACCTTCCATAATAATCCTCAAATTTCACTCAGCGATTCAACCTAAAATTCTTCAAATAATCAAATTCAGTTTCGATTCGACATCATTATCTCTCAATTCGCATGGCCAAGTAATTCAACACTCACTAAACTGACATGCAACTCAATTAATTGAACGAAATGATAAACTTTGCAAATTAATAATAGTTTAGGAATCGAGAATTACCCACCTTGAATCCAAGCTAAATGACCCAACTCCTTGACTAATTGGGCGACTTAGGGTTAGGTCTGAGTCTCTCCTTCTTCCTCACTGCCCACTGCCATGCTTGCTTGTACTACTACTGTGGCTCTTCTCCTCTCTCGATGTTGCCATGGTGGCCAACGTCGGCTCCAGCCACCATCTGTAGTGGTGGGGTGGTGTTGTTTGGTGGTTTCCGGTGTCTAGGGTTTGGCTCTCCCTTTCCTCTGCACCGTGCCAGCCTACCCCACGTCCTTATCACCGAAAGCCAGCCGAAAAGTGGTCTGTCGTTGCCGTCACCACAGTGGTCCCGGTCCTTTCTCCCAGTTCGCTCCCTCACTCTCACTCGATCTCTCTCTCTGTGTTCTAGGGCTCAGGGTTTTCGTTGAGGGGAGACGGTGGTCGACCCACACCAGCTCTCTCTCTAGTCTGGCCGAAATGGGGGTCTCGGAGCTTGGTTCAATTCCCTCCACCCGGTTGTGTGTTTTAGCCGAAGAAAAGGGGGGCTTCGACCCCCTTTTTGGTTCTCTTTTTTTATCTCATTATATATATATATATTTTTATTTTCATTGTTTTTATCTCACTTATCAAAACGAATTTGGTCCTAAATTGTCTGATCTCGCTTAATCTTAGCCCTAAATATCCTCATACGACTTGCTAATTTCACATAATTACGCCTCAGCTTAGTTTTAATGAATTCACTAATTTTGACGCAACTGCTTATCAAATCGGGAAAATTAATAAAATTACTCCGTACAAATATTACACCTAATTAGCACGCAAACAAATAGTCTAAAATGCCCAATTGAACAGAGCATAGTTAATGAAAACATTAACCTAAACCTTTAGCCCCGGGTTAAGAATCGCGGCTATTGCAAAATCCCCATCAAAACTGCATAGGGTTTTAATTCAAGGGTAGATTCAAGTCCTACAATGATCGGTAAATAGAGCAGTTTGACTCTCATCCGAATGCGAACCCACCATAGACTAACCAATATATTGGCCCCTAGTCTTTTATTTGTGTGCTTGTCGGTATTCTCCTATCTATACATACATCTTTATCTTTTTTTGTTATTATTAGGAATTTATTTGAATAAGCAATTGGCCAATATTCAGGACATCTAAAATGACACAGCATACTAGTAGGAGCTCATCCTTAGGACAGAGGAAGTGGCGAGTCCTTGACATTTGGGCTTTCTAACCAACACCCCAAACCCACCACTTTAGGTTCCAAGACATTGATTTTGTCCTTATCTTAGGCATAGGAGTCATCTTCCTTTTCGAAAATGGTCTTTCAATTATTTTATCAAAACCCCATTCTAGTTTAGTGACTCTAGTAATCCAATTTTCTACCATACACACTGACCTCGACCTAGAGTGATCTCTCAGGTAGCGGAGGCGTCTCTCTGTAGGGATGTACTCACCTCACATAAGATTGTAGAGAGGACCCCCTTTTTCCCCTCACCACAATTCAGGCATCGCAGACTAGGGACTCCACTATGGAATGATAGATTTTCATCTATCCCTAAGTGGTCTTAATCGGAGCATACGTTGTGTCCTTCCTTTAGACACCCTGAATGTTAGGCATGCATATTTTTGTATATCCATATATATATGCCTTACTTGTGTATGCAGTGCCTATGTAAACTCCATCCAAACACACCTCATTTCTAAGGATTATTTTATGTATTGTTCTGATCTTACTTAGTGAAGACCATGAACAGATAACAATAAAATACTTAGGGTGCTCCATGTACTCCACTACCTATTTAGGAAGCGGTTACGCATGTATGCTCACCTCAATGTATTTTCTTTTTACCTAGCAATCACTTAAACATAAATAAAAGTTAATGAATCATCCTTTAGTCACCCACTGTTCGTACCAAAAATGAGCTATTTTAAAGGTACTTTTACACCTATTTTATGCTCATTTTAATTGTATTTTTAAGGTTTTTAATTGATTTAATTTTGTTCTATAGGTTTTGAATAATGTTGGAAAAATGGCGGAAAATGCGAAGAAAATGGTGGAAAATGCCGAGAATTGAAAAATGGGTTGAAATGAATTGAACCAGCCCAAGAACTGACTTGAACCAGCCCAAAATAAAAAAAAACTGGTCCAGTAAACATACAAAACCGGTTCAGCTCTTTCCCCAACCTAGGCACGTGCACCTTACGTGACACGCATATAAACCCCCCTTCCCTTCTTCTTCTCTCTCCTCACTCGACTTCGGCCCCCTGGAATCCGAAACCCAACCCAGAGAAATCCCCTGCTTCTTCCATCGCCATTCCCATCCTCATCTCGTCTCTCTACCCCATCTCTCTCTCTCTTCGACAGCACACTAGGACAACACATTAGGACAGCGCATCATGGCAGCATCACCTTTGTTGTTCCCATCCTCACCATCCATGATACCCACCCAAATCGACGGCTCAGATTGAAGGAAGCTTGGGTATAAAAATGGAGGAAGACACCATTGAAGCGATGAGTAGGTAATTTAGGGTTAGGATAGCTTTAATTTCAGCTTTAGTTTTAGTTTTAGTTTTAATTACGTTTTCGTTTTCAGTCATTCGAAATTAGGGTTTGTTTTCGTTTCATCTATTTCGGTTTTAGATCCGTTTTCAACTTTCAATGGCATGTAATTAGGCTTAGTCTCGTAATTTGGAGTCGACATTCATCATTTTTGGTTTGCAATCGTAATGTTTCGTTCAGAGTAATTTCGATTCTCCCCTCCCCTGCCCTTATTATGACTTTATGAATTCCTATGACTCATGTAACTCTTATATGCCTCCTGTGTTGTGTGACTATTGTGACTCTCCTGATCATGATATTTATACTTGTCCTTATCGTGATTATATTGATGCTACATGTGCAAGTTTTGAAAAGAAAATTAATGATATGGTTGATTAAATGATAGAGACTATGAAATTGAGAATTACTGAATATTCTCAATGTTTTGACCAAAATAGGGAGACTTCTAGTGAGATTGATTCTAGTTTAGGATCTCCTAAACCGGACATTAGTCTCTACGAGGATTTTGCAATTTCTTATTTTGCTAGGCCTGATTTGAATGAAAACATGCATTTGCCTAGTCTAGAACAAGAGAGTGACCTCTCTAAGTCTCTATCAACAGACCTTGCACCCTGCACTAGCTCACCCAAAAATGTCACTGAAGATATCTTAGTCGACCTACCCACTTTGAATGACTTTCGTGAACTTGAAGTGGGTAAACAATCTGACCTTGATAGTGAGTTAGAAATAAGCATCACACCTGCAATTGAGCTTCATGATTTAGATGATTCAAAATATATTTCACAGGAGTTACATGATGAGATACCTGAACTCACTATGTTGGACTTTGATGATGATATTCTTTATGCAAAATATGAATCTTTTTCATATGTGTTTGATGTTACCAAAGGTCTTGATGTGGGTTTTCATGTTGAATTTGAATCATTCTCTTTTGATCCCATCATTCCTGACCTTCTGTTTAAATTAGATGATAATATTCTGCTTGTAGAATACGAATTTTTTTCTTATGAGTTCGAGACCCATGGAAGTTCTAATGATGGTTTTTATGCTGATTATGAGCCCTTCTCTTTTGACTCCATCCAAACTGACTTCCTTTTTGAATATTGCAAGTTTGAATTTGTTGAGTCAGAGATCATTCCCACTAATAATTTTGCTTTAGAGTAGACTCATATGCATATTGGGCTTAACAGACTTGTGAAATTTGCACCCCCTATTTTGACTAGATTACTCGTTTATGCTGATATTGTTTCTAGGCCAATGACCTCACTACTGGCTCATTATGAGTATGTTCATCTCCTTCCTAATTGGGCGCAACTGTTTGATAAGTTGAAACGGGCCCTTACCTATGCTTTATTGGTTATGTGGATGTACTCTATCTGGTTCCAACTCATTGCTTTTCATTGTTCCTATTGTATTGAGAGTTGGGCTTCTTTGTTTGATAAGTTGTTACATGCTCTAACGAGTTTTGATTTAAATAGCACTTTTTCAGCTTAATATGGAGTGGCTGATGCTCCATAAGCTTCATGTTGCATCATCTTCGTGAGGCATAGTTTGGGTACAACCTGTATCCAACCTGGTATGATCGTTCCAACCTTCTTTTCTTTTCCACTTCTTTTGTTTCTTTTTTGTACTTAGTTGTAAATAATTAGGACTGTGAATATACGGGTGATCGATCTTGTTGAGAAATTTGGGATATGTTAAGCTGTGTGGGCTATGATCACCTTTGGTTGTGTTATGATTTTGTAAATATTTGTTAGTTGCTGATATCTAGGATTGTGAGTAGTTGTAAATATTTATGATTGTTTTTGTGTATTATTTAGTTCATCTGTTTGGTTTCCTTGATTTTGTGTTTTCTTTCCTTTGTTTTGTGTTTTGTTTAGTTTAACAAGTTTTAGTTTTTGTCTAATAGTTTCTTTAAGTTCCCTTTTTGTTGTTTTAGTGACTTTGTTTTCGTCTGTCCTTTTGTTTTTCTTTTATTCTGCCTTTTGTCCCATTTTAGGTTTCTTTTGGTTTATTTTGGGATTTAGTAGGTCCTTGATTTTGGGTTTTGTGTTTGTGAATATGTGTGTTTGCTTTGGTTTTAGTGCCGATTTTGGCTTTCTTTTGTGATTTCGTTTTTCTTGGCTTTTGTAAATATATGTGTGTGTGGTTTTGTTTGGGTTTCTAGTTTTGTTTTTGATTTTTGGTGGCATTCTAGTTGTATATATATGGTTTTACAGTTGTATAGCTGATTTGCTTGCTTTTTAGCGCCTTAGTTCCCACAATAAGGACATTGTGAAGTTTTAGTGTGGGGGTAAGGTGCCCATTTTTGAAAATTTTTGAAGATTTTTTGTTGTTTTTGGAGACGTGTGTACGTTTTTCTGATTAGCTTGAATCCCCCATGCTTTATTTATTGGCTTGTATATAAGGAGGATGTGCATGATAAGTCTCCAACCACAAATATGATATTCTAAGCCCTAATTCTAACTCCAGTTGTTCATTATAGGTTGTGTAATAATCCAGTCCTTGTTTATTCCTTCATCATTATCTTTAGGTCTTAGATTTCCATGAATGATTCTCCCACTAGCTTGGGACATGATTACTTTGAAAAAAATTGAAGAAAAAAGTGTATTATGAATAAAGATGAAGAAAGAAAGAAAATGAAATAAAATAAAATTTGGAATGACAAGTATCCCTTTGAGGCATGCACTACTGGGCGTTACCCTTTGAGGCACGTGCTAATGAGTGTTACCCTTTGAGGTAATATTGCTACTGGGAAAGCTTGCTTCCAAAGTCAGTATGATAATAATGTAGTTGTGTCAGCCAAGTGGGATTGAGTCCAATTCTGGTAAATCTAAGCCCTGGGATGATAATACACTTGCACACGAGCACCAGGATAGGTTCACAACTTTAATGTTCAACGGGGTGAAAAATTAGTGCTCTGTTGTCATTTAGGAGGTAGAGGGCTTTGAAGTACATTTTATGTATATGCAAGTCAATAATTGAGTACATGGGTGATTTACCTTATTTGAATTTGTGCCTATTTTTCTCAAATTTTGTACATATTAGTTTTGAGAAAACCCAAAAGGATTTTCTTTATTTTTGAAATAATTTTGTGGGTATTTCACTTGGAAACCCTCATAAGACCTCACTCGTCGACTTAGGAGACCGAGGGATTTAAAGGACTTGTTGCATATGCTAAATGCAATCGTGATTCCTACGACAGTGAGTTAGGATTTTCTTTTTCTTATTTTCTATTGTCTTTTAGTTAGTGCAGTTTATTTTACTCGAGGACGAGCAAAATCTTGGTGTGAGGGTATTTGTTCGTACAAAAAATGAGCTATTTTTAAGGTACTTTTACACCTATTTTATGCCCGTTTTAATCGTATTTTTAATGTTTTTAATTGATTTTATTTTGTTTGGTAGGTTTTGAATAATGTTGGGAAAATGGCGAAAAATGCGAAGAAAATGGGGGAAAATACCGGGATGAAAAATGGGTGGAAATGAATTGAACCAGCCCAAGAACTAACTTGAACCGACCCAAAATAAAAAAAACTGGTCCAGGAAACATACAAAACTAGTTCAGCTCTTTCCCCAGCCTAGGCACGTGCGCCTCACGTGACACGCATATAAACCCCCCTTCCCCTTCTTCTTCTCTCTCCTCACTCGACTTCGGCCCCCTCGAACCCGAAACCCAACCCAGAGAAATCCCCTGCTTCTTCCATCGCCATTCCCATCCTCATCTCGTCTCTCTCTCTGCCCTATCTCTCTCTCTCTTCGACAGCACACCAGGACAGCACATCAGGACAACACATCATGCCAACATCAACACGACCTTTGCTGATCCCATCCTTACCATCCACGATACCCACCCAAATCGACGGCTCAGATTAAAGGAACCTCGGGTATAAAAATGGAGGAAGACGCCATTGAAGCGATGAGTAGGTAATTTAGGGTTAGGATAGCTTTAATTTCAGCTTTAGTTTTAGTTTTAGTTTTAGTTTTAGTTTTAATTACGTTTTCGTTTTCAGTCATTTGAAATTAGGGTTTGTTTTCGTTTCATCTATTTCGGTTTTAGATCCGTTTTCAACTTTCAATGGCATGTAATTAGGCTTAGTCTTGTAATTTGGAGTCAACATTCATCATTTTTGGTTTGCAATCGTAATGTTTCGTTCAGAGTAATTTCAATTCCCTCCTCCCCTGCCCTGTCTCGGTCTGCTGTGTTCGCCGATTATGGGGTTTTCGTTCCTGCTCTTACTTCGTTGAAGAATTTGAGGTAGTGGTTCATTTGTTTGTTCTGGTATGGCGAAATCTTTCCCTCCCCTGCTGCTTGATTCTCATGTTCTGCTCTGGGTTTGGTTAACTTCGATTATGTTCTGATTTGGGTAATGTTCATTTCAATTTATGGTATGTAATGACTGAGATTCTGCTGTTGGTTTCTCTGGTTTGGTTCGAATTCATCTATACCTAGGGTTGTTGTTCTGGGTTACTGTTGGATTTCGATTCAAGCTTGCTCAATTTCATTGTTCTAGATTATTCTAGGTTGTTGGAACTCTTTTGATTTGCTTTGCTTGTAATGTTGAATGATGTTGTTAATTCTGGACTGATGATGTTAGCTGAAGGATGTTCGATTATGGAATCTTGATTTTGGCAAGTTAATCTGAATAGGTGAGCTATGATGTTGGTTAGTTTTGGTAGTGCTTTGATTTTGGTTGAGTCAAATGGAAAATAGTGTTAACGATAGGTTTTGAATTGCTTTAAATTAGAGGTTAAACAAATTTCAGGTTTTAATTTTAGATGAATAGTGTTGTTTGCATAGTCTCCTTAATATGTTTTATTTAGTTGAATGCTTAGGTTTAACTCGTTAAGTTTATTAATTTAAGTTGGTTGCTTTGACTCAATTGAGAGTTTGGATGATCGAGTAGTTGAATTAGGATGTTAGATTGATGTTAGACCGCTTTAAATAATTTCATTTAGTTTAGTGTAGCTAATTAGTCAATCCTCACTTTCTATGACCTAAAACTCTTCCAGACTTGACCCTCAAGTACTATGATGTCAGTCGTACGCTTGCGGCCTTGCTTTTAGTTTATCACTCTAAATTTCCCCAACACCCACCTAGCTATACGTGGACCAATGCATGCTTGACCAGTCTTGTACCATCTCTAATTCCTCAGCCATCCTTATGTCATCTTCGCTAGCCTTTGCTTATTAATCTTCCACCATGTGTCTAAATTTATGTTACCTTTCATGTTACATATCTCCTCCTTTATACATAGACACACTCTTTTACTATATATATAACCTGTTCACCTACATAGTCGTGACACCTTTCTAGCTTTGTTCCATCAATATCTTCTATACCTTACGCACTCATGTGTAATACTATGATCTTCTTGTTACAGTCAATCCAATACATGTGTCTACCTCCTACCATTGTGTGTCTCTTTCTCGGTACATAAGCATAATCTTTTCCCACGTATATAACCTTTTTAGTTATAGTCATGATGTCTAACGTACTTTCGTTCCATCACTATCTTCTATACTGACCCGCTAATGTATAGTCACCATAAATCCTCATATCATAGGTTCATCCATCACATGTGTCCATGCTAAGTGTTTATCACTTTTGAAGTCCCATATAATCTTCTCTATACATATACACTTTTTTCTAAGTGTACATAACCTCCTCACTTACATAACCATGTATCCATCATCATTACTGCATTTGCATTATGAACTACATTTGACCTGATACCCACAACAGGGATATGAAGGCAATCTAGTAGGATTTAATCTATATCTTGTATGCCTTTCACGTTGACTAGGGGCTTCCGGTTGAGTAGATCTAAGACGGAATACCTCCACTGCTGTTTCAGTGGAAGGATAGAAGAGGGGGG
>JACYFF010031958.1:69171546-69214233 GCA_017589665.1 Selenicereus undatus | reverse complement strand
CCCAAAGCGGACAATACCTCAATGGCGGGTGGTCGTGGGCTGTTACATATAGACTCGACGTCATTCCAAACCTGAGCTCTATTGACACTGAGTCATTGAAAGCTTGAAATATTGACCCTTAGTCACTTGATTTTAAGTCTTTCTAACCACAAGCTACCTAACCTTGAATCGTTCTAATTGACCCTGAATCGGTTGACCTTGAGCAGTTCTAATCTCAAATATTTGAGCCTGAATCACTTGACCTTGACCCGTTCCAGTTCTAAATGACTTGACCTTGAGTCATTCAAATCCTAATTGCCTAATGTTAAGTCGTAACCAATACCGAGTTATTTAAAGGTGAGTCGCTAGACCCTGAGTCATTTAAACCTTAATTACCTGACCCTGAGTCATCACTGACACCAAGTTATTTGATCCCGAGTCTCAGACTCCTGATCCTAAGTTGTTTAAACCTCAATTATCTCTTAGTTTTCACTAACGCAAGTTATTTGGCCATAGGTTATTCAATCCTCTAATCACCAAACCTTGATTCATTGGTCATCTTAAGGTATTCTAACCCCGACTCGCTATAGGCCTAAGTATTATTGACCCTGAGTAATGCAAACCCTTAAGTTAGTTGACCCTAAGTCATTTGAGACCAATTGAGTCACTTAACCCTGAGTATCACCAATACAAAACCTATTGAGATCAAGTCATCAAAAACATTAGTCATATTGACCTAGTCACTTCTAGCTTGAATCAATTGACCCTAAGTTATTCTAATCCGAAATATTTAACCATGAGTTGCCTAAACGTTAAGTTATCTAACCTTGAGTCATCATCGGCACTGAGTTATATGACTCTTAGATGCGTGACTATGAGTCCAAACTTTGATTTACCTAGCCCTAAGTCATTACCAGCACCAAGTTGTTTGACCCTAGGTCGCCTAATCTTGAGTCGCTCCAACCATGAGCTATTTGACCCTGAATTGTTCATATCGAAAATATTTGGCCTCTAGTTGCTTGACCCTAGTTTGGCCAAACCTTGAACCCCTTGATCATGAATAGTTATCTATACTATGTTAAACTGCCATGCAATTGTTACTAAGACCAAGTTAACTGACCTTGAGTCACCCAAAGTCTAGTTGTTCTAGCCCTGAATTGTTAGAAACTATGAATTGTATGACCTCGAGCCATTGTTAACCTTAAAATATTTGACTCGAATCATCTTTACCATTAAGTTAGTCAACCTAAAGTCATTTAAGTTTGCCGTAAGTTACTTTGACCTTGAGTCATCCAAACTTTGAGTTATTTAACCCTAATTCTCCTAAATATAACTCGAAAGTACTTGACCCTGAATCATTCGAATTCTGAACCATTTGATCATGAGCCATATGAACCTTAACTAATTTGACCCTAACTCATCTAATCATTTCCTAGTATGACCCTGATTCACTCTCCACCCAAAGCCAGTGACTATAAAAACCTTCCTAAGTACTCTGGCTAAGTGCCAATGATCTTTCCCCTAAATATGAATCATTTAAATCCAAGTCGTTTAAACTCTCTTGAGTTGTTTGATCGAGAGTCGCTTGGACCAACTTTATAGCATTTAATCTTGAGACATCCCAAACCTATACTTTTCAACCTTGAATTGTGCACTAGGTTGCTTGAACATACTCTACATCATTCGACCTTGAGTCATTCTAAATCTAAGCCTTTAACTCTAAGTTGTCAAATTTTAACCCTGACTCACACAAAGCATAGCTATAATAATGCATAATTTGCATTCTGTGAGAAAAAATTCATGCGCCTCTGATAAGTGCCTATCGTACATATCATTTTAGGCATTTTTCTACAAGTTTAGGAGAACTATGTGCTTTAAGTTACCATTTATGCTCATATTCTCGATTTATGATTGGGTATGGTTCTTTTATGTGTTTTGCAGAAATTTGGATCATTTTTACCCAACATTTGACCCTTATTTCAGTATATTTTGACCCCCCACGGATGCCCATGAGATGTTGTGCCCGTGGAGCAAGAGAAGAGCAGAACATTTGGTTCCAGCCAAGACCGCGGTGGTGCCTGCCACAGACCGTGGTGAGCTGCGTAACTGTGGCCTCTTCGTTTTCCCTTCAGTTGTGGAGCTGAAAATCCTCATGTTCTTCTTTATAAACACATCCCTCAGTAGCAGAAGAAGAGAAGCATAACATAGATAATCCATTTCCTTCCCAAATTTTACTTTGTTTAGTTAGGATTTTTAGTTTGCTTTTTGTGCAAGTGAGAAATCTTGAGTGAGGAGTTCGGTTTTGTTGGCGGTTCGAAGACTTTGTTGAAGGCTGTCTTTGTCAACCGCTTCCCTCTCAATTTTCACTGAATCGATTGGTTAGTTATTTAATTTTTAATTATGAGTAGTAGTTTATCTTGTATAGGGATTTGTTAGTTAATGGAAATGTAGTTGAATTTTTTATAATCAATAGAATTGAGCTTTTCTTTCATGATTGGTTTGATTTCGTTTTATCAAGTGATTACCATGTTGTGAGTGGATTTTGGCCAAATTTTTGCTGCACACCTGAAACAATTGAATGAAGAACTGAAAAAGTGAAATTTAATTGCTAGAATGCTTGATAAGACCTAATATAGCGATGACTTGAAAGAGAGATTTGCATGTTGGGAGAACTTGAGAGTAATTAAAAATATTAAACTTGGATTAGGACAAATTAGTTTGAAAGAACAACTTTTGCTTAATTTAGGCAATTTGGTTGATTTCGAAAGAATAGACTAAATTCTATATAGATTGTAATTCTTCAAAATTATTGAATTTGAGAAAAGCGCATGTTAATCATGTTGATCATACACCTTTCTTAACTACATAAATCCTAGGTGTTTCTTCTTGATTGAATTTAGAATTAGTTAATTAGAAGTTATTAAATCAAAAGTCTCAATTAAGTTGTTGCTTAGCATTTTCTGATAGAAAGGATTTGGTAGATTACTTTGGTCCTGAGGATGATATTTTATCTATACTACGACACCCGTGCACATGCAGTAGTGGTCAAGTTTTTGGCCGTTGTCGGAGACCAATTTGTTAACTATTGAGTTAGTCTTACAAAATTGACTAAGTATTTTATTTTTTATTTTCTTGTTTGATTCCGTTGGAAGTGTTGGTGATAGTGCTTGTAGGAATCTTCCCCGTTTATGCGAAGTCCATTTCTATGCGAACCCGATGTTGAGATCGAGAGGACTTTCCGCTTAAGGAGGAAGAAGCAAAAGGTTGAAGAACAAAGACATGAGGCAAGTAGAACTTCAACAAACATGGCGGGATGAGGAGGTGACCATAGGAGGACGCTTAGGGATTTTGTTACCCCTGGAGTCCAAGGAATCTCCTCAAGTATCACTCGCCCTCACGTTAATGCAAACAATTTTGAGCTCAAGCCAGCTCTCATTTCCATGGTGCAACAATCCTAGTTTGGAGGCACTCCTTTAGAAGACCCGAATTTACACCTCTCAATCTATTTAGAGGTGTGCGACACGTTGAAGCTTAGCAGAGTCTCCACCGATGCCATTCGACTGCGATTATTTCCCTTCTCACTAAGGGTTAAGCTAAGAGCTTGGCTGCATTCTTTGCCTTCGGGATGTACCACCATGTGGATGAGCTTAGTAGAGCTTTCCTCCGAGCAAAACGGCAAGTTTGAGGAATCAAAACACCAACTTCACTCAAAGGAATGATGAGACGCTCTATGAGGCTTGGGAGTGGTTTGTGGATCTACTGCATTTATACCCCCATCATGGTCTTCAACGATGGATGATTATTCAAGCTTTTATAATGGTGTAACCCAACCTATAAGGTCCACTATCGATGCGGCGGCAGAAGGAACTTTGATGAATAAAACTGAAGACGATGCCTATAATTTGATTGAGGATATGACACTCAACAATTTCAAATGGTCCACCGAACGAGGCCAACCCAAACAGGTTGGAGGTAAGCTTGAAGATGATGCACTTACTTTGCTTTCTGCTAAAGTTGATGCTATGACTCAAAGGTTGGACCGTATAAATGTTAATGCTATGAATTCTAGTGCCCCTCCCCCATGTGAAATTTGTGGTTCTATTGAACGTGTGACTTTGAATTTTCAAGTTGGGAGTCCTTTTTCCGAAGACTCTAGCGAAGTCAATTATGTCCAAAACTTCAACTCGAGACCACCCAATGACCCGATACCTACAATTTAGGTTGGAGAAATAATATGAATTTCTCATATAGGTCTAATCCAAACCCTTCAAATATTCCCCCAATGAATGCTATGCCACCCCTGGATTTTCAAAGATCTCCTTTCCCTCCACAAGTACCCCAAAAGTCCAATTTAGAGGCTATGATGGAAAGTATGCTTATCATACAACAAAAACAGGATGAGTATATCAAGCAATTAGCCTCTAAGGTTGATGTGCTTACCACTCACAACAAGATATTAGAAGCCCAAATTGTCAAACAATCTAGTTTTTCATCTACGCCCTCGGGTAGACTTCCTAGCGAGTCCAAACCTAACCCTAAGGAGCAATGCAATGCTATGATTTTGAGATGAGGGAAACAACTAAAGGGACATAAGGGGGTTACCAATGATGAGTCCTTGCTTGATTAGAATGAGCACATTGAGAACGTTGACAAAGAGGTGTCTTCACCCTGTAAGGAGGTGATTGATGATGTTGTGCATAAGTCTGATGAGGTTCCTAAGGACCCTACGATCACTCCCTTAAAACCCTACACCCACCTTTACCATTTCCACAAAGGATAGCTAAAGCAGAACTTGATTTACAATTTGGGAAGTTTTTAGAAGTCCTTAAGAAACTCTACATAAACGTTCCATTTACTGATGCTTTGTCTCAAATGCCTTCATATGCTAGATTTTTAAAAGAAATCCTGTCTAACAAAAGAAAGCTAGAAGAACATGAGACTGCAGCTTTGACTGAAGAGTGCAGTGCAGCGATCCAAAACAAGCTTCCTACTAAGCTAAGGGATCCCGATAGTTTTTCAATTCCCTACCTTATAGGGAATGTGTCTATAGATCGTGCTTTGTGTGATTTAGGGTCATGTGTGAGCTTGATGCTCCTTTCTATGTGTGAAAAATTGGACCTAGGAGAGATAAGACCGACTACTATCTCTTTACAACAGGCGGAATGTTATGTGAAATACCCTGTGGGTGTTTTAGAGAATGGATCCAATGAAAGTAAGAGATTTATGTGTACTGGTAGACTTTGAGATTTTATAAATGGAGGAGGATGCGTGCACCCCCATCATTTATGGGAGGCCATTCTTGGCCACCGCTGGGTGCCATATTGATGGGAAAAACAATAAGCTATCTTTTGATGTGGGGGATGATCATGTGGAGTTTAACTTGCTAAAAGCGGCTAAATTCCCTTCCATTTATGATGAGTGCAATAAGATTGATGTGGTTGATGGATTGATACGGGAAACCGTATCTAACCTTTATTTTAATGATCCTCTTAAGCACTTGATGTTGAACAATAGCACCACTAAAGATGAAAATTAGCACTACTAAAGATGAAAATTCCAAAGCAGTTAAGTGTGCTTAACTTTTGGAAGCCTCTCCACCAATTTCGCCTTCCTTGCTAAGGTGGAACCATTACAAGATAAAAATGAGCCCTTGTCTGATGAGGTGAAACCTCCTAAGGTAGAACTAAAACTTCTCCCTTCATCCTTAACTTATGAATTTCTTGGACCTAACTCTACTTATCATGTGATTGTGAATGCAAGTTTGAATGCATCTCAAATTGACTCTTTGCTTAAAGCTCTTAGCAAGCATCGTAAAGCCATAGGATACACCCTTCATGACTTAAAAGGACTTCATCCTTCTTTGTGTATGCATCGAATCTTAGTGGAAGATGACCATAAGCCCTCAATTGAACACCAAACAAGGCTGAACCCTAGCATGCAAGAGGTGGTTAAAAAGGAAATTTTGAAACTGCTTAAAGTAGGCATTATCTACCCTATCTCCAATAGTGAATGGGTAAGGCAGATCTATGTTGCACCTAAGAAAGGAGGGATGACTGTTATCAAAAATGAGAATAATGAGCTAAGTCCCACTAGGACTGCCACGGGGATGTTCATTGATTATCGAAAATTAAATAAATCCACCCGTAAAGATCACTTCCCCCTTCCCTTCGTTCTCCAAATGCTCGAAAGGTTGGCTAAGAACACACATTTTTGCTACTTAGATGGATATTCGAGATTCTTTCAAATCCCTATCCATCGTAATGACCAAGAAAAGCCTACTTTTACATGTCCTTATGGCGTATGCTTATAGAAGGATGCCATTTGGATTATGTAATGCCCCCGCTACATTTCAACGTTGTATTATGGCAATTTTCTCTAATTATATTGAGGACATAATGAAGTCTTAATGGATGATTTTTCTGTGTATGGTGCAACCTATGACCATTGCTTGCATAACTTGTCTAAGGTCTTGCAAAGATGTGAAGATGTGAATTTGGCCTTGAATTGGGAGAAGTGTCATTTTATGGTCAAGAGGGGGTTGTCCTCGTTCATGTCGTCTCTAATAAAGGCATTGAAGTTGACAAAGCAAAGGTTGAGGTCATTGAAAAATTGCCACCACCAACTTCTGTAAAGTGTGTGAAGAGTTTTCTTGGACATGTTGGTTTTTACCGGCGGTTCATAAAGGATTTTTCGAAAATTACAAAACCTCTCACCCAATTGCTCGTCAAGGATGTGTCTTTTGAGTTTAATAAAGAATGTTTAAGTGCTTTTCATAGGTTAAAATAGGCATTAATCATGGCTCCAGTAATACAAGCTCTGAATTGGGAGCTATCTTTTGAAGTAATGTGTGATGTAAGTGACTATGCAGTAGGCGTCGTTCTTGTACAACGAAAGGACAATAAGCCATATGCCATATACTATGCGAGTCGCACTCTTGATGGGGCTCAAGTGAATTATGCCACTACAGAAAAAGAATTCTTGGCAGTTGTCTTTGCTTTGGAAAACTTTCGATCTTACTTGATCAATTCCAAGGTCATTGTCTTTACTGATCAATTACTTGCTTTGAAACACTTAATGAAGAAATCCAACTCCAAACCCCGACTCATCTGATGGCTCCTCCTTCTTCAAGAGTTTGATTTGGAGATCAAAGACAAGGCTAGGTTGGTAAATGTGGTTGCCAATCATCTATCTCGTCTAGGCCCTGAAGGTACTCCTAGTGCAGAGCTCCCTATTGACGACTTTATCCCCGATGAGCAACTCTTTGCCATTTCGCACCAAGCTACCCCATGGTATGCTAATTTGGTCAACTTTAAAGTATACGGGGTGCTACCTCCAGGATTGTCCTACCAACAAAGGAAAACATTCCTTTTTGATGTTAAATACTATGTGGGAAGAGCCTTGTCTTTACAAGCTATGTGGAGATGGGATTTGTGGAAGATGCTTACCTAAAGATGAGGTCCGTAGTGTCTTGCACCATTGCCATGCTTCAACCTATGGTGGACACTTTGGACCAGATAAAACAATTGCGAAAGAACTCCAAGCAGGCTTCTATTAGCCCACGCTTTTCAAGGATGCAAGAAAATTTATCATGACTTGTGATAGATGTCAGAGAACGGGGAACATTACCAAGAAGTGTGAGATGCCTCAAAGTGGCATTCTTGAGCTGGGGTTATTTGATGCATGGGGGATTGACTTCATGGGTCCTTTTCCTCCTTCCCGTAACAAGCTTTACATCCTTGTGGTGGTTGACTATGTTTCTGAATGGGTGGAAGCCGTTGTCACCCCAACAAATGATTCTAAGGTTGTCAACAAGTTCCTCAAGAAGAATATTTTCACAAGGTTTGGTATGCCAAGTGCTCTTCTAAGTGACAATGGAACACACTTTTGCAACAAGCCTCTTGAATCACTATTGAAAAAATATGGGGTGTTTCATAAGGTTGCTACGCCTTACTATCCCCAAACAAGTGGGCAAGTAGAGCTCTCGAATCGAGAATTGAAGAGCATATTGGAGAAAACGGTGGATTGATCCCGCAAAGATTGGTCACTCAAGCTTGATGATGCTCTCTATGCTTATCGCACCTCCTATAAGACTCCTCTAGGCACCACTCCATACCGGTTGGTGTTCGGGAAGTCTTGTCACTTGCTAGTAGAGATGGAGCATAAGGCATATTAGGCGACAAAGGCACTCACTTTTGATCGGAGAACGGAGATTCTTATAATTGAATGAGCCAGATGAACTAAGATTGGAGGCCTATGTGAGTTCACGCATTTACAAAGAGCGAACTAAGAAATGGCACAATAGACATATGATGAAGAGGTTCGAAAAGGTGACGTGGTCTTATTATTTAACTTGAGATTGAGATTATTTCCAGGCAAGTTGAAATCCTGATGATCAGGACCTTTTCAAGTCACCAAAGTTCAACCTAGTAGAGCAGTTGAAGTATGGAGTGAGTCTATCGATGCATTCATAGTCAATGGACAGCGATTAAAATCATATCTTGTGGGACAACCTATTGATAAAGTTAATGTCCATACACTCACTGTTCCAGATCAAGCATAGAAGTATGGTCAAGCTCTTGACATTAAAAGATTGCTTCTTGGGAGGCAACCCAAGCCCTTTTTCTTTTCTTAGCTTTGATTTTCATTATTTTTATAGTTGTTCTAAAAAACAAAAGAAATGAAAAAATAATAGAAACACACGAAAAAAAGACACAAAAAAAGAGAGAAGGATAAGAATAGAAACAAAAAAAACATAAAAAATACAACATAAAAAAAGGGGGAAAAAAGAAGAAAAAAAATAAAAATAAAATGTTTGGCATCACGGCCAGCAACCTACAACTGCGGCCGTGGGGTGCCAAACTAGGAAATCCAAAAAATTCTAATGTCAGCAGACACTACGGTCGGCCCGTGCCCATTACCACAGACCGTGGTAAACTGCTATGGGCTGCGGTCAAGGGCTTTGACCACAACGACCCTTCATTTTCATCAAACTTCATCTACTTCTTCGATTCTTTCTCTCTCTACCTCTCTCTTTCTCTCTCTAAACCCACCAGTATTACACCTTCAACCCTCCCTCATTTCTTCTCATTTTTACTCCATTTCCACCTAAAATCCTTCTTCTTCACTTAATCCTTCTCTTTCTTCAACAAATTTCATCTCTTTCTTCTTCTTCTTCTTCAAACTCATCTCACCTTCACCCATCCACCATAACACTCTTCTTCTCTCTCTAACTCTTCTTTTTACTTAAATTCTTCAATTTTCTTCTTCAAATTTCATTATTTATGTTTTTGTTTCAATTTTTGTTTCATTTTGCAAAAATGGCACCAACCAAAAGACAAAGGAGTGTCAAGGAGGTTGGATCATCAAGCCAAGCACCATCTCAACCTCAACGGACCTCCTGAAATTCCACTATTGCACAAGCCCAAGGTAACATTCCCCATCCTCTTGGTTTAACCAACCCCAATCATGTTGGTAGAAATAATTGTTTGAATGAACACATGATTGTGGCAGCTCGTTATTATGATAAGGAATTGTTAGCATGTTTAGGAATGTTAGATGATATTAGGTGGTTGTTTGCAAGGGGTGGCATGGGACATTTTATAGAAATAAAAGAGCATACATATCGAGATCTGACCTTAGAGTTCCTGAGTACACTTCATGTTGAGGCCACTAGAGGGCCTTAATGTCAAGCCGGGTACATTTCATTTTATTTGCAGGGACAATATATGAGTTGAACTTAGGTACCTTCAATAGTATATTCGATTTTCTACCTAGTATGGATTTACCAAACCGACAAGTCCCCCGCAAATTCAACCCAAATGCATTGGGCAAGTTTTTGGGGAGTGTTAGGTACAACACTAGTTCATCCAAGTGCACACATATTAGGAACCCTAGCATTCGAGTAGCTTAGCGTATCCTAACTTGCTATTTCTTTTCTCGAGATAATAGTCTTAATGCCCTGAGATTGTCTAAGTTGTACTTCTTGTCCTATATGCTTGACGGTGCCCGGCTTGACCCCGGATCGTTTTTGGCCAGGCAATTATATAGTGCTACTGTTAGCACTAAGGCTAGGATAGTTATAGGTGGTATTGTGAGAACTATTGCTAGATTTTTAGGTATTGAGCCCAACCCTGAGGATAGAGCCTCTGGGTCCGAGTGGCTTGATCAAGCCACTTTTGAGATCATGAACTTTTGTAAAGTAGAGGCTCGACGCTTGTACTGGATTTACCCTGGGGTTCAGCGTTTGTCGCTTCCCAATGTTGATCGAACCACCTTACTTCACCGGGCTAACCTTTATCGGGTACCTGGCGATGCCAAGGTTGTTTAGGCCGCACTCGCCCCAACCCCTTATTCTAGTAAATCCGGACCTAGCTCTTCCTCCCAACCACCCCCTACTGACTATGTCGATCTGCAAGCCACCCTTTAAGGCCTTGTTCTTTGCGTGGTTTATGAACCCAACCCACTCCTTCCCACACCCACCCACTCCTTCCCCCCCTCCCACTCTTTCCCACACTTAAACAAAAATACAACTCCTTTCCACTCTCACCCACTCTCACCCACTCCTTCCCCCCATTTCCCACACTCCTTCATTCAACTCCCCCACTTCATTCAACTCCTTTCAACTCCTGCCCACTCTCACCCACTCATTCCCCCCCTTTCCCACACTTAAAAAAAATACCACTCTTACCAACTCTCACCCACTCGTTCCCCCCATTTCCCACACTCACCCATCCCACACCCATCATTTCCCACTGAAAAGAACAGGGCCTAAGTCCATTCAAGAAGAGCAAGTGTCCCTTTGAGCTTATATTGCTTCTGAGAACGCTGCTCTTTGTGACTTTGTCCAAGAGCACCACGACAAGCTCTGTAGGATGCTTGCTAACCAAACTCAATATTTCCAGGACTATAGGTCCTGTTTAGAGACCTGGCGAGATTGGCATATCTCTTATGGCCAACCACCCTATTCTCCTCCCCCATCTCCTTTCTGATTGCTTTCTGCTGCTCCCCTTCCCTTTTTCTACTATGTGCGCACATTGAGGGTAGTGTGTAATTCAAGCATGCGAGAGTTAGTCATTATATTTGGTGTCCGATGTCTAATTTGGTGAGGTGTGCTTGTGTATTGTATATATTGTTTGTGATAGTTTTGGTGTTTCATTGTAGGTTTTAATCTCATTTGGTTAGAAGCATTTTAGAAGTGTATTTAGTTTTTTTCCCCTTTCATTGTAGGTTGCATTTTAGTTTTTTTGTTTCTTTTCATTGCTTTTGCATTTTTCTTTGCATTGTCATTAGGAGCACGCATGAAAAGAAAAAAAAACCAAAACAAAACACAAGAAAATGAAAAAGAATGAATGAAAAAAAGAAAAAAATCCTCCGATGATGATCTTTGTAGACTAGGTAGACTTCTTTGATTTAGTTTGATCCTTTGATTTGCCCAATTGTGCATAAAAATGTTTGAGAATAAGTTTGCGAAAATGAGTTTCATGTTTTGACCATATGTTGAGTGCGAGTTGATTACCCCATGACTCTTTACATGAATTTTGGCATGTGTTTACTAATGAGCTAGTTGTGACCTTGGTAGATGTCCCGTGAAAGTTTGAACTTTTAGAGATTACTTATCAATTTAGTCTCATGTTTCTTTCATGTGCGACTCTTCCTTGACATCATTTCTCTAGAACTTGCTTTGATTCTCATTCAAGATCACATTTTGCATGTGCATTTAGGCAATATGAATTGAGGCATTTTTTGACTTGTTTAACCTGACGACCAAATAGCCACCTTTGTTGCATATTATATCCCTTACTAGCCCCTTTGAGCTTATGTCCGCTTTTCTTGATTTGAACCTCCTACTACAGCCTATGGCCAATTGATTATCTCACCCTTAAGCCAAGACTAGAGGAGCATTTCATTCTTTTGCATCAAGTTTGATTGGGAGCTAGTAAGGTGTGTCAAGATCTTTTTAGTGGATTTGGTTGTTTGGTGAAGGGATGTATGATCTTGTTTGATAAAAGGAAATCCCTTGTCTTTTTGTACAAAGTTTAGAGAAGAGTTGACATTCAAAGTTTGGTATGGATTTCCCTTGGCTAACTCTTTTGGAAAAAAAAAACACAAAAAAAAACAAAAGAAAAAAAAAAGAGAATAATACAAAGAGTCTTAGCCTTGTTGGGATTGTAAAATATTTATGACTTTCAACTCTTTGTCTCTTCAATTAGGGATGTATTTTGTTGATGAATTGTATTGGTTTAGGGAGGATGTTGTATGATGCATTGGAAACGTTTAGGTCTTAGTCTATGGCTTCTAGCTCCACATTTACAAAACATTTGTTTTCCTCTTACCTTTACCCATGGCCCTATTACAACCTTATGAAAGTCCTCATGATTGTCGAGTGCATTTGCATTTTAGTGATGGAGAATTAGAGAGTCTTGACAAGCTTGTGATATATTTGAGTCTATGGAATGAGAATTGACGGAACCTTCATATATATTTTCAAACACTTGACTAATGAGTGCCACATGACTATAGTGAGGTTCTACTAGCATTGTTAGCTCCATTTGTTTTATATGTTAAATGATTGTATTTGATGATTTAGGGGGGATTGATTCAAATTTGACATTGTGGTATATCAAGTGGTTTTTGAAATTTTCATTCCCTAGTCTATTTGCTAAATGATTTTGCATCTTTTTAGGCTAATTTTGGATCGGTTTTGCCATTGAAATGTTACCTATGTCTATCCTAAGGAGGTTTTGAATAATTTTTTTGGTTTTAGCGTTGCTTAGGGACAAGCAACAATTTAAGCATGGGAAAGTTTGATAAGTGGCTACTGTATATATCATTTTAGGGTCATTTTGCTACGATTTTAGGAGAATTATGTGCTTCAAGTTACCATTTATACTTATATTCTCGATTTATGGTTGGGTATGATTCTTTTCTGTATTTTGCAGAAATTTGGATCATTTTGACCCAGCAATTGACCCTCATTTGAGTATATGGTGACCCCCCCCCCAAAATGCCCATGAGATGTTATGCCCGTTAGCAAGAGAAGAGTAGAAAATTTGGTTCCTGCCAAGACTACGATCCAACCATGGAGCCTGCATTGAACCGTGGTGAGCTTTGTAACTATGGCCTCTTCATTTTTCCTTCGGCTACGTGGATGAAAATCCTCATGTTCTTCTTTATAAACTCATCCCTCAGCAGGAGAAGAAGAAAAGTATAGCATAGATGATCCATTTCCTTCCCAAATTTTACTCTTTTTAGTTAGGATTTTTAGTTTGCTTTTTGTGCAAGTGAGAAATCTTGAGTGATGAGTTCGGTTTTGTTGATGGTTTGAAGACTTTGTTGAAGGTTGTCTTTGTCAAGCCCTTCCCTCTCAGATTTCGCTGAATCGATTGGTTAGTTATTTGATTTTTAATTATGAATGAGTAGTTTATCTTGCATAGGGATTTGTTAGTTAATAGAAGTGTAGTTAGATCATGTTATAATCAATATAATTGAGTTTTTGTTTCATGATTGGTTTGATTTCATTTTATTAAGTAATTATCATGTTATGAGTGGATTTTCGTCAAATTTTGTTTGCACACTTGAAACAATTGACTGAAGAGCTGAAAGGTGAAATTTGATTGCTAGACTGCTTGATAAGACCTAATATAGCGATGATTCGAAAGATAGATTTGCATGTTGTGAGGACTTGAGAGTAATCAAAAATATTGAACTCGCATTAAGATAAATTAGTTTGAAAGAACAACTTTTACTTAATTTAGGCAATTTGGTTGATTTCGAAAGAATAGATTGAATTCTGGATAGATTGCAATTCCTCAAAATTATCCGTTTAGAGAAAAGGGCATGTTAATCATATTGGTCCAACACCTTTCTTAACTACATAAATCCCTAGGCGTTTCTTCTTGATTGAATTTAGAATTAGTTAATGAGAAGTTCTTAAATCAAAATTCTCGATTAAGTTATTGGTTGGCATTTTCTGTTAGAAAGGACTCGATAGATTACTTTGGTCCCTGGGGATGATATTTTTTGTATACTATGACACTCATGTGCTTGCGGCAGTGGTCAACCTCTCATAGCATTAATCTTCGCTTGTACAACCTCGGTCAATAATGGGTAATTTGTAAACATCGAGTTTTGACTCACCTCTTATTAGTATAATTTTTTTACAAAAAAAAATAAAAATAAAAAAATGACCAAACTCCAAAAGTCCAAATAATAGGTCCAAACCCATCATCTAAACAAACCCAAAAGCCAATAGGTAGAAAAAAGAAGGAAAAAGACACAAGAAAACAAAGCGTCAAAAAAAAGAAATTTTTTTAGGGTGAAACTATAAGTCTCACATGATGGCTCCCTCCCTAATTCATTCCATTTTCCTTTTTTAAGAAAAAGAAGACTAAATCCAAAAAACTAAAAAAAGGCAAAAAGAATTGGAAAAATGCCACAAAAAAAAGAGAAAAAAATATTTCACCCTTGACAATGCAATGTCCACCACTTATGATGCCCCAACTTACTTACCTTCTAATTCCTTAATTTGCAAGCATTACAAGACATCGGAATGAGCTATTAATCTAGGGCATTGCCACTATTCCTTAGGGACAAAGCTACACATAGTGATTTACTAAACACTACATAAGTAGCATCTGTGAAATACAATATTTGCATAAGATAAGTTTTAGATTGCTATCAAACATTTGAAACTAGGCACAACATAATGACTTGATCACATCCAAAATGGATTTACATTTCACATAGGCTACACAAGTGCCTAAAATCAAAAGCCAATTTCCAAGTCCTCAAAATGGCTAGCTAACGTCAAGAATTAGTAATCACTGCCTTGGCCCGCTTCTCCCGAGCCTTTAGCATTTGCAAGTTATTGCCTAATCTTAAGTTGATTCACCTTCCCTAAAACAGTTTAGAAAACACAAGCAATAGGAAAATGAGTAATGAACTCAACACGTCACCCTTGTATAGTAAAATAAAGATTCACAAGGAGTCAGCGAGTGTGCACGCAATTTTAAAACTGTAGTTTTTTATATATATAGTTTGAGTAGCACTACACTTAAAATTAATTATGAAATTAATTGGTTCTAGATCTGGACTAGGACCCGAAGATATGAACAACATATATGGCATCAATGAATAATGAATCATGAAATTTTTCATTTAATGAGAAGGCCTCAAATTATGAATTTTGTTAGCAGATGCTATGAATGATGAACATTGCACATTGAACAATGAATACTGAAATGGGTCCTAAAGGTTCCAATGGCCGAATAAAAACTTGTTAACATTAGTAAGTGTAAAGTTAAACACCTTTGAAGGGTACCATAGTAATGTACTTTTGACGCTTATTTTAATCCTCAATAAGTTGATTTTTGCAAGCCCTTTTCTCGAGAATAAACTCAGTAAGGCTCTGTATGATTCGGGAATTAATTTGCACAAGGTCTAAATCTTGCTAAGCATATTCTTACGAACTGTGGCGAACTTTGATGTATTTTGCTTTATTATTCAGTCTTGATCCGTTGCCAAAATCACAATTCCTTTTTCCATTTTGTGTTTTGATTTTTTTTTTTTAAAAGCAAATTGGGAAAGCCTCCCTCAAATAGTAATTCACACTTTATGGGAATAACTCATCCCCATAAACATCTCTATCAGATTCTCCTCCCCTAAATCTATAAACTAATTCAAACCATATAACTAGTGGCCCCATTTACGACCTAAATCAACCAAAGTTATCTCATAATCCTCACAATCGTTCCACCCTCTTCACCTTAAATTTTATCAAGTGCTTTATTTGGTTAACAAACAACCACCCAAAATCACTATAGGACAATCCTCATATAATCTAAATCAAGTACTTATACTTAATTCTCTTAACCAAATAATCATGAGCTTGCTTACATAGCTTAACCTAATCTTTCTTTATGCTCTCCCTTGAACATACCCTTCCACCAAGTTTATAAATTTAACCTAATTAATTCATGAGTTCACAATCATTTCAATCCTCTTTCCATAGTTAATTACATCAAGTAACCTACTTATCTTTTGCTCTCACACTCATAATCAACACAATTGATATAACATAACCAAATGATTCACATTAATTCCTCAATCAAGCATAACTTGCTCATCTTTCCACTTTAAATATAACTAATGGTCCCATTTACTTCTAATATACCTCCATAACTACACAACTAAGCTAGCCTTCTTTCCACTTCCAACTTTATCAAGCACTTCATTCTTGGAGCAACCAACATCTAAGCAACATAATCTTCATAAACGCATTCCAATACCATTCAAAACAAGCTCTAAAATTCAAACTAAGCTTCAACAACTTTTCATGAACTAGATTGAGGAAATTGACACACTTCGTTTGCCCATCTATATATAGCTCGACAACTTTCATCTTAATTTAACAATTAAGCCACTCCATCCTCAATTGCACAAGTTATATCACATCTAACCAAGATTATCTCTTAATTCTCACAATTGATTCACCATATCCTAAAGAAAGCATCCAAAGCTAACTCACTTGGCACACAACAAAACATGCTTTGCCTTCTTTAACATTTCCTACATTATCCCTTCTTTTCCTGTTCACAACTTATATGCTTATTCTACCCAATTGTATTAGAACTTTCAAGTTTAAACTAAATTAGGATTAGGGAAGAGAAAATTACTTTTGTGAGATTGAAAAGGGAGTACCTGAATGCATTTGTGGAGAATGAGAGGTGGTAGCAGTGCTAGAGGTGTCACAATGGGCTATCGGCAACCAAGAGGGTAGCAAATAGGGCAGAAAGTGGGGGACAGGGTAGCCCTATTCTCGGCTGTGTGCAGAAGGGAAAAGAGATGGAGGGAAAATGCTGCAACAGCTAGCTCGGCTCAAGTGGACGGATGCAACTGGGCATTGGTGGCAGCCAGCATGACGATGGCAGTGATGCCTAAATAGTGACGGTTACAAATGGGACGCGACAGTGAAGTAGGGGATTTGGGTCTTGCAAAGCATAGTAGAGAAAAGGGGGAAACTTGGGGGTATTTTATTCTACTTATTTTTTTTAATTTATTTGGTTCCTTAGCTATTCTAGTATTACCTTACCCCTTTCTTTATTCTATTTTTTTTCCTTTTTCTTTTTTCCTTACTCTCCCAAAAGATTAAAACTTAGTCAAATTGAATTTAACTCCACCTTATCCCTAATTTCTTCTTTTTTTTCCCACTTGATCACACATTGACCACCCACTTTGAAAATGCTCACGCCATGACTTTATTTATTTATTTATCCTTCTTAATTATTAGGAAATTAATATAGCTTCGTAAATTTTCAGCATTACTTGGGTGCGAACGCATATTTTCAAGAATATATGAGTTCATATGATTACTCGTGTTTGCATATACTTTTAGGGGAAAAAAACATTCTGTGACAACTTGATTCCTCAATTGAGCTTTTTTTTTCTTATTAACAAAATGTGTGGCTCACTGCTCCGATTAATATCATAATTATATGACTAATGCAAGAATTAAAAGTTAATTAAACACGATTAAGTGATGGGGTGTTACACTGCTGGCCCAAACAAACAAGAATTTTTTTACCCCATTCCTAACCCATCATCATTCTCCATCTTTTTCATATTTGTTTTGACTATTATATTCAATAGGTTGTTTTAATCATTTTTATCTTATCCTCTTCCCGTCTCCTTATTTTATCTCTATATTCATTCTTTAGCAGTTTTTCTCACAACTTTCATCATTTATTTATTATTTATTTTCTTTGTCTTGTAATAATCCTAGGAAAGAGCAACAAGTTTATTATCTATGATCTCTTCGGCCTCTTAGGGGGACAATCTAAAGAGTACCTGGACATCTTCATTGTAAGAATGCTTTATTTGAGGGACAATTGGTTGCCCCTTGCCCTAGGAAATCCAAGGATTGTTTCAAACTCTTCAACCATTGGACAGCTTGTAGCAACCGATCAACAATCTTAACCTATTTGAGAGAGTGAAAGGAGTTCAAACTGTAGGACTCAACCATACTAATGTGAGCCTTACTAAGATTTCATCTCCAACTATTGAAAAGAACTGTACGATAATTTTGAGTGAAAAATGAAGTGCCACAAGTACACGACTGTCATCGTAGTACCTAAGGGTCGTCTCCTCAGGGACGAGGCATAAAATTAAGTCACTAGAAAATTACTAAAATGAATTAATTAGACTAAATGACATCTAATGAACTAATGATGCTCAAAGCCATTTAACTAAATCGAAGAGGAACTTCTTGACATATATTCAGGGCATAATTGTAGCAACCAATATCTAAAGTTAAAATCTAACCTTTTTATAATTGACATAAATTGTCTAAGATGAAACACAGTAAATTAAGAGATAGAGTACAAGAGCTGGAAGAGAAACAAGTAATTTACCTTACTGTAGCTAAGAAAGAAGCTCAGGACACATTCACACCAGCTTTAGCAAGCTCACAACACACCTCTTCAAATCCACCCCTAGACTCAGAACTCAAATTAATCCCAGAACAAGAAACAGAGATGAGGGCAGAGAAAAAGTAGGGGTGTCTTGACTATGGCACCCCTTAACTAAACTAGAAACAGAGTAGCAAATTGAAACATGACACAGAGAATAAGAGGGCAAGGGGATCGAATTTGCCACTCACCTCATTATGCATCAATCAAAGCAGAATTTGGAGACAGAAAATGCATGGTAGACTAACATTGGAAGTGAAACAGGAGGAGGCAAAACCGAAAATACAGCAAAAAGGGGAAATCGATTCATTACAAATCAATGCATAAATTGAAACACGAAAATGATCCATTCAAACCCAGATTCTACGAACTCCATTAATGGTGAAGAGCAAAAAACCCAGAAAATCGAACTAGTAGCAGGTAACCAACCTCGCAAGTTAAACCAATTTCATGGAATTTCAGCCAACTATCACAACCCTTACTCGAAACATCAACAAAATTGAAACTTATCACCTTAATTCTGGCTAAGAAGAGTCAATTAGAATTGATAAAAAGCATAACAACCACCAACGAAAAATCAAACCCTAAAATCTAAAACAATACTTGAATTTAAACCCCTAAACATCTAAAAACTCAAATTAAACTAACAACGAACCCCAATTAAAACATGAAGAACTTAAAACTAAACCTAGATTAAAACCTAATTACCTAGCCCTGGCGCCGCTAGCTCGATTTATAGCTCCCTTCCTTTGATCTCAGTCGTTGATCTGGGCACGCGTGGATGATGAAGATGATACAAGCTGGTGTGCTGTTGCAAGAAAGATGGAGGGATAGGGATGAAGTTGGGTGGTGTGGATGATTCGAAAGGAGTTCAAGAGAGAGATGAGGCAATGGTGAGGATGAAGAAGAAGCTGAGATGATGATGATGGGGGGAAGTCGAGCTCTCTGGATTGAGCACCGAGAGGGAGGAGAGAGAAGGTGAGGAGATTAAGGGGGGAAACAGAGGTCACGTGCCTTGCACGTGGGGGGCTGGGTAGATTATTTAGGTGTTTTCCCTTTTTTTTCCCTTTTTGGTTGATAAATAAAATAGGTTGGGCTTGAATAAGCTTGGCCCGATTCTTCATTTCCAGCCTTTTTCCATCTTTTTCTTGCATTTTTTTCATAATTATTCAATACCTACAAAACAAAATCAAATCAAATAAAAACCTAAAAATAACAATTATTATGAGCATAAACTGGGTATAAAAGTATCATAAAAATAACATATTTTTGGCACGAACAAATACCCCCACACCAAGATTCTACTCGTCCTCAAGTAAAACAACTAAACTAACTAAAAGTAAATGAAAAAAAAAAAGAAAAAGAAAATCCTAACTCACTGTCGTAGGAATCACGGTTGCATTTAGCGTATGCAACAAGCCCTTTAAACCCCCCGGTCTCCCAAGTGAACGAGTGAGGTCTCGTGAGGGTTTTCAAGTGAAATACCCACAAACTCCAAAAAGAAAATAAAAACAAAAAATCGAAAATCTTTTTGGTTTTTTTCTCAAAGCTAATATGTACAAAACTGGGCAAAGACATGTACACGTTCTAATCAACTAAATCACTCATGTAGCCAAGATATCGACCTGCATATAAATAGAATGTACTCAAAGCCCTCAGCCCCATAAATGACATCAAAGCACTAATTTTTCACCCCATTGTACATTAAGATTCTGAATCCATCCCAGTGCTCATGTGCAAGTGTATCATCATCCCAAGGCTAAGATTTACCAAAATCAAACTCAATCCCACTTGACTGACACAACTACATTATTAGCATATTAACATTAAAAGTAAGCTTTCTCAGTATCAGTATTGACTCAAAAGGTAACACCTAGTAGCACATACCTCAAATGGTAACGCTAAGTAACGCATGCCTCAAAGGGATACTTGTCATTCCAAATTTTATTTCATCTTTTTCTTTTTCTCTTTTAATTTTTTTCCTCAGATTACAAACAAAAACCAAAGTAATCATGTCAAAGACAGGTGGGAGAGCCAATAATGGAAACTAAGACCCTAAGATAATGATGAAGGGATAAACAAGGATTGGATTACACATCTATAATGAACAATAGGAGTTTGAATTAGGGCTTAGAGTGACACACTGAGGTCGGAGACCTATCGTGCAGATCCTGCTTACATACACGCTAATAACCAAAGCACAGGGGATTTAAGCTAATAAAAAAGAGTACAAACATCCCCATAAACAAAAAAAATCTTCAAAATTTTTCGAAACCCCACCCCCACACCAAAACTTCACAATGTCCTCATTGTGGGAACTAAGGCGCTAAAAAGTAATCACATTAGCTGTACAACCTTAAAACCACATATGTATACAAACTAAGACTCCAATACAAATCACAAACAAAACCAAAAACAAACATAAAATCACCAAAATCAAAATCTTGAAAGAAAAGCAAAAACAAAACTAACTCTAAAACAAACCAAACCACTAAATGACCAAAATCAAAACCAAACCAAAACAAAATAAGACCCAAACACAAAAAATCAAAAGGCAAAATAACTAAATAAAGAGAAATAAAAACCAAAACCTAACAAAAGAAATCAAAACCAATCAAGATCAAAACAAACATAATCACCCAAAATAAAAACAAAACCAAACGAAGGTCTTACTAAACACCAAACTAAATCAAAAGAAACCTAAAATGAGACAAAAGACGAGAAAAAAGAAAAACAAAATGGAAGACCAAAACAAAGTCACTAAAACACCCAAAAGGAAACAAAAAGAAACTATTAAACAAAAAACAAAACCAAAGGAAAACCAAAACTCACAAAACTAAAGAAACAAGACACCAAACCAAGGGAACAAAGCACAAATTCAAGGAAACCAAACAATGAAACTAGAACATACACAAGGATAATCCTAGATATTCACAACTATCAAGTATTCACAAAACAATAACATAACCTAAGGTGATCAACAAAGCCCAAATTGCTCCTCAAGATTGATCACCCATACAATCATAGTCCTAAATATCCACAACTAAGTACGAAAGAAATAAGAGAGAAAAGTTAGAATGATCATACTAGGTTGGATACAGATTGTACTCAAACTAAATGTCTCACTCAAATGATACCGAGGACGACCATGGAGCATCATCCGCTCCATCATAACTCATAAGCAGCTACTCACATCGAAACCAGCCAACGCTAATAGTAGCTTATCAAATGACCGGGCACACTCCTTGTAAAAATGAACGTAGTCAGAAACATAAGGGACAACCCAAATAAATTGCATAAATGCAATGCAAGTCAAGGCCCTTTTGAGCTTATCAAAGCTCTCAGCCCATTCAGAAGAGAGATGTGTATATGTAAAATCAGACGCACAAGTTAACGTCCTAATGATGTGACTATATGAATGTAAGGACCATCGAGAGTGATCTGAATGACTAAAATGAAACACAAAACCTCTAAAAGGGGAGGGGAGAGGATGAAAACAAGGCCAATCAAAGAAAATATGAAAATCAGAGCTCAAAGGACGACCTAAAGTCAAGTCCTGCATCTCAAAGTAATCCCTGAGTCTATATGTGTCATTATCATCAAGAGTTGATCCAAACAAGGAGTATCAAGCACAAAAGTCTCAAACTCTACAAAAGTAGACTCGGGAGGGTCTAAAAGTAGGTCAATAAGAATAGGGTCAAAATAAAATATCTGATATTCAGCACACAAATCCACATTCAAACCCTTATCGACATCAAGCCCACATGAAGAAGATTCATATTCTATAGAAAGAACATCATCATCAAAGGCCAAAATAGTGGGTTCAGTTACTTCATCACATAACTCCTATGAAATAGCTTCTTGTGACTCATCTAAATCACGAGGCTCAACTTCAAGTGTGATGCTTATATCTAACTTAGCAACAATATTAGATTGTTCACGCACATCAAACTCACAAAAGTCGTTCAGAGTGGTGGTGGGTCGGCAGAAATAAGGACATCATCAGTGATGCCCTTAGGTGAGCTAGTGCTGGGTGCAAGGTCAGGTGATAGAAATATAAGGAGGTCACTCTCTTGATCTAGACTGGGCAAATACATGTCTTCATTCAAGTCAGACCTAGCAGAATAAGAGGGTTCAAAATCTTCATCAAGACTAACTGCAGACTCGGGAGATCCTAAATTAGAGTCAGGCTCACTACAATTCCCCCTACTTTGATTAAAACATTCAGAATATTAAGCAATTCTTTTTTTCATTGTCTCTATCATTTGATCAGTCAATTCATTAATCTTCTTTTCAAAACTTGCACATGTAGCACCAACATAAGCACGATAAGGACAAGTATGAGCATCATGATCAGAAGATTCACAATAATCGCACAAAACAGGAGGCATATAATAGTGAAATGGGTCATGTGAATCTATAAAGGGATCCTGATGGGAAGGATTAGCAGGAACAACAGACTCGTCATGAGTTGGGTATCTAAAAGTCTCATTAGCTTGTTCAAATGCATAGGTTCCCAAGCTAGTTTTTCAAAGAAATCCCAAACTTCATCTTGAGTTTTAGATAATAATTCTATTAAACCTCCATGATAAATTGATTCAACATAACACCTCGACTCAACATTTAGACCCACAGCAATGACCTCACAAATTTTCGATTTTTCAAAATTATGATTCAGTTGAGCACAATAATCATTAAGCCTTGAAAGATAACTCCAAAAAAGTTCATGCCCATATTGCGGGAAATGAAAAACTGGCATTTTGTTTTTAAAGTTTTTAAAGTTTTTCAATTTTTAGGGGTTTTCAAGTTTTCTAATTTTTTTTGGATTTTTGCCTTTTATATTCTTTTTTTTTTTACTTTTGGATTTTTTCACGAATGACCAAGCTAAGTAACAATTAATAATGAAATAAACAAAGTAAGACAGAACATATGCAACTCATAAGAAAGCAGCTAAGAAAATAAAAATATGACCTAATCTCATGCCATGATCCCCGGCAACGGCGCCAAAAACTTGTACGATATAGTGGTGAGTATTCCCGCCTGTCATGCGGGTGACCCAGGCTCGATCCTCGGCAACGGTGCCAAAAATTTGTACGATAATTTTGAGTGAAAAATGAAGTGCCGCAAGTATAGGACTGTCGTCGTAGTACTTGAGGGTCGTCTTCTCAGGGACGATGCATTAAATTAAGTAACTAGAAAATTACTAAAATGAATTAATTAGACTAAATGACATCTAATGAACTACTGATGCTCAAAGCTATTTAACTAAATTGAAGAGGAACTTGTTGACATATATTCAGGGCACAATTGTAGCGACGAATATCTAAAGTTTAAATCTAACCTTTTTATAATTGACATAAATTGTCTAAGATGAAACACAGTAAATTAAGAGATAGAGTACAAGAGCTGGAAGATATACAAGTAATTTATCTTACTGTAGCTAAGAAAGAAGCTCAGGACACATTCACACCAGCTTTAGCAAGCTCACAACACACCTGTTCAAATCCACCCCTAGACTCTGAACTCAAATTAATCCCAGAACAAGAAACAGAGATGAGGGCAGAGAAAGAGCAGGGGTGTCTTGGCTATGGCACCCTTCAACTAAACTAGAAAAAAAGCAGCAAATCAAACAATGACACAGAGAAGCAGAGGGTAAGGGGATTGAATTTGCCACACAGCTCATTAGCATCAATCAAAGCAGAATTTAGAGACAGAAAATGTATGGTAGACTAATATTGGAAGTGAAACAGTGCGATAGGAGGAGGTAGAACTGAAAACAGAGCAAAAAGGGGAAATCGATTCATTAAAAATCAAAGCATAAATTGAAACACAAAAATGAACCCAGATTCTATGATCTCCATTAATGGTGAAGAGCAAAAAACCCATAAAATTGAACTAGTAGTAGGTAACCACCCTTGTAAGTTGAACCAATTTCATGGAATTTCAGCCAACTATCACAACCCTTACTTGAAAAATAAACAAAATCGAAACTTATCACCTTAATTTTGGCTAACAAGAGTCAATTAGAAATGAAAAAAAAAAGCAGAACAACCACCAACGAAAAATCAAACCCTAAAATCTAAAACAATACTTGAATTTAAACGCCTAAACATCTGAAAACTCAAATTAAACTAACAACGAACCCTAATAAAACCTTAATAACTTAAAACTAAACCTAGATTAAAACCTAATTACCTAGCCCTTGTGCCGCTAGCTCGATTTATAGCTCCCTTCCTTCGATCTCGGTCGTCAATCTGGGCACGCGTGGATGGTGAAGATGATGCAAGCTAGTGTGCTGCTGCGAGAAAGACGGTGGGATGGGGATGAAGTTGGGTGGTGTGGATGATTCAAAAAGAGTTCAAGAGAGAGATGAGGTGATGGTGAGGATGAAGAAGAAGCGGAGATGATGAGGATGGGAGGAAGTCGGGCTCTCTGGATTGAGCACCGAGAGGGAGGAGAGAGAAGGTGAGGAGATTAAGGGGGGAAATAGAGGTCACGTGCCTTGCAGCTGGGGGGGGGGGGGGCTAGGTAGATTACTTAGGTGTTTTCCCTTTTTTTTCCTTTTTGGTTGATGGATGAAATAGGTTGGGCTTGAATCAACTTGGCCCGATTCTTCATTTTCGACTTTTTTCCATCTTTTTCTCGCATTTTTTCCATAATTATTTAATACCTACAAAACAAAATAAAATCAAATAAAACCCTAAAAACAACAATTATTACGAGCATAAATCGGGTATAAAAGTATCGTAAAAATAACATATTTTTGGAGCGAACAAGAAGCTTTAAAGAAATCCACAGAAGAATAAGAAGGAATAAGCTCTACTGTGATTAATATGCTAGGGGGCAAAGAGATGTGAAAAAAAAAACGGTTCAAACAGCTAGGGATTTAAAGATCAACTACCTAAAAACCCAACCCTTGCAATCGGCATAAACTTATCTGCAGCCAAGGGTAAGAGACTGCCACGGCCCCTGAATCACATTACTGAGTTAGTAGTTACCAAACTAATGTGATTCACCTTCCTTTTTTCCACCTAGCCCCTGAATCATGCTTCCAAATAATATTTTACATTATTCTTAAACAAATTATAAAAAAAAAACTTATTTTCTTTGCTTTTTATTGTCTTTCCTTTGTCTTTCTTTATTTTTGAATTTCCCTCCTAAGTAGCCTTGATTTGGCATTTCCACGTTAAAACTAGGGGAGGAGTCCACTATGCGGACTTCCTATTTTTTTCTAAATTTTTTAAGTTTTTCTCAAGGAAATAAACAAAAGGATTCATAAAAAAAGGGGACATAACCTCAAGTCATTCTTAATCAAGTACGCAAAAAAAAACGAGGGGAAAATAAAAAATTACAAAAGTACATTGTCTAGGTAAACATCGTTCAAAAAAAACAAAAATGTCCACATTGTACAAATAAAGACATTAATAAGAATAAGGGAACATTCCCCTTCTAACCATCATGCTCATCCTCTTCCTCGGGAGGCTTTTCCATAATCTAAATCTCGGGCAATGTAGGAAAGTTGGAAGTGTTAAGGCTCAACAAGCGAGGGTCAACTGAGTGACATAGAGGGGCTAAAAGCCGAACACAAACTATTGGGGAATCCTTGCCCATGAATAATGTGGGATCTTAAAGTATCTATAGAGCGAAGGAAAGCCCATCCCTGCCACAACCTCATGTCATGGCCTGGGAAACCACTATTGCCTAGCTGGGATGGTTGCTGAGAAGAAGATCCCTCTCTACTCGACATCCCTTAAGTGAAAACCCTTAGCTCCTACTAAGGAGGAGGCAACCCTGATTGCCAGCCCACATAAGTTGCTTGTTGTCATTGCCATCCAATGTGCGGAATGGGCATCACACCTGAAGATAATTACACATCAAGAGAGGTCCTGGAGGCCTTAGAAGAAGGGTTTGATACTGTTGTCTATTCTAAAGAGCAGGAAGGAGGTTGTGACTTCTTAGGAAGGAAGCCTGGTGAAAATAACAAAAAGAAGTTTCCTACGACATACATCAGATTAATTAAAAAGAGTAAAAAATAAACAAAAAAACCTTCATAAGCCAAAAGGAAAGCTAAGGCAAGTTAATTCTACCTCTACCACATTGTCTCCTCAAGAAAATCTACACCACTACCCAATATGACAATAGTGACTTTGAGTTTAACTACTACTCGGATCATAGCTATGCTTTCCTCCCATTTTAATCTACAAAGGAAACAAGAACTAATAAATAAAAACACGATGTAACAAAGAAATAGAGCTAAAAAAAGAAAGAAAGGGCCTTGCTAGTCTGGGGATGTTCTACAGCTCAGGAATAGCGGCACCTAAACGACATAAGTGAATCTCACCTCAACACTTATTACTAGGATACCCACCAACTATAAGAAATGCCACCGAACACATTCAAAACAAGGAACAATGTGCAAAATAAAAAAACAAAAAGAAAATGAGCAAATAAGGCACTTACATTTGGTTAGGTCAATAAGAGGCATTAGATGCTCGCGAACGAACTCACCATAATCCTACTCATTCATGTGCTAGACACATGCCTCCATACCTAGGCACTCTGCAATCTTGCCCAAGTTAAGGAAGAAGGTTAACACAGTCTATTGGTGTGGGGGTTTAAGCCTCCGAGGCACCACCGAGCCTAGAATCACTTAGTAGTTCACCTACTCGCCAAGGTACCTAAAATCACCCACAATGATAATCCTTTAAAGAGAAAGGGTATGAGCCTTCCCAATATAAGCGAGGGTGCCTCTAGCATCTACCCAGGGATTCCAAGTCATCTAAGGCCAAATAGAAATTAGCATCTCAAAATACGAAGGTGAATAAGAAAACGAAGCAAAAGAAAGATGCTTGCATGGTTTAGTTGTTCAAGGCCACTCGAAAGCAGTTAATGTACTTAAAGGTAAAGGCCTCACTCGTGCGATCACTTCAAGTTCATTGTGACATAAGAGGCACTCGCTTAAAACCCCTTAGTGCTAGGACCAACTTAGGAAAATACTCTAGAAAGCAAGGAAGCAAGGCAAAGCAAGAATAAGTCAGTAAAGCAAAACACTTCAATGCACAAAAGTAAACATAATAACGAAACAAAGCTTATCTCAAGCACTTTCTAAAGACACCCCCAAGGTCAGTGCGGGGAAGTTCTCCCTATCCCATTTACAAGTAATCCGTTTATACTTAAGGATCGTGACGATGGACGCGATGCCCCAGTCGAGATTGTCCACTACTACTATATCCTCCAAGTTCTCCATCCAGTATAAATGACATTGGCTTCCCTTATCAGCAAAGATAGTGGAATCAAGCAAGTACGCCATGAAGAGGTGAAAGAGGTGTTCATAGGACAGGCCGTGAAAGGAGCCCTCTGTAACTTCCTTGATCAAAGGGTATTGAAAAGAGCTAGACTTAATAGATCACATTTTAGTTGGAGGCCCAACAAGTCAATATGCTTCTACATCCCTAGTTTGAAATTTGAGTCATATCCCAAAGGGTTCAATAGGAAAGGAACCTTATTCGATATGCAGATTTCCATAAGGGTGATCATCACCTTCTTTAGAGGGAAATGGAAGGTGTTGGTGGTATCCCAAAACCTCTCCATTAGATCCCTAACGAGGCCACAATCAATTGTCTTCCAAACCCCCATACTTTGATCAAGGGGTTAAACCTGGAGCGTATCACCATTCCCTTAATGGCATTAGGGAGCTCCCTATGGATACCGCTCAACATACTTCAAGTTCCAATAACTCTTCACAAATTCCTAACTCTGCAAAGAAAAAACATCCCAAACAACAAGCAACAAGGCACAACTCATCGTGATAAATCCAAATATGGTTCGTGAATTATTTGAAAGTGATGTGGATTTTATGTATAGTTTTTAAAATCACTTTTTACTTGTAAGTGCACAAGGTTAATTGTCTACTAGCTAATATAGGATTGTCGATGCCAAGAGGAACAATAGTGATTTTAAATTTCAAATTTTCCAATTATAAAGAGTAAGTTAATTGGGGAGCTTAATTATCAATATGAATTAAAGCAACAAAAGAAAAGCAAATTTGTCAAGAAGATAGAAATCAGATTAGAGAATGACCGAGGACTTTGGATTTCACCATTTATGCAAATATGAATTATAAATTCAAATAGGGGTTTAATTTGTCTCTTGTTTAACCTAAGCTACAAGCATTAGACCATAAATTAAAAAGATGATTATAATTATCAAATGAGATAATTTGTCGAGTGGTTTAGCATGAATCATTCTTTTTAGACATAACTCATCTAATTTCTACTATAAATTATTCAATTCCAACAATTCTAATTTAAAGCCCAATTATATAGCATCATATTACCCTACAAGGTCTAATATTCATTAGAGATGGCAAATTAAACTATTGTAGTCGACATGAATAAACAATAGTGTTATGATGCATAAATAGGTTAAGTTCAAGTGTAGACTCAAATTATACAATTAAAGAGACAAAAATAACCTCAAAGGAAATTAGTAAAACAATATTATTATCAAGGATCCATCCTAATCCTAGAACAGTATTTTAGCTACCACAGTTAGTGAAAACGCCATTGAAGTATTTCACTTCCTATGCCCAAACTTTAGTACTTACTTACACGAAATGATATAATTCAGCAGACCTCTAAAATTTGACTCACAAATGAGATGAGATGAGAAGAGAAGAGAAAATTAGCTAAGAAGTTTATTTTCTTCTAAATTCCTCAACCCAAATGATTTTGTCTTGCAAAACTCTCTCTAAAAATTAAAAGATAGAAGATGGAAAAACGCTTGAATGCTTTGATGAGCGGATGAATGGATGGGTGAATTGGTCCAACTCATGACCCCTTTTTATAGTGGAAATTCACCCCCTCGTGGTGCCAAAAAAATTAATGAAAATTAATTTCAATTAATTCTTGGCTATTATATTGCATGAGAAAGGGCTTGTCTTAAGCTAAAAATTAATTAAGATTAATTAGCTTTGACTAAGTTAACAATTGGCTCATGTGGAAAATTAAGCACTTGATAAAATAGAGCAGCTCGGTTGATGGTGGCCGATTGGGTCGTTGATGGGGCACTGCAAACAAGTCCTGCGGGGTAGTGTGAGAAAGAGGCGAGCTGCTGGTTGATGCCAAAGGCGAGTCTGGGCCGCCCGAATTGTCCTACATGGGGGAGAGAGAGAGCTTACTAGGGCCTGTGCGTGACAGCTTGTGTAAAGCTTGGCACTGCGGGCCCAATCTGAACGGCGAAGTGAGGTCATGAAGCGAGACCGAGCCGCAGCGGAGAGGCCCACTTAGGCTGGAGAGTAAATTACACAAACATGTGAGTTATCAACTTCCCCACAGTCCTCGAGCAAAGCATAACAATAATGCATATTATTCATTCTACTCATCAAGTGGAACTGAATTAGGAAAGAAAATCGAATGGTCCAATTATGAATGTCCAATCCAAATACCAATTCACTACCAACACACAACTCATTATCAAAGCTAATTTCAACTAAGTCAATAGGTCAAGATTCAAGAAAATTAAACACACAATAAAACCATGTAAGAAACCGTAAGAACAAAATTTCGCCCCACATAACGAAATCACAAGAGCATCTTTAAAATCAAGTCCCGAACGCCAAATCAATTTATTAATCTTTGTTTCTTTTGATTTTTTTGATTTTTTGAATTTTTTCAAAAGTTACTTGATTCCATATACTCTCTTGAATGGATAAAGATATGAAAAAAGATAACACTCAGATAAGTACTCAGTATATATTCAGGAAATTAAAGATATGGATAAAGATAACCTGACCATTGGTACCAGAATCAGAACTTAATTAATTCAATTTGTTTTATTTATTGATTAAAAGTTGATGGGAAACTCAATATTTTTTAAATACTCATAATGACAGTAAAAATGGGATTACATCCACACTTAAAATCGGTTACATAGTGACATTAACAAAGTAAAAATTTTGGCCTTCAACTAGTCAACTCTAGAGATAATTTCCATTGGGCATGGGTCACACGAATCAAATTCACATAATAAGAGTAGAATATGTATAATCAGAACACTCAAACTATTCCCAAAATCAAATTTACCCAAAAGATTTTCAAGTTTAATTTTTCTCAAATTTTCATTTTCATTTTGTCTTCCCCCTACACCAAAACCCTCCGTTGTCCTCAATGTAGAAACAGTAATAAAGAGGAAAATGGAGAAAAAGAGAACCACAACCTAACAGAGTGAGGAAAATACTTCCATATAATCCTAACAATCCGACTCCAAAAGTACCTGCACAACCACCACTGACCACAATAGCCAAAAATCAAGTGAAGCATACCAGTAAAAAACACAAGCACACCATAAAAAAAAACAAAAACAAAAACAAAAGGCACACACTTTCCCTAAAAAGATTGGGTTGCCTCCCAACAAGCACTAAGTTTTATATCTTCAGCCAAGCAAGGTCCCACCCACTAATCATAATAGACAAGGTTTACCAGATTGATGAATTCAATCAAACCAGGCTCAGTGTCATCAGTTACAACAAGTTTAAAACGTTGGACATTGAGTGTAAAAACTCGACCATCTTGGGGATCTAAAACTTGGATCACGCTAGAGGAAAACACTTGTTGGACAACAAAAGGACCATCTCATCTAGATCTCAACTTGTTAGGAAATAGCTTAAGCTTAGAGTTAAAAAGCCAAACTTTCTCATTAGGTTCAAAAGATTCACAAGAAATTATTTTATCATGAAAAGCTTTGGTTTTGGCTTTATAAATCTTAAAATTCTCATAGGCTTCATTACACAATTCATCCAACTCATTTTATTGAAGCCTATGATTAGAGCCTGCTTGTTTCATATCGAAATTAAAAGATTTAATAACCCAAAAAGCACGGTGTTCTAATTTAACTAGTAGGTGATAAGTCTTACCGAAAAGAAGTTGATAAGAAGACATTAATATGGGAGTCTTATAAGCAGTACGATAGGCCCATAGAGCATCATATAATCTCAAAGACCCATCTTTGTTATCAAGGCGAACTGTTTTCTTAAGTACAGACTTGATCTCACAATTAGACACCTCAATTTGACCACTAGTCTAAGGTTCATAAGGGGTACCTACTTTATAAGTCACAGAATACTTTCCAAGCAAAGCCTCGAAAGACGGTGGAAAAGTAACTATCTTTATCACTAATAAGAGCTCTAGAGGCCCCATACCGACAGAAAATGTACTCTTTTACAAACTTGACCACAACCTTGTGGTCATTGGTCCTAGTAGCCTGAGCTTCCACCCACTTTGACACATAATCAACAACAACCAATATGTACACAAAGCCAAAAGATGGGAGAAAGGGACCCATGAAATCAATGCCCCACACATCTAATATCTCAACAAGCAAAATAGGGGGAGAGGGGCTTCATATCATGATGAGACATGGCACCCAAACATTGAGAATGCTCACAAGCAAGACAGAATCGGTGAGCATCTCAAAATATAGCGGGCCAAAAGAACCCACTTCGTAGGATTTTAGCAGTTGTCCTACGATCGCCAAAGTGACCACCATAAGCATAAGAGTGACAAAAGGTGAGAATACTATGAATTTCACTCTCGGGAACACATCGACATACCACTTGGTTAGGACAATGTTTGAAAAGATAAGGGTCTTCTTAATAGTAATGTCTTACTTGTAAGAAGAACCTATCTTTCTTGTTTGGACCAATGAAGAGGAATCTTCCCAATGGCAAGGTAGTTCACAATATTAGCAAACCAAGGGAGAGGACATGTGAGATAGCAAAGAGTTGCTCATCAAGAAAGTGGTCAGAAATCCAACTAAATCATCAGCGTACTTAGTGAAGATCCTAAACAAGTGGTCTATAACTGAACTTTTAGAACCTTTCCTATCTTTTATCTCAATTTCAAACTCTTGGAGTAATAAAATCCATATAATGAGTCTTGGTTTAGTGTCATTCTTGGCCAATAGTTTTTTAATACAGCATGGTCAGTAAACACAATCACTTTGAATACAAAAGGTATGGACAAAATTTATCAAGAGTAAATACTACAAGTAGTAACTCTTTTTCAGTAGTTAAATAATTCTTTTGAGTATCAGTTAGAGTTCTACTAGCATAGTAAATGACATGAGGCATTCTATTCACCCTTTGAACTAAAATAACCCCAATAGCAAAATCAGACGTATCACACATAATCTCAAATGGATGAGAAAAATTAGGAGGCTGCATAATAGGGGCTTACATCAACAAAGGTCGTAGCTTATCAAAAGTTGTAACACAAGCCTCATCAAACGCAAAAGGAGCATCTTTAGTAAGGAGATTAGTAAGTGGCAAACCACATTACTTAGATCCTTAATAAATCTCCTATAGAAACCAGCATGGCCAAGGAAAGATCTAACTTGCTTCACAGAAGAAGGCACAGGAAGATTAGAAATCAGATCAACCTTGGCTTTATCAACCATAATTCCCTTTTCTGATGCTTCATGACCCAACACAATCCCTTCTTGGACCATGAAATCACTTTTTTCCCAACTCAAGACCAGATTCACTTCTTCACATCAGTCCAGCACAGTGGACGGATTAGCAAGACACACATCAAAGGAAGAACCAAAAAATAGAGAAATCATCCATAAAGACCTCCATGAAATTGTCAACATAATCAGAAAATATGGATATCATACATCGCTGGAATGTGAAAGGTGCATTACACAACCCGAATGGCATTTTTCAATAGGTAAATATACCTAATTAGTGTGCAAAGATGGCTTTCTCTTGGTCCTAAGGATAGACAGGTATTTAGTTGTAACCACAATACCCATCTAAGAAATAGTAGAAACTTTTTCCAGCTAATTTTTCCAAAATTTGATTAATGAAGGGAATAGGGTAACGGTTCTTTCTATTGACAGAGTTCAACTTTCTGCAATCAATGTACACCCTCCACGCTGTAGTCTATCTAATAGGAATTAGTTCACCATCATTATTTTTAACCACAATTATGCTATATTTGTTATGGACCACTTGAACTAGACTGACCCATTGACTATTAGGAATAAGGTAGATAATGCCTCCATCTAAAAGCTTTACTTTACTACCTCTTTCTGGACAACTTCTTTCATGTGGGGATTCAGTCTACGTTGCATTTGCGTAACAGGTTTAGCATCGTCCTCTAAGTGAATTATATGCATGCAGATAGTGGGACTACTCCCTTTCAAATTAGCAACTGACCACCCAATAGATAAGACACGAATCAACTCTTTCTCCTGATCACAAGATAAAAGAGAAGATATAAAATAAGTGTGGTCTCTTTAGGGCTTAGAAACATATACTTGAGTGAATCCGGGAGAGGTTTCAAGTCAAACTTGGGCAGGGACACAACAAAAGGTGGTATAGGAGAACTTGCCAAAGGAGGAAGGTGTTCATAAGTGGACAACCAAGAGGAAGACTCAAGATGAGGAGTAGAATCTAGAATAGAATCCATCTCATCTATTATACTTCCTCAGTTAAACAATATCAAATTTTCATGAAAAAGACAAGTTCCCGAGGGATCATTGCTCATAATAGTAGGTAAAGCTGCTTCAATCATTTCCTCAATCACATCAACAAAGAAGTATTCAAATTCATCTTCAAACACAGGTTGAGAAGAAGCTTTGAAAATGTTAAGCTCAACCCTTATGTTCATGGCCAATAGATCCATCGCTCTCGACCTATAATTAATGGTGGCATTAGCTATGGCTAGAAAGAGGTTTCCTAAAATAAGCGGCATCCGCTTAGAAATATGACTTGGGTCCATATCCAATATAACAAAGTCAACATGAAAGAATCCTTTATCAATTTGAACCAAAACATCATCTAACTACCCCCTATGAGTCCTCACTGACCTATCAAGAAGCTGAAGGATATAGTTATAAGGCTTCAATGAACCCAATCCTAACTCTAGGAAAACATAATATGGGATCAAATTAACACTAGAGTGCAAATCCAAGAGTACCATTTCAATTTTGTGATAACCAATATAACATGCAATGGTAGGAACACGAGGATCTTTGAACTTAGGTGAAGTGTCAAATTTCAAAATCGAGCTCACTTAGAAGAACCTTTTTAGACTTATCATCTTAAGATTTTCTTTTAAAAGTGAACATGTCTTTAAGGAACTTAGCATAAGCTAGCATCTATCTAATCGCTTGCAAAAGAGGAAGATTGACCTTAACGTGCTTAAAGGTCTCTAGAATGTCTTCTCTTTGCTTGTATTTCTTAAATGGTGCATCTAAGGCTTGAGGGTAAGGAACCCTCGACTTATATGTGACAATGGGGTCAGACACAACAAGGGAAGAGGATGAGTAACTTTCCTTTTCAATCTAAAGGTCACTCTTAATGGTCTTAAATCTGTCATCTCTATCGTGTTCCTTCGCACTCACTTTATTATCAACTTCTTTACTTCTCTTAGGAACCATTATAGCTTTCAATTGTTTAAATTATTGGCCTTTAGGGTTATGTATGAGATGACTTGGAAGTTTTCCTTCTTCTCTTTCACCCTCAGCCATGACAAGTTGCCCACTTTGGGTTTCTAACTTAGCTATAGAGTATGAGTGAGAGTCAACAATATGCATTTTAAACTCAATTCCTTGGACCTTAGAGTCAATATTTTGCACAACAGAAGTCAAAATAGCAAGAGCAAAAATTACCTTGTCTATATCAAAGTTCCCAAATAGAGCTTGATGAGAAGGAGGAGGAGTATGTCTCTAGTTTTGGAAACTAGGAAGGGATATCTACTAGACTAGCTTGAGGATTCTCAACATTTCAAGACTTCCTTGAACAATTAGGATAATCCCTCCAACCATGACTATAAGTATTAGAATACGGATTATTGGTCGGAGAAAATCCTTGGGCAACATTTACTTGTTCGGTCACAAAGTGAGACTTACTAATATAAGGATAGTCAATAGAAGCATTCATGGGACCAGTACAAATTGAACACACACCTTGCATAGAAAGGGCATTAGACACTTTGTTCATGCACAACAATTGATCAAATTTTTTAGTTAAAGCATGAACTTTACTCGAAAGGTTAATTTAATGTGAAACCTCACAAATCCCCCTTTACTTCATAATTTCCTTGGAAAATCAGAATATTAGGAAGTAGCATGCAAACGTGAATTTTCACTCAAATGTTCAAAAATTTTCCAAGCTTCTTCGGAGTCTTGTACAAGAAACCACCACCATTAAATGCATCAACCATTAGCCTGTTGTGCTCATCTAAGCCAGAATAAAAACTCTGGACGCGGTTCCACATAGGTTCCTCATGGTGAGGACAACTTCGCGACAACTCTTTAAACATTTGCCAACTTTCATATAATTTTTCATTTTTATTTTGTGAGAAAGTGGTTATAGGACGTCTTAAAGCAGGCGGTCTACGAATAGTGAAAAACTTTTTCAAGAATTCCTTTTGCATTTGATCCCAAGTGGTGATAATTGTCTTAGTATCCAACCGAGGTTTAGCTTTATCTTTCAAACAGAAAAGGAAAAGCCGCAAGCAAAAAACATCATCGAAGATATTATTCAAAAATGTCGTGGAACAAATCTCTAAAAAAGCATCAACATGCTTGAAAGGATTTTTACACTTTAGCCCATAAAACGAGGGAGCATTTGGATAAGGTAATGTTTAATCTCAAATGGCCCCGTAACAGTAGGCATGCAGGTTCTCGTAGGTGAGTCATAAGTGGCAGGAGTAAAACCTCCTTAAGTTGCTCAGGTGGTGGGATTTGTTCTTCAGCCATCTTTTTTTTTTAGATTCACATTTTTTAACTTTTATCCCACAAAGAAAGCATTCAATTTCAGAATTATATTCTTTCAGTTCTAAGAATAAAGAATGTCTGCCATGCATACACCCACAAACAACCAGAGAATAGTGTGAAATCACCACAACAATAACCACCAAATGAAATACGAAGAAAAGAAGGGAAAAAAATAAAAATAAAAACAAAGAAGAAAATTGAAAAATAAAATAAAGCAAAATGAAAAATTAAAAAATAATAAATAGAGAATAAAGGAAATAAAAGGAAAGGGGATTGTTAGATTAGATAAAAAAAAATAGTTAGATTAAATTAGATTAGTTTAGGAGGGATGGGGAAAATAGCTAGATTAGAAGAGAATGGGAAGAACAAAAATAAAATGATTAGATTACGGGGGAAAGGGGAATAAATAAAAAGAGAATGAATAAAATAAAACGGATGGGGGTTGAGAATAAAGAGAAGAAATAAAATTGTTAGATTAGCAGGGGATACGAGGGAAAATTAAAGAAATAAAAAAATAATAAAAGGAAGAGAAAATTCAAAAATTACTATTCATTCCTGGCATGGTGCCAAAAACTTGATGTGAATTTTATGTTTAGTTTTTAAAAGTCGCTTTTACTTGCAAGTGCATAAGGTTAATTATAGACTAGCAAGTATAGAAGTATCAACCCCACAAGGAACAATAGTGATTTTAAATTTCAACTTTTCCAATTATAAAGAATAAGTCAATTAAGAAGTTTAATTATCATTATCAATTAAAGGAACAAAGGAAAAGCAAATGTGTCAAGTAGAGAAAAATCATATTAGTGAATGATCTAGGACATTGGATTTCACCATTGATGCAGATATTGAATTACTAATTCAAATAGGGGTTTACTTTGTCTCTTGTTCAACCTAAGCTACATGCATTAGGCCAAAAATTTAAAAGATGGTTATAATCATCAAATGAGATTATTTATCTAGTGGTTTAACTTGAATCATTCTTTTTAGACATAACTCATCTAGTTTCTAGTATAAATTATTCAATGCCAACAATTCTAATTTAAAGCCCAATTGCATAACATCATATTAGCCTACAAAGTGTAATACTCATTTGAGATGGCAAATTAAACTATTGTAATCGACATGAATATAAGCTCAAATTATGCAATTGAAGAGACAAAAATAACCCAAAAAGAAATTAGTAAATAATATTACTATCAAGGATCCATCGTAATCCTAGAAGAGTATTTTAGCTAGCCATAGTTAGTGAAAACACCATGGATGTTGGTATATTTCACCTCCTGTGCCCAAACTTTAGTACTCAATTACACAAAATGATATAAATAAGCACAACCTCTCAAATTTGATTCACAAATGAGATGAGAAGAGAAGAGAAAAATAACTAACAAAGCTTATTTTCTTCTAAACCCCTCAATCCAAATGGTTTTGTCTTACAAAAAAACTCTCTCCAAAAATTAAAAGATGGAAGATGGAAGAATGCTTGAATACTTTGATGAGTAAATGAATTGAGGGGTAAATTGCTTAAACCCATGAATTCACCCCCTCTTGGTGCCCAAAACAATTAATGAAAATTAATTTCAAGTAATTCTTGGTTGTTATATTGCATGAGAAAGGGCTAGTCTTAAGCTAAAAATTAATTAAGATTAATTAGCTTTGAGTAAGTTAATAATAGGCTCATGTGGAAAATTAAGCACTTGACAAAACGGAGTAGGTGGTTTGATGGTGGTCGATTGAGCCATTGATGGGCCATGACAAACAAGTCCAGTCAAGTAGTGTGGGAAAGAGGTGGGCTACCTATTGATGTTGAAAGCGAGTCTAGACCATCTGAATTGGCCCACACGGGAGGGAGAGAAAGCTAACTAGGGGTTGTAGGTGATCGGCTACGTAAAGCTAGGCGCTACATGCCTAATGTGAGAGGCGAAGTGAGGTCACTGGGATTACCCGGTTGGGCCCTGGTGCTCAAAGATAGGGTCACGCGGGCTGTGAGGGAGTAAGAGAATAGGTTGGGGCCGCCTGATACTGAAGCATGACCGGGCAGCTGCGAAGAGGCCTGCTCAAGCTTGAGATGAACTGGGCTGTGTGAGTGCTAATTTTTTTCAAATTCTGCTGCTAGGCTTTCCAGACATGGCGCCATGAGCTGGGTTATGAAGAAAAATCAGGAAAAATTACTCAATTCCACACCCAATTTCAAATCTTCTTTCCTACCTGAAAATCATATAAAACACGCATTATTTTGTTATAAAAATCTATTTCAAAGGCTAAAAAGTAGGTAAAATGGAGAGTAAAATTACACAAAAATATGAGTTATCAGAAAGAGATGAGCTTAACATACCCTACCTAGCAATAGTAGAGATGAGCTAACAGTTGTTTTTGAGGATAGTAGGTTGAAGGGATCAATATAGTTGCTAGGGGCCCAAGACCTAATCCCGTACTCTTCCCCTACTAACCTGTCATCATCATGATAACGCAAAGGAAAAGATTTTCTCCGGCCATTGTTGCGTGCAAACACCAAAAATAAGTTTACAGACCAATAGGGTGAAGTTAAAATCCAGTGTGAGATGCAAAGACCTCATGATAAACATTCAGCAACATTTTTGCAAGAACTTAGTAGAATCCAAAACTAAAATTCACTAGAACAACAAAGAAGCAAAAATTAAGTTTGAGTTTCACTTGTAGTAGATCTCTACACTCTATAATCATCTTAAACGCACAAATTTTCCAATCACATTCTTCAAAATGGAGGTTCCCACTACCAAACCACGAAAACCCTCAAACCCGCCACATGGGCCTAAAATTCAAAAAAAATTCCGATCACATCCTTCAAAACGGAGGCTCCTACTACCAACCTCGAAAACCCTCAAACCCTCCACATTAGCCTAAAATTCAAATTTTCAACTCTAAATGCCAAGAATTATGTAAACAATACAAAAACAATCAAGATAGGAGCAATTACGCGTTGCATTGAGACAATAATGGAGGCTCTTGAAGCTTAGGAGAAGTAGGTGGAAATGCACAACAGCTACCGCTAGGTTTAAAATCATATCGCTGAGAGTAGACGACATGCCACATCATGCCACCATCTTGGCAATTACCCCAATGGCAGTATCTTTCATGCAACAGGCGCCTGATTTCCAAAAAAAAAAAAAGATTTGTTTCCCTAAGCTCTAGCAACATTTGTCTATTGGCATGAAACTCTACCCTATAACGATGCCCAAAAAATTGGTGAGCAGCCATTCAAATTCTTCTTGTTATGATAAAAAAAAAAAAATAGAAGAAGAAACTCTTTTATCAAAATGATTTTATAGGTGTGAAGACCTTCAAGCCTCCATATGATTTAATAGATTTGAGACCTTTAAGCCTTAAAATGATTTTACAGGTGTGAGACTGTCAGGCTTCGGAATGATTTTATACATATGAGACCTTCAAGCCTCAAAATGATTTTACAGGTGTGAGACCTTCGAGCCTTAAAATGATCTTATAAATGTGAGACCTTCGAGCCTCAAAATGTTAGACCTACAAGCCTCAAACTGTTTTTATAGGTGTGAGACCTTTAATGCTCAAGATGATTTTATAAGTGTGAGACCTTCAAGCCTCAACATGATATTATAGGCATGAGTTCTTCAAGCCTGAAAATGATTTTATAGGTGTGAGACTCTCAAACCTCAGAACAATTTTATAAGTATGAGACCCTCAACCATTAAAATGTTTTCATAGGTGTGAAACCATTCGTAAAATGTTTTCTTTTTTATACAGGCATGAGAATGAAAATTATTTTTATGTTTCTTGACTAAAGTTTAATTCCTAAGGTTAGGCTAGACGTCGAATCTTTTAAAACCCTTTTTCCTCAATAGGACTTCAGAATTTTCAACATCTTTTGCTCAACAAGACTTGAGCTCCGATGGCGAGATTTAGAACCCTAAAACGCTCCTATATTCACTCTTGCATCTGTATATATCCCATATGACATTGCATACTTTATCCTTTGCTTTAATGGCCACGTCTAAGGTTGGACTCTTGTAAGGACTTAATTGGTGGGAATTTACAAAGACTGCATGCTTACATGTCCTGTGCATTGTCACCTGCTGATAACACTTACCTAATGCCCAAGAGTAAAGCGAATATATAATTGGATTTCCACCAATTAGTGCACAAAAAAATTATTTTTTCATGAAAAAAAAACTCCTAGAAAGTTCAAAAGGTTTTTGAAAACCTAGAAGTTTTGAAAATAATTCCAAAAAATTGAAAAGCTTGGTGTTTACTTGATTTGCTACAACGAAGGTTTGAATACGAGACCTTGGGGATGACTAAGTGAGATAGTGACTAGTGGGGCGACGCAATGCTTACATTACAGTTGTTATGAACAATTCACTTCAGGCAGAAAAATGGGTTGCTGGCATGACACTCGTAACCACCAGATGCCCGCGGCAAGTTTAGGCCGCTGGGTTCTGCCTTGCTCCCCATTTCATAAACCTTGTCTGTTTTTATTTATGTGATTGCTACAATCAAGCTGTTCGCATATTTCTAGCAAATTAGTGTCAATCAAGCACTAATACCCCTTTTCATGAAAATTTGATGAATAAACAATTTGATTTAGGCCCTTAACATATAGCTTGGCTTATGAGGTTGCATTGCTACCAATAGGGATCCTCATCTCATTTGGAAAGCATCTCCTACGTAGAGAAAACTCTACCTTTTTTCTCTATAATTTGTTCTCACCTGGGGAAAACTAATACTTAGTTCTACACATTTAGGAAAACTCTCCCTCTAGCTACTCTTTCTCTGCACAAAACACTTTTTAATAGCAAAATTTTGCTTAAATCCTCACTCAAACCCTTATAAATTGGACTAACCTTCATCTTTCCCTAACGCACTTGGTAGAATTGAATCAAGTGCTCGTTGCTTTGCTGCTCTATTGGGTTCAAGGTAGGCCCCTAGGACCATAAACTAAGGCTAACAATTTTTAAAGTTTTCTTTTAATCATTGCTTCATAATCATGCTCTCCTTTAATCATTCTTAATTATTTGTTTAATATCCATTCTTTCGTTCGTAAAATAAAAAATGCTCATAGCAAAGTGATCACAAAATTTATCGCTTTCTTGTACATTTCAATTTTCTTATAAAATGGCTTGCTAATATGTGGTCTATGATAACTCACATTATTATATGTAATTTTACTCCCACTTGCCTATTTTTAAACTTTTTGAGATATATTTTTATGTGAAAATCATGCGTATTTTACATATTTAAAGGTAATAAGCGATATAAAGAAAAAATTAATTGTGAATTTGGAATTTTAAGCATGGTTTCTTGAACCGAACTCACTCGATAGCCACCAAGCTGGCCCAATGACCAGTGGCCCACCATAGCCTACATTGGAACTCCCTCATTCTCTCTCCCTTCATCTCTCACCTAGCATATGTTCTGTTAGTCACGACCCATCTTGAGCAGCATGCCATTAACCAGTAGCACCTAGCCTTCTCTCCTAGTTGAAATGGCCCTGTTGTGTTCCACACGACCCGTCAATTCCCACCCAGCTCCTTGGATCTGTCTTCCTCCCATAATTTCGGGCCTCTTCTGTTAGTTGCAGCCCAGTCCAGCTAATTTTCCCCCTCATGTACGCCCAAACACCAGCTCGGCCCTAGTGCCCCCTCTCATCACGCCTGGGTCTGTCCCTTTGCACAAGCGGTCCAGCAGCTCCATTTTCTCAAGAGCCCAATTTTCCACATGAGTCAATTGTTGACCTTGTCAAATGCAATTTATTAAGATTAATCTTTAGCTAAAGACTAGCCTTTCCTCATGCAAGTCAACAATACAACAGCCAAAGAATTAATTGAAATTAATTCTTCCTTAATTTTTGGGCACCAAGAGGTGTTGAATTTTCACTATAAAAGGGGTCATGGTTGCAGCAAAAATCATCATCCACTCATCCAAGCATTCCTCTATTCTCTCATCTTCCATCTTCCATATTGTTCTAGAAAGTAGAGACTCATTATAAGACAACCATTTGGGCTAAGTGGAGAAGAAAATAAGCCTCATTAGCTATTTTTTCTCTTTTATTCTCACCTCATTTGTGAGTCAAATCTGAGCGTTTACACTTTACTCTATAGTTTTGTGTAATTGAGTATCAAAGTTTGGACATAGAATCTGAAATAGATCAATATATATGACATTATCGCTAGACGAACTTCAGTGGCATTTTTGCCAACAACCGCCAGGCCAAACTACTCATATCGAGGATTAAGATGGATCTTTGATAATAATATTATTTACTAATTTCCTTCGGGATTATTTTTGCCTCTTATTTTGCATCATTTTTAGTTTCTATTTAAGTTTAACCAATTTATGCATCATGATACTATTCTTAATTCACGTTGATTAAAATAGTTAGTATGCCATCTCAAACAAATATATATATATATATATATATATATACACACATATACATACATATATATATATA
>JACYFF010031958.1:69115109-69135109 GCA_017589665.1 Selenicereus undatus | reverse complement strand
GCTCTTCTCCTTATTGAGTTCCGTGCAATTTTTCACGTAGGCAACTCTCCTCCTCTAGCTCCTATAACCCACAAGCGAGCAAAGCATCCCTGCTCTGTTCGGCTGAAATAGAACATAGGGCATAACTTTTTAAAAAGCTATATGCTATAAAAATTCTTAGTCAGAGATGAAATTATTTAAATTGTCCCCCCAAAGCACCTACTCATTTGTGAAGCACTTTCTGGATATTCTAAAGCTATAGTAAAGGCCCTTTTAAGTCAATATTCATTGAAATCAAAATAATATTCATAAATTGAAGTGGTTGTCCCATGTATTCTTAAAAGGAAGGAATTATCATCAATCAAATCTATTACGAAATTCTTTTTACTTCAGTAGAATAATTATCCTTGTCGTTGTTTATATTCTGGGTCATAACAACTTAATATAATTCGTCGTCATCTGCAGATCAAACGACATTTTCACAAATTTTATGAACAGAGGCCCTTTTTTATTTTTTATTTTAGTTTATTTTGTCAGTTCTAAGATGGTGATTTTTTCTCCATCAACGTAAGTTAGTTAGTATAAACTGACAATCTTATGAATGAGTTTTTAAAAAGAAAATAAGGAAGTAATTTATCCTTCATAAATGATAAAATTACAGGCAAGTTCATGATAAAAAAAAAAAACACCATTGAAGTTAGACAATTATTTAAAAGTGATACTAACTTATTTTCATGTACAAAAATGTCACTGCTACCAGTTGTAGTAGGTAAACTAATAAAATAGTAAGTTTAGGTGCTTAAAATTTACTCAAAGTAAGATGATAAAATAAAAAAAAGGAGGGAAGATGATTTTTACTAAAATGACAACAAAGAATCCTCTTACTTCCAAGCATTACCAGAATATTCGCTCACTTATTCAGGGTTTCACACTATTGCACTCACATTTTTAGGGTTATTCTTGGTTGAAATCCATTACAAAAAGCTCTAAACTCTTGAATGGCCCAAGCTTATCATTTCTCAGAAACTTTATACCCAATAAATTCCTGGTCAGATTTAAGTAACACACCATATTCCTCAACATCAACACATTGATAGGATTCCTAATCTTGAGTCACTTGAGGTACCTAATTCCAAAAAGGATATCCACCTGAGAAATAATTATTGGACAAATTTATGTACTAGTCTATAAGCCCTAACTATTATGAATTCAACAAGGGATCGAGCCAATGAATTGGATGTTGAGCAGATCCAAGTCATGCAAAATGCTCAATGTGCTCAATTGAGGAGCTAATTGACCCATTTCACACTAGGTTGAGCTTCCATAGCATCTTTAGCCCAATTAGAGAGTTAATTAGAGCTAACATCGCATATAACACTGGATAAAGAATTTTGGCAACAATCATGATCTACTTTGTTGAAAATGGCAATGTGATTCCAAGTGTTATTGACTTTACCAAATGGGTTATGGTAGATTCTGGTCTTGAACTCGAGTAGAGGTCGAAGCACTAGAAGTTGTGCACATAATGAATAAAGGAGTAGTGATGATGAAAATGAAGAGAATCATAATTAGTTTTTAAGGGGTTCTTGGTGGAAATCAAATAAATATAATGATTACAAGAGCAATTATTAACTTTCTTACAAGAACCACACTCAATTTTGGATTGTCGGGTTTCAAAGATACCAAAGGAACTCAGCTTGGGGAAAGAAGCTGTGAACTTGTTTGTAGGGAGGAAGCCCTTCTCTGTGTTTTCATTTTCTTCGTTCCTTTTCCATTCAACCTAAAAAGTAATTGCAAAAACTATTTGTGACCAGTACAAAAGTTCAATAGTAGCATTTTTAAGTTTACTAATTACATTCATCAGCATGGATAGGCTTGAAAATTTTCAGTAGCTTTTTTGAGTATTTTCAAAACTGTAGTGGCATTTTGGTTAAGAACTTGATGTTGGGTGGATTGTAATTTTTTTTTTAGAAGAAATATTTTTAATGAACTTTGTTTGAGTTAAGCTATTATTTTATAAAATTGAAAAAAATGTAGCAATGAACCAAAGAAGTGAATTTAATGGGATATCAAATTTGAAAAACTAATAGGTAGTACCCAAAGAAAAATTTGAACGTGAATTATACCTAGGAATTGCTTCCGACACTTTGGCAAATAGGCTTAAGATTTTGTACCGAATAGTGTGTCTCAAAATCAAAGTGGTTTTGTCCTCGACCGCCCGATTGTTGATAATGTGTTGATTGCTTTGGATCTATTCAACACCATGAAGAGTAAGTTTATGGTGAAAAGGGGTTATAACTATACAACTGGATAAAAGTAAGGCTTATGATAGAGTGGACTAGGGTTATTAGAGGCCTTACTTAACTGATTGGGATTATGAGGGGCTCAATTTATGTGATGATGAGCTGCTACTTTAGTACTTTAGAATTTTTTAATTAATGGGGCTATTTGTGGTGGTGTTACTCCTACTAGAGGACTCAAAAAGGTGATCCTATTTTGCGTTCTTCATTTATTTTGGTAGCAGATGCACATTTAGGAATACGAGAGAATGTTGTAACTGATGGTCACATTCATGGTGCCAAAGCAAGCAAGGGCGGTCGATTTATTTTTTTTACCTGTTTTTTATTGATTGATCCTCACTAAAGCTACTCAACAATAACGCTCATAATTATTAAAATTCTCAACTAGGCTGATGCGGCATTGGGCTAAAAACTCAATTTCAATAAGTCAGATATCTCTTTTAGTGTCATCACAACCACATAATAAGAATCGGTAGAGCTCCTTGGAACTATTAGCATTACTACAGAAGCTGTGATCTAAAAGCGCCATTGATGGTGATGGTACCATGGGGGTCAACCCAGGGCTTCCCAAGGCTCAACAACAAATACATTGAAAATTTCCCAAAGTGGTTTTTATATGGAGTTATGTGATAGAATGGATTATAGCTTTAATTTTTAGAGTTGCTGCATATTTTAAAGAAAATGTACAAACCTATTGTTCTATATAAAATACCCAGATCCTTCCATAAACCAGATCCTTCAAATCGAAGGGACAATGAAGGGACATAAGATTCCCTTTTCAAGAAGGAAAAGGTCTTTTTTTTTTAGGATTATAATTCCTAACATCCCAAATGGAGATTGCTAAAGTGACTCCATCGCTGCAAACAATAAGAGTTGATTCGAGGATAAATGTTCAATCTTATGAATGGTGAAACTACCATTGGACCTCATGCTTCAAAGGCGATCTCTGCTAAAAATGGATTTATTAAAACTTTATATCTTTTGGTTCCATGCAAAAGGCCCTTTTTATGATTTTAGTCTTATTCAATGAGACACATAACAAGAGAAATATTGTGGACATGATGTGGATCTTATGTTTAGTTTCAAAAAATTTTTACTTGCAAGGCACAAAATCATTGTAGACTAGTGAGTATAGCGTGTCAATGTCACGAGGAAAAATAGAAAATTAAACTCAAATTATCAATATATATTAAAGGAACAAAAGAGAAGGAAATGAGTCAAGTAGAGAGAAATCAAATTAGAGAAAGATCTAGGACTTTGGATTTCACGAATGACAAAAAAACATTGCATTGCTAGCTCAAATGGGGGGTTCAATTAGTCTCTTGTTCAACCTAAGCTACAAGCATTATGCCAAGAATTGGAAAAATGAATTTTAATTATCAAAAATTATATTATTTATCTAGTAGCTAGCTTGAATCATTCTTTTTGGACATAACTCATCTAATTTCTAGCATAAATTATTCAACTTTAACGATTATAATTTTAAGCCCAACTACATAACATTATATTAGCCTAGAAGGTCTAATATAAAAATGTGTGTGTGTGTGTGTGTGTGTGTGTGTGTGTGTGTGTGTTTGCGCGCGTGTTTGAGATAGCAAATTAAACTATTGTAATGAACATGAATAAGCAATAGTACTAAGATGCATAAATAGGTTAGGATCAAATATAAACTTAAAATTATGCAACATAAGCGGTCAGAATAACCCCAAAAGAAGTTAGTAAACAATATTACTATCAATGATTCATTTTAATCCTAGATATGAGTAGCTTAGCCAGCCATAGTTAGCAAAAATACCATCAAAATTGGTCTAGTCATACTCTCAATATTGATATATTTCACTTTCTATGTCCAAACTTTGATACCACATTATACAAAACTACAAAGTTAATTGTAAAATCTCAAATTTGACTCACAAATGAGGTGATAACAAAAAAGAAAAAATAGCTAATGAATTTTATTTTCTTCTCAATTCCTCAACACAAATGGTTGTCTTACAAAGACTCTATACCCTCTAAAAAAAATCTAGAAGATGAAAGATGGGTGAATGGAGGAATGGAGGAATGTCTTACAAAGAATTTGAACAATGAAATTTTAGTGTTAAATTTTGAAGTCAAGAATCAAAAAATATATAATCAAAAAAATATATATAATTATTTTATAAAAGCCTATAGGATTAGGATTTTTGTGGAACACCGGCCATATACCACCAAGAAGAAGAGAAAGGGGTAGTTAGAAGCGTGCCTCATTGTGGTGGTGGTGCTAGATCAATGATAACAATAGCAAAAGGGGCGGCGGCTACGGAAAGAAGGTAAGAGAGATTGAGAAAACAAATAACCAAAGAGAAAACGAGGAGGAAAATCGACGAAAGGGGCTTAGGTAGTACTGCCTGGCTGGTGGCCGCACTGCTGGGTGGCAAGCAAACATCAATAATGGTTGGTGGAAGCAATGTGGTGAAATGATATTGAATAGTTTTTGAGAAGCAAGAGTGGAAATTTGTCGTCATCTGAGATGGTGTTGAAAGCAAGTCACTCTTTATTTTAGCTCCAAATCTAAGAAAAGCAATAAACGTGACTAAATATGATTAATTAAACTAATTAATGTCTAATCCTAATCTAAAGATAACTGATTGAACTAATTTAAAGATAAGCACAAACAACACAATCAACATAAAACATCATCGTAATTAGCAAAAAGCTAACAAAACATATAATTTAACTAGGAAAGCATTAAATCTACTAATTAAGAGAAAAGACAGAAAAGAAAGTATCTCAAGCTTAAGAATCAAGCAATGGAGGTTAGACCTCTATTGAAGGAGCAAGGGAATGAGATTTGTGGCTTGTTTCCACGTTTTTTCAACTAATCTTCTCTAATTTCTCTAACCCATTATAAACCAAAAGCTTGAACTTTCAAAATGGATTTTAAGTTGAAAGGGGAAGAGAAGAGCATGAAATTGAAGAGAATAGCATGAAATTTGAAGATTTGAGAGATTAGGGAGAGAGATTGGGGTAAAGAGAGTAAGAAAAACACGACTATAAAAAATGAGGTAAAATTGACATCAAAATTCACTATTCAAAGCATGAACTTGAACAACAAAACAACATGAAATTAGAGGCAAAACTTGAAGAGCAAGGCTACATTTGCAAGAAGGTAGAAAGAGAATACCAATACACCCACAAAAATTAAAGCTTTGATCAACTTGGAAAGAGTAATTGAGAGGCTATAAGAAGAAATCTATCTTAAAACTTGCCTAAAAACCTATTTTTAAACCCTACTTTGAAACCTAGTGGAAAACCTAACTAATTACAGAAATGGAGGGATAAGGCTTCTATAGGCCCTAAACTAGCGAACTTAGCATGAGATTTCGATATAAGAACATAACAAGAGCAAAATTTGGCAAGAGCATGCCACATGTTACAACCAGCTTGTGCCAAGTTCTGGCTTCTGCTTCTTCCTTATTTTTCTAGCAATTGATTCAGGCTTGCTTCGTGATTGTTCAAGGTTATCTAGTATGGTTAACTTATCTAACTTTCAGCATACTTTGCACCCATTATTCGTCATTTGAGGAATTATTTTTATTACCTAGAGAACTAGAACGCTATTAAACAACTTAATTTAAAAGTTATTAAGAGCTAAAAGAATGAGGTATAAAATTTATACGTATCACGCTCGAACAAATACCCTACACCAGAATTTTACTTGTCCTCGAGCAAAACAAATAAAACTACTAGAACCTAATTCACTTTCATATGAATCATGGTTCCATTTAGTATATGCGAACAATTGAGGATTCGTGAGGGTTTGCAGAATATATACCCCAAAAATATTTGAAATATTTTTGAATTTTTCAAAAGCATAGCATATACACAAGGGAAAAGGGGAAAATATGTACAGATCTTAATTTATCCTATCACCCTAACAACCTAGCTACTAAGTAGAGTTGTCTAAACAAACTCAAAATCGAAAACCGAACCGAAAAAACCAAACTGAAAAACCAGTTTAGTGAACAAAATTTTCAAAAAAATCAGTTCAGTTAACCGAACCGAAAAAAATTTTGATTTTCGGTTCAATTACGGTTCGGGCAATTTGAAAATTCGGTTAACCGGCGGTTAACCGAATCGAAAATATTTTTTTATAAAGAAATTATACATAAAAAATAAAAAAATTACGTAAGAAAGTGCACTTTTTTTTATTATTTATACATGGTAACCAAAGTTTAATTTAAAGGAAAAACTTAGGTAAGAAAGTATACATTTTTATTATTTGTGAACAGTTAACCGGTAACCGAACTGAAAAATCGACTTTTTCGGTTTAGTTACGATTTGGGTTTTGGACGAACCGAAATTTTTAGTTAACGAAAATTTTCAGTTAACCGAAAAACGGTTAACTGAAATTTTCATTTCGATTATGGTTTGCAATTTTTTTTGAACCGAAAAACCAATTAACTAATTTTTGGTTAACCAAAACTCCAGTTAACCAGTTTTGCACACCCCTACTACTAAGTCTTATACAAGCAAAACATACAATTCGGAGACACTTAGGCTATCGATATGCCCCCAACTCTCATTTTTCATACCATACAACACAATGACACAACATGTACTTCATGGTGCTTTGTGCAAAGTGTATTGACTTGTAATGCTAGGCTATAATTGGGCCAACGGTTCATTTTTAATTGGCTAATAGACCTCCTTTATTAAATGATGAACCTCAACTCTGGTTTCTTTCCTCTCTTTTTTTTTTTTTTTTTGCCCAGCTTGTGTCCTTATGGTTCTTTACTCGAATAGGTAGTTCTTGACTTATTAGCCATTGAACTCCTGGAGGAATAACTTAATAGATATTTGGACTTCTTCTCTAATTATGGGTTTTATTTGGATGTGCAAAACACTTATTCAAGCCCGAATAGAGGCACTAGCGTCATGCTATCTTTCACACTCTTTTTTTTCTTTTTTTTTCTTTCATTTGTTTTTTTGAAGGGAAAACTAGAAACCACTAACCAAGTAAAGTTTCCTCAAACCCAAGTTTCAATAAACTAAGATCAAGAGTCAATGTTCAAGTATACAAGGTGGGCACAATATTGCACAAAGAAGATGGAGTTATTATGAAAAATCAAAAATTACACCGTAGACAAGTGTTTTATCAAGAAAATTCTACTTATATAGAAGCTAGCAACCAACCCATTAAGATAAAAAAAAAAAAAACAACTAGTCAAGAAGGGAGAAAGTCCCAAAAACAAAGCAAAACTATACAAAAAACTGAAAAATTTTCACATAAATTTGCACAAATAAGTATATGATCTCCCTCCCCCCCTAACACCTAAATCTCATAATTTCCTCATTGGGAGCCAAACAGTCACAACCAATCACAAAATACACAATATCCACAAAAAGGCCTCCACTATCACATATTTCCAAAACCCAGAGACCAAATAAACGAAGAATAAAATATATACAAAATGAAAACAAAAAGGAAAAGATATGCCTCACAACCATCAACACAACATACCTATATACATAAACCAACAACACCACCACATAACCACACAGCAAAAAACACAACCACTAACAACAAAATATACAAACCAAAAACACCAGCAACAATAAAACATGAAAAATATACAAAAGATCCACAATGGTTATCTTAGCTATCAATCGACTCAACACTGTCCCAAGTTTCACCTCAAAATCGATCAACAAAAAAAATCACAACCTAATATCCATAATCACAACCTAATATGCATAATCAAACAAAAAGAAAGAGAAACAAGATAAAAGGAATGGAGAAGAATTAGAACTATTATACCAAGTTGAGCATCGATTATACTCGAACCATGTCTCTCTAAAATGGTCCTATGAGAGACTCAAGGAGTATCAATCACTCCTCATTCAAAATCAAGCCACTCCACTCGGATGTCATAAAAACTCGCAAGAGTTTATCAAATAATAATGCATGCATCTTAGAAGAGTGAATGTAAGAGACACCAATGATAACACAGTAATAATGCTTAGTGCTCTTATGAGTTATCATATGCCTTAGAAAATTAAAAGAGTGATCAAAGAAGGTGGTCCACATGATTTTTCCAGCAAGTCCACTAGGAAAACATGAGCAGGTTTGATAAACCTCCTTTTTTGACCTCTTTTGAACCTACATTTGACCCCTTCTCTCAAAGATTCCATGTTAAACAATAAAGTGAAAGGCTCAAATCGGTCTCCTTTACCCTAAATTTGCTCATATATGATGTTCAATGTTTTTCAGGAGTTCATCGGAAGAAAAGAAGAAAACCTACTAATACTAGTTGAAAGGAGGGCCAAGAAGACGAATTTCAAGTCGAGGAAGAGGTCGGCTGGATCCAGAGGATTGGCATGGGGACCCCATGCCATGAAGCCCGGACATGCCATGCCAAGATCCCAGCAGTAGAGATTCAGAGAAATGGCACGGTGCCCCCGTGCCGGGGGCACGACCGTGTCGTGGTCTTTTTTCTCACAACTTAATTTGTTTCTTCGGGGTTTTTTTTTTTGGCATCTATCTTGTAACCTTTTGAGAGCACTCGAGAGAGGCGATTTTTAGGGTTTGAATTCTGAATACTTTGCAAACCTTTAGAGATTAGATTAAGGAGTTTAATCCAGTATTGATTGTAAGATCAATCTTGGCAATCAATTAGAGTACGTTTCTTTCTCTCTTCTATTGCGATCTCAATTAGTGCTTGCACCTTTAGTGATGTTTTCCATATTTTTATTCTTGTATGTGATTATTAATATAATTAGGGTCTAAATTATTAGTCTTAGATTGGGAGTAGCCCCTATTATGTGATATTGAATCATGCTCTAGTCTTTTGTGATCATGCCAAGGTTTGTGATTTGAAATCTCGCCTAGTATGCCAAGTATTTGTTGAATTGCTTGAGAGAGATTTATTCATTGCTCTTAATTAGGGTTTAGGATATCAACAAAAGTTGAATCTTTTTCTAGTGCGACTTTGTGAGCGATTGCTCTTCCTAATGTGAAAATAGTTAGGGCTTCAATTGGGAATATTTGACTACTTAATCCTGTGACTTTGATAATCCTAGTTTCATGAAAATAGACAACTAGGATTAATTTAATCAATCTATTAACCTTCGAGAGAAGGCATGGATGTGCTTTAAATTGTAATCTCTTCCACTTCAATTATTTTCATGGTTAGGTTTGCATGATTTAGTTTATGATTCATATAGCGCAATAGTGTGGTGAATCCCAATCTAGGACGTTTTTCATTATCGAATTAGACAAATTCATTAGTTTTCAGCAAAATAGCACTACTATCTAGTATCACTCAAATTAAGTGGACTTTTGCCTAAATTGAGTGTTATAAGTCAAATTTTGTGATTGGAAACAAGTTCCCTGTAGACACGACCCGTATGTACCAGTTGCTAGCTACAACTACACTGTGCACTTACGGTATAAATTTAAGACAAGAGGTTTTTAGCGCCATTTCTAGGGAACTTGTTTGTTTCAACATTAGAAGCGACCAAAACACTCTAGATTAGGCTTTTTCCTTTTCTTTTTCTTTTTCTTTTTCTCCTTTGCTCCTTGAGCATTACTTGGACTTGCCTATGCTAGGCATAGTTTGTGGCTTTGTATGCACAGGCGTAGTCAAGAGAATCAACAACGCGTTCTTTTTGACCCGGAGATAGAAGCCACTACAAGGAGACAAAACGGTGCGAGAAAGAAGCAATAGGCGCAAATCATCATGGCTGAAAAAAATCCTAGGGTGCTCCGGGACTGCATCCTTCCACAAACAACCGGTATCGCCTCCACCATTGTGAGCTCAGTTGTTGAAGCAAACAACTTTGAATTGCGGCCCGCTCTCGTTTCCTTTGTGGAGAAGGACTAGTTCGGTGGGCGTCCAACAGAGAACCCTCATATTCACCTTCGCAACTTTATAGCAAAGTGTGATATGATCAAGCTCAACGGGCTCTCCGCTGATTAGGGGTGTTCATGGTTCGGGTACCCGAACCAAAGGAGGTTTCGGTTCGGGTATCCGAAATTTCGGGTCGGCAAAATGTTGAACCATATCCGAATCGAAACTTTCGGGTACCCGAAAATTTCGGTTCGGGTTTTTGGTTACCCAATAACCCATTTTTTCTAAAACATTTGTTCCTACTTTGCCTAATAATTTTGTTATACCCATAATATAATTATTTCTATTTATGCTATAAAAAGTTGTCGTATTGAGTCAAGTTGCACTTTAAATTATTACACAATATGACAATATCACCGGATATCTTATCACCATTCACATTTCAATTAATCCATATTTCCATAAGACATAAACTTGTTAACATCATATTCATGCCCAACGCATTCAAATAAAATAATGCAATGAAGTCAAAGTAGTTGTCTTCTTCGTGTTTGGGAATACTTGACTTACAAAGTTTTTAGAGAATGGATGATATAAAAAAAGTTTCAAAAAATTTTTAAAAAAAGTTTCGGCTTTTCGGGTACCCGAATCTTCAAAATGCCCGAACCATACCCGAACCAATAAACGAGAAAAAATATTGGTTCGGGTACCCGAACCAAAATTTTCAAATCTTTCGGTTCGGGTACCCAAGATTTCGGATCGGGTAGCGGATTTTCGGTTCGGGTTATTGGTTATGGATATTTTTGAACACCCCTACCGCTGATGCAATTAAGTTGAGGCTCTTCCCATTCTCGTTGAAAGACAGAGCCAGTGACTGGCTCCTAAATGAAGAGCCCAATTCGTTGACTACCTAGGAGGTCGTTTCAAAAGCCTTCCTTAGCAAGTACTTCCCACCAGGTAAGACCGCGAAGTTGAGAGCAAAAATCACTTCCATCTCTAAATGAGGCGATGAGTCTCTATATGAACCGTGGGAGAGGTTTAAGGATCTTCAAAACCAATGCCCCCACCATGGAGTACCCAACTGGCTCCTAATCCAAACCTGCTACAATGGATTGGACCAGTCCTTGAAGATGTTCATTGACAACGCAGCTGGCGGCACTTTCATGGACAAGTTAATTGAGGTCGCAATAGCCTTATTAGAGGAGATGGCTTCCAATAACTGTCACTGGTCCAGTAAGAGAGTGACCCCGAATAGGACCAGTAGGGTTTATGGAGTCGATGTTGTGGACTTGCTCGCCAGCAAGGTTGATGCTCTAACACAACACTTTGACAGGCTTGGGACTTCTTCTTCAAGAAGTCTAACGGGGAGTTCTTCAGGTGCAATGTTTAAGGTTGGGGCTTTATGTGAGATCTATGGAATTCATGGCCATGTTGCTATTGAGTGCCAATCCACTTTCCAGGCGGTTGAACATGCTAATGCTATGCAAAACTTCAACCCGTGCCCACAAAACAACCCTTACTCAAACACTCATAACCACGATTGGAGAAATCACCCAAATTTCTCCTACCGCAACAGCAACCCCATTACACCCGATGTCACTCAACCTCAACCCCCTGACTTCCAATACAGGGCTACCTATACCCTACTTCCACAACAACCTTCCCAACCCAAGTCCAATCTCGAAAGTCTTATGGAACACTTCATAACGACCCAAACCAAGACTGATGAGGCACTTGGTGAGTCAGTTAGTCAATTGAACTCCAAATTTGATGCTATGACCACTCAACAAAAGATGATGGAGAACCAAATTGTCCAGATCGCACAACAGTTGAGCCATTTGTCTAAGCCCTAGAGACATCTACCAGGTCAACCTGAGACCAACCCCAAAGGCCAAATGAATGCCATCACATTAAGGAGTGGTAAAGAGTTGGAGGGTCCTCAGGTGCATATGAGGGAGGACAGGAGAGAGGTTAACGATGAGGGTGATGTCGAGAAGGAGGCCCCCACTGAGACTCTAAGTGAAAGGGTCCATACTGAAAAGTCTAAGGTGGCTCGAGCTGAGCATGTTTCACCTCCAGTGAAGCCTTACAGGCCTCCCATGCCATACCCCCAGAGGGCAGTGAAAGCTAAGGAGGAGCACAAGTATGGGAAGTTTCTTGAGATGATAAAGAAGTTCCACATCAACATTTCCTTTTTGGAGGCTATCACTTATATGCCCTCCTATGCGAGTTGTTCTCCAACAAAGGGGAATTGCTTAAGAATGGCATAGTATCTCTTACTTAGGAGTGCAGTGCCATTATTCAGAACAAGCTCCCTCCCAAGCTTTCGGATTCAGGAAGCTTTTACATCCCTTGTTCGATTGGGGATGTTACTATCAGCAGGGCGTTATATGACATTGGGGCTAGTATGAGCCTCATGCCTTACTTCATATGTAAGAAGCTGCAAGTGGGGGATTTGAAACCCATTACTATCTCTTTGCAGCTCACTGATAGATCGATCAAGTACCCGATGGGTATTCTAGAGGATGTTCCACTACAAGTGGGGAAGTTCTTTATCCCATGTGATTTTGTTATTATGGAGATGGATGAGGACTCCCGCATCCCGATCATCCTTGGAAGACCCTTTTTGGCTACTGTCGGCGCCATGATTGATGTGAAGAATGGCAAGCTCTCTTCTTTAAGTAGGGGATGAAAAGGTGAAATTCAGCTTACAACAATCCATGGCTTCTTCCACTCTAGATGACTCGTACTACAGAGTTGATATACTAGAGAGAGCACTCAATTATGAGGCCATGATTTGTCATTCTATGGAGGGCCCATTAGAAGTCACTTTGATCGGTTGTCATGTGATTGGTTCCCATTCGGGGGAGAAATACGAGTATGCTAGGCTCCTCAATGAGTCCACTACCTTTACACATAGGCAGTCCCCCAAGGAGGTTCTCAGCATGGGGGAGCTCGCCTCCAAAGAGTAAGGGAAGAGCATGCCCAAGATAGAGTTGAAGACTCTACCTTCCCATATCAAGTATGAGTTCTTTAACCCTGATTCCAAGTTTCCTGTTATCATCAGTTCTAAACTGGAAGGCCCCTAATTGGAAAAATTGTTGTATGTGCTTAGGAAGCATAGGGGTGCGATTGGTTATAGTATTGATAATATTAAAGGACTTAGTCCTTCACTTTGCATGCATTGCATCTTTCTTGATAAAGGTCGTCAACCCCCCGACAACCTCAGTGCCGTTTAAATCTTAATATGCAAGAGGTCGTGAAAAGGTAGGTTGTCCAACTGCTTGACACTGGGATCATCTATCCTATCTCATATGGTGAATAGGTGAGTCTAGTTTAGGTAGTTCCTAAAAAGGGTGGGATGGCCATCATTAAGAATGAACATGACGAGCTCATCTCGACCAAGACTGTGACCAAGTGGCGACTGTGCATTAATTATTGTAGACTGAATCAAGCCACCTGGAAATATCATTTCCCCCTCCCCTTCATTGACCAGATGTTGGAAAGGCTGGCAAAGCATTCCTTCTTCTGTTATTTGGATGGATATTTTAATTTCTTTCAGATTCCTGTCCATCCCAATGATCAAGAGAAGACAGCCTTTACATGCCCATATGGTACATTTGCTTATCGAAGGATGCCTTTCAGGTTATGCAATGCCCCCGCTACCTTCCAATGATGTATAACTGCTATATTCTCCTACTTTGTCGAGAACATCATGGAGGTGTTCATGGATGATTTCTCCGTCTACCGAGGTACCTTTGACTTGTATTTGGGAAACCTAACTAAAGTACACTAGCGATGTGAAGAGGTCAATCTAGTGTTAAATTGGGAGAAGTGTCATTTCATGGTACAAGAGGGGGTGGCTTTAGGACATGTTACCTCTGCTAGGGGCATCGAGGTTGATAAAGCTAAAATCGAGGTTATCGAGCGATTGTTCCCCTACATCGGCTAAAGGGGTGTAGAGTTTCCTTGGTCAAGCGGGATTTTATTGCCGCTTTATCAATGAATTCTCCAAGATTGCTAAACTTCTCACCTAGCTTTTAGTCAAGGATGCCCCGTATGTGTTTACTGATGAGTGCCATGAGGCTTTTTGCAGGATCAAGCAGGCACTAATTTCTACCCCTATCATTCAACCTCCGGACTGGAGCCCCCATTTTGAGATCATGTGTGATGCCAGTGACCATGCGGTGGGGGTGGTTTTGGGCCAAAGGAAGGATAAGAAGCTAGTATTGCTCTATTATGCCAATAGAACACAAGATGCGGCTTAACAGAATTACATAGCAACTGAGAAGGACTTGCTTGCGGTTGTGTACGTAATGGACAAATTCCGACCTTACCTTGTATGCTCCAAGGTCATTGTGTACACTGACCACTCCGCATTCAAGTATCTCCTTGAGAATAAGGGCGCTAAGCCTCACCTCCTCTGGTGGATACTACTCCTACAAGAGTTCGACTTGGAGATTAGGGACGAGGCGGGGCCTGAGAATGTGGTTGTTGACCATCTCTCCCGACTTATTGTGGAGAGCTCAAATAATCTCCTAAACGATACTTTCCCTGATGAGCACTTGATGACCATCTCTACGAGTCGAGCTCTATGGTTTGCTAACATTGCAGATTACCTAGCTTCAAGAGTCCTGCCATATGATTTGTCATCCCATCAAAAGAAAAAGTTTTTTCATGATGTCAAGCACTACTTTTAGGAGGAAACCTTTTCTTTACAAGCTGTGCAAGGATGAGATTTACCGGCGTTGCCTCCCTAAGGAGGAGATTCAGAGCATGATTTCTCTTTGTCATGACTCTCCATGTGGGGGACATGTTAGCACCTCCAAGACTGTCGTGAAGGTCCTCCAAGCTAGGTTCTTTTGGCCTTCGTTATTCAAGGATGTCCACCGCTATGTTCATTCGTGTGATCATTGTCAGAGGACAAGTAACCTCTCCCGGAAGAATGAGATGCCCCTCCATTTTATCCTTGAAGTTGAGATATTTGATGTTTGGGGCATTGACTTCATGGGACCTTTCCCATCCTCCCCGGGCAACAAGTACATTTTGGTCGCGGTGGATTATGCCTCCAAGTGGGTGGAGGTCGCGGTTATCCCTACTGATGACTCAAGAGTAATGGCTAAGCTATTTAAGAGGATAATTTTTCCTCGTTTTCGGATTCCAAGGGTGCTTACCAGTGATAACAGGATGCACTTCACTGAAAAGAAACTTGAGGCCTTACTGAGGAAATATGGAGTGCACCACAAGTATGGCCTTGGTTACCACCCTCAGACAAGTGGTCAAGTCAAGATCTCCAACCGAAAAATTGAGTCAATTTTGGAGAAAACGGTTGCAAGATCACAGAAGGATTGGGCAGACAAGCTCGACGACGCTCTTTGGGCCTACCGCACCGCCTACAAAACTCCACCCCATTCAAGCTCATCTATGGTAAGCCTTGTCACCTCCACGTAGAGCTAGAACATAGAGCATATTGGGCCATCAAGCACTTCAATTTTGATTTGAAGTCTGCGGGAGAGAAGAGGTTGTTGCAATTGAATGAACACGTGAAGATCCGCTTGGATGCTTATGAAAGTTTGCGAATATATAAGGAGATAATGAAGCGGTGGCATGATAAGTTCATTAACCGTCGTGAGTTTTGGGAAGGAGACTTAGTCCTTTTATTCAACTTCTGAATGAAGCTTTTCCGAGGTAAGCTTCACTCTAGATGGTTAGGTCCTTTCATGGTGTTGAAAATCTATCCATACGGGGCCGTAGAGATTAGCACAAATGCCAATAGATCATTCAAGGTGAATGGTTCTAGATTAAAGCCCTACATTGTCGATCAGTCACTTAAGGGGAACGTCATTTGTGTCCTCCCAAATGTTTCCTCCTCGTAGAAGTCCTCCAAGGTCAAGCTAAGGACCCTAAACAAGCACTTCTTTGGAGGCAACCCAAGCTTTACTGCTTTTAAACAAAGAGCAAAAAAAGAAAAAAAAAAGAGAAAAAGAACCAGAAAAAAAAACGAGAAAAAGGGAAGCACAACACCAAAGGATTGGACCTGAGAGGCAGTAGGCTGACATGGGCACCCATGCCATCCCAAAATTTCAAAAAAATGGAAGGGAGAGAAGTGAAGAAATTGCAGATAGCAACTTGGCATAGGCACCCAGTGCCTAATGGCACGGTCATGCCACAACCGAGACCATAGGTGCGGTTCTAGAGAATTGGCACGGTGTCCACGTGCCTCTAGGCACGACCGTGTCATGTTATTTTCGGGCGCATAACCCGATTTCCCCTTCTCTTCCCCATTCTTCCTTCAACCTTCTTCATCTCATTCTCGCTCTCTCTCTATGTCTCTCTCTACTGATGCCCTCTCACTCCCTCACTCACTTTCTACCCAAATTCACCCCTAAATCCGCAATTTTTCTTTCAAATTCACCTAATTCCCTCACAAATCCTTACTTCCCACTCAAATTCCTCTCTAATTCACCAAAAACTCATCTGTCTCATAACCCACACTCTCTCTCTCTAAAATCCTAACCTCCATTGTTGAGGTTGAAGGTTGTAGATATAGACAGCTTGTCTCTTCCTACCATCTCCATCTTCTTTGACCTTCCCAAGGACCAGATCTGCTTTAAGTGCTTGCCATGGGTAAGAAAAGGGTTGGAGAAGGCTCAAAGGCCCCATCACTACCCAAGAAGGCTTAAAGGGCCCTTCATCCTCTGCTGCTCCCTCCACTGCCAAAGGTAACAAGGATGGTTACCCACTTATTCTTCCTACTAGTACTAGGGGTTTGTATTTTGTTAATGATGAACAACGAACCTGGTATGAAATTTTGACCACCAGGAAGATGAACAAAAAAATTTTCATGTGGAGGTCTTTGGGTTTGCTTGATAATATGATGAGTCTGATTCGAAACTTGGGGTGGACGGAATACGTTGGGATGCAATGAGCCTCTTATGACCGCCTAATGTTAGAGTTTTTGAGTTCTTTAAATGTGAATTGAGATGGTAAGTATAGGGGTCAAGTGGTAGACATTACCATTCACATGTTTAACATCGACCATCGAATGAGCTTACAGATGTTTAATGAGTTGTTAAAACTTTCAATGGTTGAGGGTGTGTATAGGGATGTTCCATCCTTATGGAGATTAGCCCCCATTTGGTTTAGCATTACTTACTCCAAATAGAAGACCCATATGGATAGATTTGGGAGACCTAGAGCTTTCGATCCTCGACAAGCCAATGCCACTGACATTTGCAACATAAATCTCCGCTACCTACAATGTCTGACCGTGAATATTATTTTCAATCGTAATGACAACCAAAATAGATGTAGGAAAGCAGAATCGTTTATTATTTGAAGTGCATTGTCGTGCCCTGCCATGGATACCGAGGCCTCATCATCCGTCACTTGGCGGAAGTGGCCAAGACTACCCACAAGAACGTCCTGAGCATTGGGGGTACCATCACCACCATCGCCATAGCCTTAGGTCATAGTGACAAGCTCTCCTATCTCGAGCCTCACTTAATCGGGGGTCACCTCGACATTGACACCTTTCACCACATGACCATAATAGATAATCGGGGTGGCACCATCTGTTATCCCCATCATAAACAAATCCTCTTCACTCTTCCCAATACCTAGCGCACCACTGTGTCAAACAAGAGAAACTGGAATTGTCATAGAGTGATTGTTAGGGAGACGGTGCTACCTAGGAAGGATCAGGTAGTTGATGATAAGGAAGGGGAGTATGATGATGATGATGTTGATGAGGGTCAAGAGGGACCCGCAACTGGGGGCACCCATGTTGAGGATGAGCCCATTCCACTGCCACTCCCATTTTTCCCACCCTTGAGACCGGTGGGTCTTCTTCCTTAGCGCACATGTCGTTTGACTCCGCTTTCCTCCAATCCTTCTCCGCCCTCCAATTGGAGGTCTCCAGTATTCGAGAAGGGTGCATTGGTATGGGCGATGATATCCATCATCCCTCTAGACGAATGGAGTCCATCGAGGAGGGGGTCACATATTTTCGAGGGTTTGTCGACCGTCAGAAGGAGTGAGAACTGAGGCGCATTCAGCGAGAGGAGGAACGGACAATTAGAGAGGCCCGAGAGCATGAAGAGAGACTGCAGATATAAGGCCCGCGTACCTTATTTTCTGTTAAGTTGTTCATGACCCGTTTTTGCGTTATAAAAACCTATTTTATTTAACGATATGAGTTAAATTATTAGTGATGTGCCTATGTGATCGATAATTTTCTTAAAATTATTATTTTTTGAAAATCCTTCGATGATTTTTAGTAAGCGTTAATATAGATTATTAACGAGTACTAAATCGATTAGGAACCCGAATACGATTAGGTCGTCAACCTTGGAAGTAGTTCGATGATTATGAAATCGAACCTTGTCATATTTGGGAACAAATAGTTGATGAAAGATTATATTGTAGAATTGGGTTTAGAATTGGGGTTACGAATTAGGCTAACAGCACCAACGATTGAACAGTTTGGTACAAGAATAATATAGCAGAGAGGGGGCACTTTTGCAATTTCGCTCAACCCCTTTTCTTTCCCCTTCTTCCTTCGTGCGACCCCCCCCCCCGAGCAGCTCACCTCTCTCTCTCTCTACTCTTCATGTTCTTCATCTTCTCCTCCTCCTCTCGACGAGACTCAAGCACCAGAGAATTCACCAAATTTTTCGCCCCACCCAACTCGAAATCTTCCATATTCCATCTCCCTAACTTCAGTCGAGCCCTACAATTGCAAAACCTAGTAGAAATTTGAAGGATATAGCCATGTTTTTGGTGGGTTTGGGCGATGGTTTGGGGCGTCGAACATGTACCTATGCTTAGCCATGCATTTCAGTCCCTAACCACTCCAATTCCTCTACAAATAAGGCTAAATTACCAGCACAAGCCTCAGCAGAAGGCACCGAGTCGGTGGTTGAAATTAGGGTTCGAATGGCACAATTGGGCATGGTTTTGGGCTCTGTTCGTTCGTGGTGAGCAAGGACCGAGGGGTTGGTGTTGTTCGAACACCTAGAGTCGAGCCCAGCAGCTTCGAACGATCATTCAGCTTGGAATCGATGTGAGGGTTCCTTTCCTCCTAAATTATTATTATTTTCAAAGAATTTAGCTGAAGTTAGTTAGTGCATGTCAATTCTGATGTTAGAAATCAGTTTTAGTGAAATTGGAGTCAAAGTTGAGAACTTATGAACATGGTGTTAATTGTGGTTAATTGGATGTTGAAACTGCTGTTGGATTATTTATAGCTAGACAGCTTGGAAGTTCATTGAATTATTAATAATCAGATTGTCACCTTAGTGTTGTCACCATATTAGTTTATTAGCCCTGAATCATGTTATGAAGTTTGAAAATGCTAATTCGGCGAATTGAGGCATTAGACAAGCATGTTGGTTTCTGCTTAGAAGTTATCGTTAAATCAGCACAACTGCGTTAGTTTCTATATTGGGCTATCGTTGAGAATGTTATGCTTATATATGATGGTTTTATGAATTATTGGTTTATTTATGACAACATTAAACCGAGTTAGTAGTTGGATGGCTTGAGGTGGAACTGTTGAGAAATTTGAGGTTCTTGTGGTCGGTGTTGTGTGAGGAGGGAGTTTGATTTGTGAATTATCACAATCGTGTGAATTGCGAGGCCATGTGTGGCTCATTGAATAGATTCTACCAAGTTGTGTTATGAAGTGTATGAATGTGCTATGTGCGAACCCCTTTTCCCTCAATGTGCTAAGTGACATTAAGTGAATAGTTTTTGAAATGTAGACATGTTTAAGAAAGATTGTTAAATGCATGTTTTCATGATTTTGAATGCTTCTAAGTACTTGTCTGGTAGCTTATGAAAATTGAAGACTCAGATCGCCCTAGAGGGGGGTGAATAGGGTGATCGT
>JACYFF010031958.1:69061758-69100109 GCA_017589665.1 Selenicereus undatus | reverse complement strand
GCCTTTGTATTCAGTCCTGGTTGCATACTTGTTTATGTGCCTGAATGCCTGCAAGTAGGGAAGTTTGGTTATTAAGGGCCTAGAATTGAGTTGAATGGTTGGAATGAAGTTTAAGAAGGGTAATCTTTCCTTGGGATCTATGATTGCCTAATATGATAGTAAATGCGTGATATATGACTATTATTAGTATTATTGCCTGCAACTGTTTTGGATTTTAGGGAGTAGGGGAATTCTCACTGAGCGTGTGATTGCTCATCCCACTACTCTTTCCCCTTTTTCCCCAGGCTTTCGTTATGACAGGTGGAAGTCAAGCTACTTACGCGAGTTGGAGTCTACCCCTACTTGAAAATTAGATTCATGTGTTTAACGATGTGATGTAACGTATTCCTGGTTAGTAATTGTTGTAAACTAAGTTTTCTAGCTCATATAATGCATATTGTTTATGAGTCGCTCTATATGGCCGTGTGAGCCAACCCTCTAATTAGTTAGATGTCTTTATTCGAAATTAGCCGTGTTTTGGGATGTAAACGCCAGTACTTCGGTTGTGTAGACGGTTGAGTTGTATGATTTGCTTTTCATGTGTTAAAGAACTGTTCTGATTGGTGTACTCCGAGCGAGTGGCTCGTTGAGTTATGAACTTCGGCGTGTGGTCGTTGAGCTTCTTTTAAATGTTATGCGCTTCCGTTGATTTGCAGGAGATTTTTGTAAGGCTTTTAGCCTGGAAATGGTCAGTTTTTAGGGGAAACTCTGTCTGTTTCGCCCCAGGAATTAAGTACGAAGTAAGCAAACGTAACGCTCCTGACCCTAGAGGCTGGGGGTGTTACAGTAGATGAACGAGTTGATCTGGAGCTAATCTCAGTCCATTCGACAATTGGAGGAGTGTTTTCGCACCTTCCCAGGCGATCACGGGGGCTCATCGTCATTTCTCTCGTTCAACCAGGGCCATTCTACTTCCTTCTCCACGTCTCCTCCACATTTTTAGCCGCCTCCTGGGCGATATGGGACCTAGTAACTGTAAGTTGTACCCCCTCCCCTTCATTTCTTATGTCTATTTTTTTCATTGGGGACAATGGACAGTTCAAGCATGGGGGGTGAGCTCATGAGCACTATGATGATTGATGCATTTCCGGTGGGCGTGGGTGTGACTTATGATGGGTATTAGTGTGCATATATCTTCTTACATCTAGCATGCTTGCATTTAGATCCTAGGTTTCATTCTAGTTTAGGTGCATTCCTGGGATGCATCAGTCGTAGTTTTATTTTCTGTACTAAGAAGGCATGTAGGACATTGCATTTAGGTAGGCCATGCAATGTATATATCTTTCTCCTAACCATTGATCTGAAGTGGAGACATGTTGAGTAGGGTTTTACAAGACTGCGCAGTAATCCTTCTGACCCTTCTCTATATTTATCTGCCTATTGATCCTCTAGTTAGGTTTATTGCTTTGGGGGAAAAAAAAAAGCAAACACAAAAAAAACGAGGTGAAATTCTTTTTGAAAACCCCTCTAATGATGATGTTCAAGGGGTGCTAGCCTGGACGGATTATTGTGGCAACTTGTGGCAAATGAGACTTAATTGGGGCCAATAATCTTGTGAATTGATTGTGACAATGTTGTAATTGCTGGGTTTTGTGTGTTTGTGTAGTTGCCTCTGAGAGTTACTTCGATGTGAAATGGTAGAGTTTTGATTGTTGGTCAACCTTTTGAGCTAGCTTTGGATTGTCATAGGAGACCCGCGTGAGACTTTTTGAGCCTAACTGACCATTCATTTTACATGGTCTTAGACGTCCTTTCATGAGGGTTACCCCCTTTTTGTTGCATCTCTAGAACTTGACTTGACTCTCTTCAAAATTGCGTTCGACATGTGCATAGTGCTAATATGATTGAGGCATTTGTTTGACTTGTAAACCACATGAGCCAAAAGCCACCTTGTGCGGTTATAGCCCTTTTGTGAACCCCTTTTGAGCCTTTTTCCTCTTTCTTGATTCACTTATGTCTACTTAGCTCACGACCCAAAATAATCATTCCTACCCTTTGCCAAGTTAGTAGAACATGTTGTGAGTTCTTTTGGTTGGAAATTATGCTTGTTGGTGCACTACGGTGTGGATTGCCTTGCGAAAGCTTTGACTTTCAGGATTGGAGTTGAAACCACTTGTAACCTATGCCATTCCTTTCCTCTTTAAAAAAAAGAAATAAAATAAAGGAAAGAAGAGGAATAAAAGAGCAAAAAAAAGAACAAAATGTGAATAAAATGATTGGCATAGGGAATTTTAGTCATATGTGGAAACTAGTTTCACTCCTTCTTCCTTGATGTTAAACTGTGAAGTTAATAGCAATGATTGAGTGGTTGGTTTGGAATTATTATTAATTGCTCACTACTTGGCTGATTAGCTCCTCTTACCCAAATCATGCCCCTCTTTACCTGCAATCACAACCACGTTGTGACCCCTGGCAAGTCCTCATGATTGACATTTGTGCACTTGATCGCATTGATGGAGAATTGAGAGTTTAGCCAAGCCTATGGTAGTTTGCATGCATTTGGGGCGGTTTTGAGTGATTGTTTTACCCCTAAACACAGAGAGGAGCGTTCCCATTTTCACCCATATAGTGAGGACCTACCAGTTTGCCTAGTTCACCAACAATCAGGGCGGGAAACTTGACATATCCAAGCTATTTAATATGGGATGTTTGCGCTTGCATCACAATCCAACAATTAACATCACATTTGTTTTGTTTGAGAAAAAGAGTTTTGCCCTTGTTGAATCTTGTAGTTATGGGTTCCGACACTTATTGATCAAGCTGTTACCGCTTGCCTGATAAGGGCGGTATATTGAGGTGTGCCTTGCCCTGTTGATTCTTGATTGACAACCTTGCTTGAGGACAAGCAAGGGATAAGCATGGAGGAGTTGATAAACCTCCATTTTCGACCTCTTTTGAACCTATATTTGACCCCTTCTCTCAAGGATTGTGTGTTAAACCCCAAAGTGAAAGGGTCGAATTGGCCTTCTTTACCCTGAATTTGCTCATATATGATGTTTCATGTTGTTCAAGAGTTCCTGCCGGAAGAAAAGAAAAAACCTACTAATACTAGTTGAAAGGAGGGCCAAGAAGACGAATTTCAAGCTAAGGAAGAGGTCTGCTGGATCCAAAGGATTGGCATGGAGACCCCATGCCATGAAGCCCGATCGTGCCACGCCAAAATCCCAGCAGCAGAGATCCAAAGAAACGGCACGATGACCCTATGCCAGGGGGCACGACCTGTGTCGCAGTCTTTTTTCTCACAACTTAATTTGTTTCTTTGGGGGTTTTTTTTAGCATCTATCTTGTAACCTTTTGAGAGCACGAGAGAGAGACAATTTTTAAGGTTTGAATTCTGAATACTTTGCGAACTTTTAGAGATTAGATTAAGGAGTTCAATTCAGTACTAATGGTGGGATCGATCTTGGCAATCAATTGGAGTACGTTTCTTTCTGTCGTCTCTTGCGATCTCAATTAAAGCTTGCACCTTTAGTGATGTTTCCTAGACTTTTATTCTTGTATGTGATTATCGATTTGGTTAGGGGCGAAATTATTAGTCTTGGATTGGGAGTAGCCCCTATTATGTGAAATTGAATCATGCTCTAGTCTTTTGTGAATCATGCTCATGTTTGTGATTTGAAATCTTGCCTAGTATGCAGAGTATTTGTTGAATTGCTTGAGATAGATTTATTCACTACTCTTAATTAGGGTTTAGGAGATCAATGAAAGCTGAATCCTTTATCTAGTGCGACTTTGTGAGCGATTGATCTTCCTAACGTGAAAACAGTTAGGGTTTCAATTGGGAATATTTGACTACTCAATCCTATGACTTTGATGATCTTAGTTTCCTGAAAATAGACAATTGGGATAAATTTAGTCAGTCTATTGACCTTTGAGAGAAGGCATGGATGTGCTTTACATTGTAATCTCTTCCACCTCAATTATTTTCATGGGCAGGTTTGCATAATTTAGTTTATGATTCATATAGCGCAATAGTGTGGTGAATCCCAATCTAGGACGTTCATCATTTTCGAATTAAACAAATTCATTAGTTTTTAGTAGAATAGTACCGGTATCTAGTATCACTCAACTTAAGTGGACTTTTCCCTAAATTGAGTGTTATAAGTCAAATTGGGTGATTGGAAACAAGTTCTTTGTAGACATGACCCGTACTTGCCAGTTGCTAGCTACAGTTATGTCATGCATTTGCGGTATAAATTTAAGACAATAAGGTTGAAGGGACGGACTGCAACCTCCAAACATACTTAGGGACCAAATAACATCAAGCACATTCGCATGATAGTCAATGGGCCTAGACAGATGATGATTGGGGAAAGGGGATAATAGTTTACAAATGAGAGAAGTGGGGATCATGCTAAGAGAGTCAAGGGACACATATTCAACAAACTCATGATAAGGAGGGGACAAATCACGCACAATCATCTCACATGACTTCTTTAAGGGAGTCTTCTCAACTATACTCTCCTTCTCATCACCATTGAAATCCTATCAATTATCACACTCATGATCATGCGTACTAGCATCACTTTCATATTTCTCACTCTCCTCAAGCTCTCCTAGAGAGGCTAGAAGAAGAGGTAGATTAGGGATAGTTGGGACATCCTTTGGGGGTGTCCATAAAAATGCTAGCGTCAAGGAGAGATGCACAACCAAAAGCAGGTGAAGAGATGTCATTCTTATCGTCAAAGTCACATAAATGAGTGTCAACTTGAAATTTGAAGCTCACAGTGTAAGAAGACTCAAAATCACCCAACAAACAACCCTTCGGTGGGGAAGGTCCTACACTAAGGTCAGTCTCATGCAACATAAGCACAATACTCTCTATGTGACTTAACTAACTCCAAGAATTGATTTATGAGTGTACTCATCATGTTCTCCATGGATTGTCTATAGTTTTTTTTATTTCTAGCTCAAGTTGGTCAAGTCTAGAGTCCATAGAAATAACATGATGACAAGAATTGGTATCGTGATCGGATAATTAACAAGAATCACAAAGAGGGGGAGCATATTTGATGGATTGAGGGGGACAGGCGCAAGATTCCATATCGTTCCTCATAATATGATTTTGCATAAAAGACACATGGATTGGGAAATGACATTCTAAAGGCACAACTAACCTCTTCAAACTTATATGTATCATAAATTAACCATTTGAGAATATCCCAAACTTCATCTACACTTTTGGAATGAAAATCCCAATACTTCAAAAGAGTAAGTGTTTCATAATTCACGCCCTCATTGACAACATATAAGATTTCTCATTTTCTATATGAATGATAATGAGCACATTCAGTAAGATAAGCATTTGAAACGATCACAATAATGATGAAACAATTCTTGCTCATATTGGGAAAAATGAAAAATTACCATTTAAAAAAAATTTCAAGATTTTCTAATTTTTAGGGATTTTTGGTTTTTATAAATAGAAAGGACTATCCTAACACACAAACATCACTAAACTAAGATGAAAAAGCTAAGAAAACACAAAGTGGCCTAATTTTGCGTCACTGTCCCTAACAATGGCTCCAATTTGTTGATTAGTCACTCTCTATTTTAGCCCCAAATCTAACCTAAGAAAAGCAATAAATGTGACCAACCAAGTTAAATTCAACAAATTACTCACTAATTATTATCTAAATATAAGTAATTAACTAATCTAAACAAAGCATAATCAACATAAACATCATTATAATATTAGCTAGAAGTTGATAAAGCATTAAATCTACTAAGAGACTAAATAGAAAATGAAGTACTTCAAAAGCTCAGGAATCCAACAATAAAGATTAGATCTCCATTGAAGGAGCAATGGGATGGTATTTGTAGCTTGTTTCTACTTATTCTCAATTAATCTTCTCTAATTTCTCCTAATCTAACCCATAATGAACCAAAAACTTGAACTTTGAAAATGGGTTTTAAACCCTAAGTTGAAAGGGAAGAGAAGAGCATGAAATTTGAAGACTTGAGATAAGGAGAGTGCTATTGGGGGTAAAGAGGGTAAGAAAAACATGATTACCACAGTAAGGCAAGATTAACACCAAAATCCACCTTCCAAAGCATGAACTTAAACAACAAAACAAATCATGAAAGAGGGTGAAATTTGAAGAACAAAGCTAAACTTGCAAGTATATGTGAGCAAAAAAATCTGGTACCCGGTTCCGAACCTAGAACTGTTTTGGACCCGACGGGTACGGACCCGGACCCGATTAGACTAGTTCTGGGGACTGATTTCAATTTAGTACCCAATTATAATCGGGTCCTGAAATTTTGGAAGCAGACTTGGACCCAGTATCCGTGCCCAGTCAAAATTTAAAGGATCTTCATGAAAAAATATAAAAAGTAAACCCTTATTCCTCAAGTGACATATCTTGTGTACCGAGACCCAGCTCTTAACTACCTCAGTTTAACTCTTTATCGTTTTTGTTTTTAATTTATCCCCGACTTACTCTTTATGTATCTCCATCTCCATGCATTTCTTCCTTCAAGCTTGGGTTCTTCCCCTCGTGAGCCCTACGTATTTGTTTTTATATTATTTTCATAGTTTCCCTATATTTCTCTCTCTATTTCAAGTGAATTAAAATAATTTTCAGGTTTCTCATTCATTTTTTATTTATGGGATTTTGATTAATGTTGTCCCCAATTCTCTGAGTTTATTTTAGAGTACTTGAATCTTCTTTATCACTTATTGCGCATTTGATTTAGCTTTATAATTTGGTTTTCAAGAATTTAGGTTCGGATATGAGTTCTCAACTTTCTTTAACCTCCCCTCTCTCCTATTTTCTTAGCGGAAAACAGAAAAAAATTAAAAAAAATTACTTAGGAACCGGCTACCCAGAATCGGACCCAGCCTCTATCGGGTCCGGGACTGGTTCCAAATTCTAGGACTCGGTTCCAAATTCTATGACCCAGTATCGATTCTGAAACATTTAACTGGGTACCCGATCCTTTTCATCCCTACTTGCAAGAAGGTACAAAGAGAATGCAACTAGACCACAAAAATCAACGTTGTAATTAACTTGGAAAGAGTAATTGAGAGGCTACAAGAAGTAATCTACCTAAAAACCTATTTTAAAACCCTACTTTGAAACTTAGTTGAAAGCCAAGCTAATTATACAAATGGGAGAAATGGGGTTTATATAGCCTCGAATCAGTGAACTTGGAACAGTCGTGCCATGTGGCACGGGCAAACTATGGCAAATTTCTGAATTGAACAAGAACAAAGTTTGGCACGAGCGTGCCAGCCATGCCAAATTTCTAGCTTCATCTTCTTCCTTGTTTTTTTGGTAGTTTACCAAGGCTTGCTTCATGGTTATCCAGAGTTATCCATTAGGGTTAACTCGGGTGAAGTTGCCTAACTTTAACCATATTTTGCACCCATTGTCTGTCATGTGAGCAATTGTCTTTATTACTTGCAAAATCAAGAAAACACTAATAAAAAACCCAATTTAACAATTATTATGATCTAATTCTGGGTAGAATGAGGTATAGAATTAACATGTATCACGCCCGAACAAACGTTAAGAGAGAGAGAGACAGAGAAAAGATGCATAAGATTGAGAAAATGAGAGCCTTTGGGTTCTTCATTAGCCATGGAAGAAGTTAGGCAGGACAAGGAACTATCAAACTCTAGGAAGAAGTAAGGATGACGAATGAGACCCTTTTCACTACTAAAAAAGTTCATATTAACGACGGAATTCAGCGATAGAAAAAATTAACGACAGATTTGGCGACGGAAATGGCGACTGAAGAAGAGTTTTACAAAAAAGTTAGATTATGCGACAGATATGGCAACGAAAATTTTAATCTGTCGCTAGAATTGACAGTGGGCGATGAAAATTCTGTCGCCATAATTAATTTTTTTTTTATAAAAAATGGGTGACGGAAAAAAAAATTGAATTTTTTTTTAAAAGAAGGGGCTGGCGACGGAATTTCCGTTGCCACCCCTTCAAAATGAAACCAGAATTTTCTTGTTTCATTTCTGTTAAAGCTTCGACGAGAGAGAGAGAGAGGGAGTAGCGAAAGCTTTGACTGCACGAACCCCGCTCGTCGACCGTCCCCCCCCCCGCCCCCCCCCCCCCCCCCCCCCCCCCCCCCCCGCCGTTTGTCACCGCTCCGGCCGCCGCCTGCCGCCCCCTCACCGTCGGTTTTTTGGAGTAATTTGAGTTATTTTTCTCAACTAAACTACTTGTAATTTTTACAAATTTTGGTATTACATTGTCAGGATTTCATAGTTAGTTCATATTTATGTTGAAATGTGATGTTTGCGTGAGGTTATTGCTTTAATTTGCTTCAAGATTGGGGTAAATGCGATTTAGTGTTTAGGTTTGATAGTTTGAAGTTAAAGTTTGATAGGTTGGTGGAATAAAATGGTTTAATTGATAATGTTGTTGAAATGTGCTATTTGTGTGAGGTTGTTGCTCTAATTCGTTACAAGAATATGGTAAATGCGATTTAGGGTTGAGGTTTGGTAGTTTGAAGTCTAAATTTCATATATTGGTGGAATGAAATGTTTTAATTGATAATGTTATTGAAATGTGTTATTTGTGTGAGGTTATTGATCTAATTTGGTGGATTGGGATACTTTAGTTTATAATTTTGTTGATATGTAATGTTCGTATGAAGTTGTAGCTCATATATGTTTAAAGATTTCGCCAAATGCAATGTACACTTAGATTTGACAATTTTAAGTTGAAATTTGATATGTTGGTAGAATAAAGTGATCAACTATGTATGAATTATTAGTTTCGTGATATTCGTGAGAATGTAAGTATATTTGTCGAAATTTATAAGTTTTTTTTTTGTGCATGTGGAAATTTTAAAGTAAACATATATAATATATAATTGCATAATTTATGTAATTATTATAATTTTGACTAAAATTAATTCTTATCAAATACCTTATGTGGTTATTGTTAGCAGAATATGAATGATCCTCCACATTGTAGGTGGATGTATAATAGATTACTGCCTGATCGTAGTGGTTATATGCAAGAATTTCTAGATGGAGTAAACAAATTCGATCAATTTGCACGTAGACAGACAGAGTTTATGAATGGGGGAAAGTATAGATGTCCTTGTGCGAAATGTAGAAATAGGGTATACTTGACACCTGATGAGGTCAAGATGCACCTTATGTATAAGGGTTTTGTACAAGGATATTGGTTTTAGATAAGTCATGGGGAAATAGAACCTCAGCAATATGATTCTGGGTATTCAAATAGTGAAATTCCCAAAGTTGGAGGTTCTAGTCATATTAATAATGACTACTCTGAATCCTACGTAGATCGGATAGAGGACATGGTTGATGATGCTATAATAGCAAATCAAAATGTAAGGGAAAAGGGGGCAAGCACTTGCCGAGAACCATTTTATAACATAGTTCAAGCTGTTCAACAACCCTTATATGATGGTTGCTCCACCCACAGTGAGCTATCTGTGGCGGTGAGACTGTTGAGTATTAAATTTGATTATAATATGCCTCAAAATTATTTCAATGAAATTGTTCAATTAATGAAAGAGATGTGTCCCCCTAACAACCACATGCCAAATAACTTTGGGCAAACGAAGAAGGTTGTTAAAGATCTCGGCAACGATGTGGTCCAAATTTATTGTTGCCGGAAAGGTTGCATGTTATTTTATAAGGAGGACGCAAACCTGGATGCGTGCAAGTTTTGTAGGCATTCAAGATAGAAGAGGCAAAGGTCACAACAAAGGAATCAGAATCCATTACTATACTCGAGGATGCATTACTTGCTGTTAAAACCGCGACTGCAGAGGTTGTACGCATCAAGAAGTAGTGCAGAGCACATGAGATGGCATTGTGAACATTGATGTGAGGATGGTGTTTTAAGTCATCCATCAGATGGGCAGCATAGAAACATTTCGATACCAAGTACCTTGAATTTGCTACAGAGCCTCGGAATGTGAGGCTTGGCTTATGTACGTATGGATTTAATCCTTATACATTGTCTTCAAGATCATACTCCATTTGGCCGGTAGTCGTTACACCTTATAACCTCCCCCCTGAAATGTGTATGACCACACTGTTTATGTTCTTGACTTATGTAATCTCCAAGTCCAAAAATCCCAAGAACAAGATAGATATATATTTACAACCTCTTATTAATGAGTTGAAAGAGTTGTGGGATGTTAGAGTTGAGACTTGTGACATTTCTACAGGGCATACATTTCACATGGAGGTTGCACTTATGTGGACCATAAATGATTTTTCTGCATATGGAATGTTATCTGGGTGGAGTACTAATGGCCAATTGGCATGTCCGCTGTATGAAATAGCAAAAGGCTTTGAGATTGAGAAATGAAGGTAAATTCTCATGGTTTGACTGTCATCGGTGTTTTTTACTAAGGAATCATGCGTTCAGAAGAAATAGAACAACATTTAGGAAAGGCAGAACTGTTACAAGGGGTCCTCCTCGTCGACTATTTAGGGAAGAACTGTATGCCGAGGTGGAAGATTACCCAATGGTAGCTACAAATGGTGACTTTGCGATACCAGGATTTAAGGAAAATAAGCACAACTGGACGAAGAAGAGCATATTCTGGGAGTTGCCTTATTGACAACACCAACTGCTCCGCCATAATTTGGATGTGATGCACATTGAAAAGACCTTCTTCGAGAATATTATTAACACTGTTATGGATGTTCATGAGAAAACAAAGGACAACGCCAAATCAAGATTTGATGTTGCAGAAATATGTGATAGACCAGAATTACATTTACATTCAGACCCAAGTGGTAAGCCGGTGAAACCAAAAGCGAAGTTCGTACTTCCTGTGGATAAAAGAAGAGAGTTGTGTGAATGGGTGAAGGAACTACAAATGCCTTATGGATATTGCTCTAAATTGAGGAATATCGTGGACCCTATTGAGGCTAAGTTCAACAACATTAAAAGTCATAATTGTCATGTGTTCATTGAGACTCTTTTACCAATTGCATTTGGTGCGCTCCCAGATGATGTGTTGAAACCTCTTATTGAGATAAGCCAGTTCTTCAAGAACTTATGCTTAACAACATTGCGGGAGGATATGCTTGAGGAACTGCATCGCAACATTGTCATCACTTTGTGTAAGTTGGAGACCATTTTCTCTCATGGCTTTTTCAATGTAATGGAGCACCTGCCAGTGCATTTGGTAGAAGAGGCTCAACTAGGTGATCCAGCACAATACCAATGGATGTATCCATTTGAGAAGTAAATTATACTATAATCGATGAAACCTTATCTCAATTCTTATATGTGGAATCACTTAGAAGTGAATGCAATTTTGAATTTAGTAGGTTCTTTGGCCGATTGAAGAAAAAGATAAAGTAACAAGCGTGTCCTGAAGGTTCAATCACAGAAGCATACCTAGAAGCAGAGAGGACATTCTTCGCCTCCTATTACTTCGGCTCTAATGTGCCCTCCATGTGCACTAGGTGCAGGAGAAATAAGGATGACGATGAACATATTAATTATTTTCCAACTCTGTCCGTGTTTGCACCGCAAGGGACCGCTATTGGTAGGGAAATATCAAGGTATCTCACAGATGCCGAATATGTTGCTACCCATCTTCACGTACTGTTAAATTGTGATGAAGTTAAACCTTATATAGGGTGAGTGATATTTTCACTTCCAATTGAGTTTATCATTAAAAGCGCAAGTATATTAATAGGCTTCATAAAATGTGATAGAATTTTCACAGAACAAGTCAGAACTACACGTCCCAATGTCAGTGATGCAGATGTCGACACCATCATTGAAACTCATTTCGCATATTGGTTTAGTGAGAATGTAAGTATTATAACTCATTTATTCATAATTTTAACATAACAGTTAATTAGGTGCATTGTATTAATTAAAACCACATGTTATGTCACCTTAAATGCATTATATTCAACTATTCGAGACCGACAAACATTGCTACTTGAGCTAATTGGCTGTGAAGCCAAAGCGGTATGTGTCGATGTGGACGGCATATAGAGTAAGTGGATTCAAATTCCACACAGAAGCTCAGAGCGTCTGGAAGAGAACATATAGTTGTGATGTTGGTGTTTGTGGCACTGGAGAAGGCGATATTGAGAATGATTATTATGTGTACTGAAGGATATTGTCCAAATTGAGTACGTAGGCGAACCACTTAAACGATGTGTGCTCTTCAGTTATGAGTGGTTCGACCCCACATTGAATCATGGGACACGATCTCATAAACTAAGCAACCTTATTGAGGTCCACTGTACAAGAAGGTATCGAAAGTACGATCTATTTATCTTTCCAAACACCGCATCACAAGTATACTTCATGTCACATGCAGATCGCTCAAGGGATAGGGCCAATTGGCTTGTTATCATACCAACCAAACCAAGGGCGATGGTGGATCAGCAGTACACTCTACTTACTGCGTACCAACAAACGGACATGACGACTATTGTCGAACCTGTGAATGACGCCATCCCTGTATCATTAGTGGATGAAAGTGCACCACCGGAAAAGGTTAACAATGAAATAGGATTTTCATTCATTCAGGGTAATGACGAGATAGATAAGGTATAGAATGATGAGGGTGATGAAGAGGGAGAGTGGAATGACGGTAATGAAACAGATGAAGCTGAAGAAAATTTGCATTTGTATGATGATGATGATGATGACGATGACATTGATGATGAGGATGCAGATGATTGAGTGGTTATGAATTCTTATGTATTTGAGTCCTTTGTATGTCAAACAATTGGTTGTGACTTTACTTATATTGTATGAATGAGCTTTGCAAAATATGTGTAACCTACGTACCTATTATGATGTATGAGGAAAACGGTTTATATGTGCAATCATTATATATTTGTACTTGGCTTTGTTGTCACCTATTTCAGGTATGGATTCAAGTTCTCGTCGAGTTAAGTCCTCCCCTCGAGGTAGAGGACGAGGGCGTAGGAACTCTGCCGTAGATCCGACCGCAATGGACATTGATCCATCTTCCCCCCAGGTACCTCATATACCAGTTCAGCTAGGAGCCACAATGGCTGCTTATATAACAGGTATTTCAAGACCACTGCCTCCCCCATTTGGGGCTTTCCATCATCAGACCTCATACATTCACAACCAAAGCACCATGTACGACCAATTTGCCTACAACATTCCTCCAAACCCCCATGTTGTTTATACTGTGCAGCCTACTCCCCAACCCGCTCACCTTAACACAAACCAGTCCTAAGAGAACGTTGCAAGTGGTGAAAGTGAAGCGCAATCCAGTCATGGGAGCACTAGAACTAAGACTTGGATTGAGCCAAATGGTAACGAGTAAGTCTTCATTTGTTATATCTTATGAAGTACTACATGAATTTGGCATAACAAGTAATTAATTTGATGTGTTATGTTCAATTAGGTTTCTCCCCAATGATGGTGCTGTTAGTAGGATTTTACTCATATTTCAAAGCAAATTTGACGGAGCTTGGCTTAGTTGGAGCAAAGTGCCCAAACCAGTACGAGATTTGTGGTTTGGAGAGTTCAAGGCAACTACAGTGACTTCGTATTAACAGTTTCTGTGAACGTGATAAATTACTATTGTATTATTTGATGTGTTTTTTGTTTTGATAATAACAGAAGTGGTTTACTTGGGATCCAGTCCATGAGGACCGTATAAGAAGGAATTTTGAGAACCGATGCAATGCACCCTTCAGAGACTTCTTTGGCAAAGCAAGGAAGCATAATAAGAAGCCTGTTTGGCTCGGTGATGCTCAATGGGAGGGACTCCAACAGCACTGGGCGAATGAACATAACAAAAAATTGCGTGAAATAGCCCAGAAGAACTGACTGGGAACTCCAGAAAGTGGTGGCCCACCTCTCCACACCTGTGGCTCGATCCCTATGCATGAGCATAGGCAGCGTCTGGTAAATGAATTAATGTTTGCTATGTATTTGTTTAAGTTTAATACTGTATTTTGTGTTGTGCTTGACATCATTCTTTTTGGCACGTACATAGAGGGAACAATTTGGGACGGAGCCCACCATTGTTGAATTATTCAGTCGCACTCACAAACTCCATGACAAAGAAGATGCCCCTTGGGTTGACAAGAAATCACAACAAATATATGTAAGCAATTAGCTATTCTCAATCTTCATTGGTAGTTCAACATGAACTTGTATACTTTATTTTAAGTAATTGTAGTATGTATGATTGCATACGCATGTTGTGGTATTATAGGAATCCTTTGAACGTGATTTTCAAAATATTATCAACTCTCAAGGGACCGACGATGACACCTCTCAAGATCTAAAACAGCCATTTCCAAACCCAAATGAGTTGTGGTTGAAGATGTTCAAGAACAAGAAGGGTCGTATTTATGGCATTGGTGACAAGGCTATCAATATGAGGGAATTCGGTTACTTCAGTCCCATTCAAAGATCCGGTACAGTTTTCATATTAAAGTTTCAACGACCATGGTTATACATTGAATTTACTTAATTGCAATACTAATGCGTACTTCACTGAAATGCCTGTCAGCAGGTACCGGTTCTACACCATCGCAACAAGAGCTCAATGACTTGAGGGGTGTAGTAACCAACTTGGGGGGTGAGATAACTTCACAAGCTGAAAGCTACCGGTTGGTTATGGAGAAATGTAAGCAACTTGAGGAATCCAACAAATTGCTCACCCTAAGCAACCAACAACTGAGCCAACAACTGATGAGCATCGATCAACGCCTCCAAGCTTTCTTTCAAATGCAACAGGCATCTGACTCGGGATCTCAGCCACCATTTACTTATCACTCGCAACATAATCAGGAAGAAGGTGAGGCGGAGGAAGAGGAAGAGGAAGAGGATGGTCTTCACCTTGGTGATTGAGTTGGTTGCAGTTTTCCTTCAACTGGTGGCTCTTCTGCTTGGTTCTTTACGAAGTACATCTCCTACTGCTTGCTTCCCCTCCCTTTTGTGCTTATTTCACTTCCCTCCCCCTGGTGCTTATTTAATTTTCCTCACATTTGACGCTTGCTTCTCCCTCTTCTGCAAACATATATATAACTTCATTCTCAATTACTGACAGCTTTTGGTTTGTTTGGATTTGTAGTTTGTGATATGTAAAGACTTTGTTTGGAACTTGTGGTTTGTGAATTGAAAACCCTTGGTTGGAAGTGTTGCATTGGATGTGATATTCCATCTTTGTATGGCTTGAAATTGTTGAGAACGCTTCGAATGAAATCATATTCGAAGCCATTGGATATTGATTGAGTGCAAAGATCTTGCAAATTTCTTGCAGGGATTGAAGTGTATGTACGGATACGATCAAAAACAAGTGATTTTGTTTTAAAAAAATGAGAAACCTAGCGACGGAATGACGACGGATTGAGAATTTTTTTGGGGGGCAGCGGTGGCGACGGAATGAAGAATCCATCGCCACCCCTGCCCCACCAATTTCCCCCGCAAAAAAAAGTATGTCGCAATTTCTATTGCTTAATCCGTCGCCAATGACGACGGAATTTCAAAATTCCATCGCTAGGTACTCAGCGACGGGTGAAAATCCGACAACCGTATTCTGTCGCCAATTCCGTCGTTGATATGAAAATTCCGTCGCTGATTTCGTCTTTATTTGGTCTTTTTCTTGCAGTGTTTTTTGTAATTATCTGGTCAAAAGCGCATATTGGATTGGCTTGATTTGACCTAAATTTCTCACGCCATTAACCTATCAAATGATCTATGATTTTTCTAATTATTCTACAAGTTCAAGTATTTTAAGCCGATCCAATTTGACAAGAATGTCACATATAAATAAATATATAAACCAAAAGAAATTAATTTAATTTCCCAAGGTCTTACATAAAAAGATCGTAATGGCTGTCAATTATTTCTTAAACCTTCATCCTAAGTACGACAATTAGATAATGGATTAAACATTTACTTGTTCAACTAAACTAGTGATCCTATAATAACTTTTTTCCCCAAAAAACTTTCCAAATATGTTATTCGCAAGCACCCATGCTGGCTTTATAAACTATATAAACTTCATAAACTAAATATGAGACTCAAAGTAGCGCTGACTCAATTGATATCTAAATCTGAATTAGCTTGATAAAAACCAAAGCTTATTTGAATTTTCTAAAAAGTTATTTTTTAAAGATTTATTGGATTACAAATATTAATTGATAGAAAGTGATTATTAACAAACAATGATCTAACTTGAATTAAATGAGTGGACATAGAAGAAGTACTGTAACATAAAAAAGTTGGGACAAACAAAAACGAAAAAACAAAAACATTTTTACAAAGGTGGGTCCATAGCATCTTAGGTAGTATAACCAATGTTATAATTAAAACTGACCAAATTCCTCCCTATTACCTCACAGCCAGCAGTACCATACCAATGCACAATAAAAAGACAAAATTAGGCTCACAACTCACATATATGCTGGGGAAATTAACTACAAAATGTTGAACGACACATTCAATTTCAAATGAATGCTTCCATCATTGTAGACTGCCGCAATGCGCAATTGTATATAGTGTCAGGCAAAAATATTCATAAAATATGCAAAATCTACCCCTTTAAAACTTGATTGGGTGTTAAAATTAGGAGTGATTTCGGATTGATATAGTGAAAATCGGTATAGGTATGTGTACAGGTACGTTTAGGTTTCGCCAACCCCATACTCGCCCTATATGATACTGATGCTTATAACTCATTTCAACATACATGCCCCACACTTCTTATCATGCAAGCCTCGAATGCTTGTATGGGAAATTTGTTTAGAAAAATCAGAATATTCATGAACTTTTTCTCTGGAAGTAGCAAAGCTTGAATGAGTTTTGTTTTGGTCTTCACATTCTCACTTCTAATTTTCCCCCTTATTTATGAAGAAATTCCTATTCGCTTTTCATTAATACCTCTTATTTGTATTTTCAAGCGTACTAATAGTTATCGTGGTTGGTATTTTTAAAAACTATGTAAGGTTAAGGAGGCATTTAGATATTCTTTCTCAGTAAATTAATATTGGACAACCTCTCCATCAGGGTTACACTGAGTGCAAATGAATATAAATCACTACAAGGAGACATATGGGGATGATGATGGGACAAATTTGTCCGGAACAGACATAATATCTCCAAGCATTCATTTATCCTATGGATGTTGTTGCATACTAGGATACTTAGAGCAGTTAGAGTTGCTACTTGTAGATTTGATATTGACACTGAATGTTCAGTGTGTCATCTCACTTGTTTTTACATTGCACATGTAGCCAAGCCGTGAGAGGTATGCTATGGAGGTGACTGAATGTTGGTTGTAATGCTACTATTTTGAACTAGTTACATGAGTGGTTCATAGCAAATCAACCAAGAAAATTAGAAGCATAATTATGCCTCGTTTGCTGCATGCCAATATTGGCTATGGATGTAAAGGGATAAGAGAATCTTCCACAATAAGAATCTAACAGAGGAGGAGCTTTTCAACGAGATATAGTCTCAAGTTTTAGCCAAATATAATTTTCTTGCTTCATGTAATCGAAAAGTTAGGATATGATGTCATTGCCCTAATGCAAATGAGTCAGTTTGGTTTATCAAAATAAAGTATACTACTATTTTATAAGTATATTAAAATGCGCTTGTACTAATTTAATTTAGCCAAGCAATTGACAAGCTAGTTTACGACAAATCGCTAATATGTAAGATTTTGATGAATTCTAACAAAATTACTACAAATTCTTTATTTTGTTCATTTTGATACATTTTAAAGAAAACAACCTTTGAGTAATTTAGGTTAAACTTGGTATGTGTGACCTCCAACACTCTTTTAGATAGAATTATGGGATATCAATGCAGAGTTAAGTAGTCTGATAGACAACTAATTGGCTATAAATTTAAGAGAAAATTATTTTACAATTAATCAAATATATAGTTCAAATGATCAATTACGAAACCTCAAATTTATCAAAAATATTGTGAGTCTTAAAATGAGTACAAGAAGTTAAACACCTCCACACTTCATCCTTGATGCCATTGAAGAAACTACTTCTGAATAAACCTGCATCATTTGGAAATTTAACAGTAGTAATTCAAACAACTTGGGGCAAAATTCCAATGTAAAACAGGCCTTTCTGACTCCTGCCATGCCAAGCACAGGCACAGGCACAAACACAGCGCAGTAGTGAGCGGGAAGCAAGGAAGACGGGGGAGAGAGCAAGCGCCATCACAGAAGTGGTCGAAAATTTCGCACACCTTCAAAATTCCGCGCCCTCTCTCGACATCAACACACTCCCTCTTTGTCCTTCGGCCGTGTCCCTATTCATTTTTCTCACTCTCTCTCACACCTCGGAGGCACTCCCCTCCTCTCTCTCTCTCTACTCCCTTAAACCCTAACGAAAAAAAAGTTCTGCACAATTTCTTTTCCTCTTTTGATCATCAACTCCCGGACTTCGTCTCAGGTTATCTCTCTACTCTCTTCTTCCAATTTCTTGCTTCATTTTGCTTGTTTTTGTTGCAGTCTATGATTATTTTCTGGGTTTTTTTTCCCTGGGATTTTGTCCCTTCTTTTGGGATGTGGGAATTTTACATGCAGATTTCTGTCGGCAGCATCAGGATGGAGGTTGAAGTGGAAGCGAAGGCGGAGAGTGGGAGGAGGACGAGCGAGCGAACTCGAGGGAAACGAGTTTGCTACAATGAGATGGCCTTGGCTAAAAAAGAGCAACCTTCGCCGACAAAGAAGCCCAAACTGCAGAGAAAGCCGAAAGCAAAGCCGGATGAGAAACCAAAGGATAGTAAAGAAATGGAGATTGTCAGGAATTTGTTGGGTTCAGATGAAGGAACTGGGTTGTTGAGTTTAGGGCTCAAGTTGGAAGAAGTTCATAGCAGTCTTCCTGACAGTGGTGGAAATGGGGTTGAGAAAAGTGATCATCTTAAGGTTAAGGAGACCCTCAGGACTTTCAATAGTTACTATCTCCATTTTATTCAGGTTAGTATTTTTCATTTCAAGATGCATTGTTAATGATTGAGCATTTTAGCCTTGTGTTATTTGATAATTTTGTGTCGGGTTTTTCTTTTGAGCATTTGGGTCTTTGTTATTTGATAAGTTTGTGTTGGGTTTTCATTTGATCACTTGTTGGGATTTTGATGTTTATGAGGGCAATGTTTGATGGTTATTGTTGTAGGAAGAGGAGAAGAGGTGCAAGCAGGTTGAAGCCGAGGAAAAGGTGAGATTTCCTCTAATTTTGCTCGTTTTAAACATTTTGTGCCAATTAGTTTTGGTTTCCCCTAAGGTTATCACCTTTGTCTTGGCTACTTTGATGGCAGTTAGGGTTGAATGGTTTGAAGGACACCTACTTTTGAGCTCCGTTGATTATTGTTTTCAAGAATTGTAGTCATATATGAAAGGGGAAACTTGTTTTGATGTGAGTTTGTTTGGTTTGATTTTTTCTTCTCTCACATGTCTCTGTCAATGTTTCTGCCTCAAAAGGGGGTTGCTAATGTCGGAGACCGGAAAAAATCACCTCACAAACGTCCAGATTTGAAGGCAATATCAAAGGTACAATGTGAGACATTGGTTTTCATTATTTTTTTTGGAGACCCAAATTTGATGTGTTATTAACATGGTTTGTCCCTTTGACATTCTCTTAATTTGTTAAGTGCCGAACAGTTTGCCTTTGTGTAGTGTAAGTGTTGCATCAAATATGTCATTTATTTCTTGCCCAAAGTTAGTCCTAACTCATTGGACTTCGGTCAATCGATATTCGATACTGTATGGAAACTAGTTGATATCTTACTATAATGGGCATTATTGATGTGGACTGCCTTATGCAAGAATATTGTCTTAATTTGTTAAGTGCCGAATAGTTTTCCTTTGGTTCATTATAAGTATTGTATCAAATATGCCATTTATTTCATGCCCAAAATTGGTCCTAACTCATTCAACTTACTTCAGTCAATCTATGCTATGTGGAAACTAGTTGATATCTTACTATAGTGAGTATTATTTATGCCGACTATCTTATGCAAGAGGCCACCTTTTACATATTTAAGATCCCAACATTATTCTAGAGTTTATTTTTGGTTACATTGAATTTGAATCCGTAAACTATGTTGCTTTTGTATTTTGCATGTTCGCATGCACATGCCTTGCAAGCTAAGGTTTCTGTAGTTCTTTCTGACAAGGTGTCTGAAAAATTTGTGACAGATGATGCAGATGAGTAAAATACTTTATCCAACGAAACAATTTGGAAGCATTCCTGGTATGTTTAGATAAGCATTCCTGGTATGTTTAGATAAAAATGTACAATTGATGTCCTATATATGTGGCTCTTCACGTAGCACTATTTACCTATTGATTCATTACGCTACACGATTAATACACGATAAAAATTTTGATTGATAGTCATGTCTTTAAGCTTCTCTTCTTTGCAGGTGTTGATGTTGGTCATCAATTCTTCTCTAGAGCAGAGATGGTTGCGGTAGGCTTTCACAGCCATTGGCTAAATGGGATCGATTATATGGGCCAGGCCTATTGCAAAGGGGTATTTGCTGTTGACCTTGTGATCATTCTGTCTCTTCTGATTTGTATATTGTAAACAATTCTGATGTAGGACACTCTAAGAGCAATTCCCACACCTAGAAAATAACACAAGAACTTTTGAAAACTTAATAATTCAATTCATTCAAGTGTGTCTTTCCCCAAAGCACGATGGGGGTTTACATAGGAAACAATACAACTAAAAAAGAATATAAAATAAATCTAAAGATTGCGATAAGATTTGACAACTAAGAATAATATAGGAAAATAAAAGATTTTATCTTAAAAGAAGATTCCTAGATTACGAAATCTCCTATTCTTCTTAGAATACACATTGCCATAGAATTCCTTAGGAGATACGACATCATTCTCCCCCACCGGGAAAGAACTCGACGTCGACGAGTTGTCTTGGAGGTACCACTCTAAAAGAGTCGGATTCATAGCACGAAACTCATCTTCAGCAATCCAAGTAGCATCTGACTGGGACCGTCCTGACCATTGCACCAGGAAGCGTTAGAACCCACCACGAGAAGAGGACACAAACTCATCATCTAACACCGCCTCGATGTCAGTCTGCGACTGTGGTAAAGGTGGAAGTCTAGGGACCTGAGTATCTGCAGAAACCCCAAAAGTAAGACAAGGAGGCTCGAAAGTACCTCGATGAAGAGTGAGATCCTCCACATTGAAAATAGGACTAATACCTAAACTGTCAGGGAGATCAAGTACATATGCATTAGATCCCAACTTTCGAAGGATTTGGTAAGGTCCCATGGTACGAGCGTGAAGCTTTTTGAGGGAGTTTTTGGGTAATCATTCAGGTCGAATCCGAGCCATAACAAAATCACCTACCTCAAAATTTCCAGCTCTGCGATGTATGTCAGCAGAATGCTTATAACTGTCATTGCTTAAAACAATCTTGTGTCGAATCTTAGCATGCAAGTCATGAATGTGCTGTGCAAATGTGGATGTAGGATGTGACACGCGGGCATCAGGTGGGAGGGGGATGAGGTCAGCAGGGGTACGGGGAGAGTAACCATGGACAATCTCAAATGGACTCTTATTTGTGGTTCTATTGACTGCATTGTTATATGCAAACTCAACAAGGGGTAAAGTCAAGTCCCAAGTGCCTTGTTTCTCGCCCACAACACATCTAAGTAACTCCCCCAGACTGCGATCAACAACCTCAGTTTGCCCATCCGTTTGAGGGTGAAAAGCCGCAGAAAATTTCAGAGTAGTACCACATAGTCTCCATAAAGTTTTTCAGAAATAACTCATGAATTTGACATCCCTATCAGACACTATGGAAGTGGGAAGACCATGTAACCTAACAATCTCTCGAAAGACTAACTTAGCAACATGTGAAGCGTCAGTTGTCTTGCTACAGGCAATAAAGTGGGCCATTTTAGAGAATCTGTTAACCACAACTAAGACTGAATCAAGACCACGGGATGTTCTAGGAAGACCTAATACAAAGTCCATGCTAATGTCCATCCACGGAGCATGCGGGATAGGAAGAAGAGTGTAAAGTCCTGTATTGTGCTTCTTAGTCTTAGCTAGCTGACAGGTGCAGCATTGAGACACAATGCGAAGTACATCTCTTTTGAGAGAAGCCCAATAGAAGCGATCTACAACCAAAGCAATGGTCTTATCTTTACCTAGGTGGCCAGCTAATCCCCCAGCATGCATCTCCCAAACTAAGAAGTCCCGGAACGGCGTCTTAGGAATGCATAACTTGGACCCCCGAAACAGGAAATTGTCATGAATGACAAAGTCAACGTGATGGTTGCGATTTTCAGTCGAGAGGTCCGCGTAAATGAGTGAAAAGTCAGGACAAGAGGTGTAAGTGCCTTTGAGCTTGTCAAAACCGAGAACCTCAATCCGCATTGTCTGTAGGATGCAACCAATGCGGCTGAGGGCATTAGCTACCTTGTTCTCAACACCAGATTTGTGCTTAAGGACAAAGGAGTACTCACTAATATACTCAATCCACCTAGCATGCTTAGGGTTGATATTAGATTGAGAATTCCAATGTTTAAGGGCCTCATGATCCGAATACACAACAAATTCATGCGGGAGAAGGTAATAGCGCCACTGACGAAGGGACTGAAGCAGAGCATACAACTCCTTCTCATAGGTGGTATACTTAATCCGCCTAGATTCACTAAGCTTTTCGCTAAAGAAAGCTATGGGGTGTCTCTCCTGGCTTAACACTCCACCAATGCCATATCCAGAGGCATCGCAAGCAACCTAAAAAACCCTACTAAAGTCAGGATGCCTAAGGATTGGGGCAGTTGATATCATCTCCTTAATCTCCTTAAAGGCAGATGCTGCTTTAGAAGTCCAATGAAATGGGCCTTTCTTCAAGCAGTCTGTAATAGGGGACATAATAGAGCGGAAGTGTCTGATAAACCTTCTGTAGAAGGAAGAAAGAACATGAAAACTCCTAGCCTCGGTAAGGGTCTTAGATTCAGGCCATTCTCTAATGGCTCTAACTTTGTCGGGGTCAGCGGAGATACCTTGAGCGGACACAATGAATCCTAAAAAGAGGACCTGGGTTTGAAGGAAGATGCATTTTTTCAGATTAGCAAAGAGCTTGGCCTCTCTAAGTGCGTACAGGAGTTGCTTGAGATGGTCAACATGGTCTGTTCTAGACTTGCTATATACCAAGATGTCATCAAAATAGACAACCAGAAATTTTTCCATAAATGGCTGAAGAACATGAGTCATGAGTCTCATAAAGGTACTGGGAGCGTTGGATAGCCCAAAAGGCATAACCATCCACTCAAATAAGCCATCTTGGGTCTTAAAGGCAGTTTTCCATTCGTCTCTTAGTCTAATACGGACTTGGTGGTAACCACTACGCAAGTCTATGTTAGAGAACCAGCTAGCCCCAGCAAGACAATCAAGCATGTCCTCTAACCTTGTAATGGAAAACCTATACTTGACTCGTGAAAGGGAAAAAGGGAAAAGAAAATGCTAAGGCAGCGGTAAGGATCGGAGGCTCTGATACTAATTTGATGTAGGATGCTCTAAGAGCAATTCCCACACCTAGAAAATAACACAAGAACTTCTGAAAACTTAATAATTCAATTCATTCAAGTGTGTTTTTCCTCAAAGCACGAGGGGGGTTTATATAGGAAACAATACAGCTGAAAAAGAATATAAAATAAATCTAAAGATTACGATATGATTTGACAACTAAGAATAATATAGGAAAATAAAAGATTTTATCCTAAAAGAGGATTCCTAGTTACGATAAGATTTGACAACTAAAAATAATATAGGAAAATAAAAGATTTTATCATAAAAGAGGATTCCTAGATTACGAAATCTCTTATTCTTCCTAGAATACACATTGTCATAGAATTCCTTAGGAGATACGACATCAAACTCTCTCTGTGGATCCTGCTCAAGTGAGCTGGAATTGGGAGATATAGATGTAGGCAATCGTCCTGGTGTAAATAGAGGTTGGTTTAGATAGACCGACAAATTTTTTTTGTAGAAAGCAATTTGTTGTGACAGCTTCTTATTCCTATATCCTGAATTTTCTTATTGTAGGTAGGAGTTACATTGCCAATGGTCATTTATCTTACCTATTTCTTTTCTGCCAATTATACAACAACTTCCAGTGTGGGTCCCGCTTTCGCGAGGTTTGGGGAGATCTAACTGTATGTAACCTTACCTCTACTGACATTCCTACCCGTAGAGAGGCTGATTCCAAGAGATCCACAAAAAAGGGTTTTGTGAAAATATTTTATAGAAGAAAGATTTGGTGAAAACACGAAATAGAAAAACATTTTATCAAAGAAAAATTCTATAGCAAGGGATGACTGGGATACATAAAAGATCAGTTGCTGAAGTTATGAAATAAAAGGACAATAAATAGGAGGAAAGTAATATACCTAAACAACCAACAGTAAGCAAACGAGAACCCTTTTCAAAAGACAGTACAACCTGTATACAAACACAACAAACGAAAAAACCTCTACCAGCACTATGCCACAGCAATCAAAAGATAACTATAGGGTCGACTCTTAGTGGTCTAGGATCTTAATCCTATCCCGCCACAACTTTCTATTCTGAGTCAGGTCCTCCGTCAAACCGACAACTTTCAAGTTCTCTCTAATTGTCTCGTTCAAGCTCTTCTTTGGTCATCTCCTCCCTCTTTTGCCTTCGGGGATGTTGATCATCTCACATCTCCTCACTGGAGCGGCTAAACTCTTCCTTTTCACATGACCAAACCATCGGAGTCTTGTTTCTCTAATTTTATCTCCGATGGGAGGTGCTTTAACTAAGTCCCTAATAACTCCATTCCTAATTCTGTCTATTCTCGTAAAGACACACATCCACCTTGTCATTCTCATCTCTACTATCGTCAGCCTTTGAATTTACGTCTTTTTTAGAGGTCAACATTCCGATTCATACAGAACGATCGGTCTAACTATTATGCGATAGACTTTGCCTCTCAATCCAAGGGGCACCCTCTTATTACACAGCACACCTGAGGTATACTTTCATTTTTGCCAGCCTACTTTTATTCGTTGGTGAATATCTTCGTCAATATCCTCATTCTGCTGAATGATAGAGCCTAGATACTTAAACTTATCGACCTTAGGTATCGGCCCCCAATTCGGGGTGACTTTTCCGCCTGCATCTACCATTTCATTGAAACAACAATGAAGGTACTCTGTCTTCGATCTACTTACTCTAAAACATCTAGATTCTAGAGAATGCATCCATTGCTCTAACTTGTCATCAACTTCTATCTGGCCTCATCAATAAGAACAATGTCATCTGCAAAAAGCATACACTAAGATAACTCATCCTGAATTTCTCTTATAAGTTCATTCATAACTAGAGTGAAAAGAAAGGGGCTCAAGGCGGAACCCTGATGCAGGTCCATACGAATGAAGAAGTTATTAGTGACCCCTCCTAGCGTCTTAACACTCGTCCTACCTCCTTTGTACATATCCTTAATAATTCGAATATACAAGGGTAGCACTAATTTCTCCTCCAAGCATTTCCATAACACTTCACGCGAAACTCTATCATATGTTTTTTCCAGGTCAATGAATACCATGTGGAGATCCACCTTTCTATCTCTATACAAATCCATGAGTTTTGTAATGAGGTAAATTGCCTCTATGGTTGACCTACCTGGCATAAAACCAAATTGGTTCTCTGAAATCGAAACATCCTTCCGCAATTTTCTCTCAATCACCCTTTCCCATAACTTCATAGTGTGATTGAGTAACTTTATACTCCTAAAATTATTACAATCCTGAATATCATATTTGTTCTTGTACAAAGGGATTACTGTACTAGACCTCCATTCTTCTGGCATTTTAGCGGTCTTAAAAATAACATTAAAAAGCTTCGTTTTCCACTCTAATCCCTTCTCACCCAAGCACTTCCACACTTCCACCGGTATTTGATCTGGACCCTCTGCCTTCGCATTGAGCATATTTTTCAGGGCCTCTTTAATCTCGACCTTGCTGATATGACCACATTCTCGCTGGTCAATCCTCCTCTCACCACGCTCTCGTTCCCTGCTTCGGGAATCTTCCATCCCTTCACCATTGAGGAGATTGGAAAAGTATCTTTGCCATCTCTCCTTGATTTCTGCGTTCTCAAATAACACTTTACTATTTTCATCCTTGATGCACCTCACAACACCTAAATCCTTTATTCTTCTTTCCCTAACCCTCGTCAGCTTAAAGACTTCCTTCTCCCCTTGGTCGTCAGTCTATGATATAACATATTATAAGCCTTGCTCTTAGCTACCGCAACAACTTTCTTATCTACCTTCTTTGCTGCCTTATATCTAGTTCTACTAATATCTCTCTCGCTCCGCTGTTCATGTAATCAGCATATGCCTCTTTTTTCTCCCTGACTTTCTCCTTTACCTCCTCGTTCCACCATCAGGCACCCTTTATTTTGTTACTACCCCTTTTAGAAGTACCTAGGACGTCTATAGCTGACCTTCGAATACAGTCTGCAATTGCCTTCCACATTATATCTACATCCTCTACCCACCTTCAAGCTCCTTCTTCAGTAATCCTCTCTGATAATAACATGACATTCTCCTTTGTGAGGGTCCACCACTTAACTCTAGGGTCCCCGACTCTCCTCTTCTTCCACTTTAAACTTTTGAACTCCATATCCAACACTAGCAACCTATGCTGAGTTCCTAGCTCCTTCTTCCACTTTTCTGCCAATTATAATTCTACCAAAAAAAAAAGTTTGTGTGTCATTCATATTGTTTTTTTGGGGATGTCAGGGTTTCTGGAAGACTTTAACACAACATATAATGAATTTCATGCTGGTACTCAACAAATTGATTTGGATTTATACTTCATTTCATTCTCAGAATCTCTTCAATGTGTGTTTCAGAGAAGGTTTCTTTTTCAAAAATGTACGTTAAGGAGAAGGTAGAATGGAGCCAATCGGTGAGAGAATGAGAGCAGGCACTAATTAGTTGTAAGGTTAACAACATTCATAGCCACCAGTAGAGGGGGGGGGGGTGACTTCATTGTAGGGGATAAGGGATGGATACAGTCAAGATTTGTTTTGGGTTGACCAATACATTAAACTTTTATATTTAAGAAATGTTTGAATTGTGAATCAGAATTTTGCTTAGTTATCTTTGGAGTGAACTTAAATCTATTGAATAGGGTTGCAACTAACGATGAATTAGGTTGGAGGGTCTTCTTGTGTGGTAGCTGGGGTACTAAGTTCAACAAATCTTCAAGTGTTTGGGCTCATGCTAGTTGCTTTATAGTTAACTTGGAATGATGGAATATTTTGTTGCCAGTTAATATTTGACAGGTTGCTCAAGTAGGTTGAGGCAGGAATTTCATTTTGGCCCAGCTAAAGGGGGTAGTATCCTCTAATATCTTGGATGACTATTTGACTGGGCCTTTCATTGTATCATTTTCTATTTGCTTCTCCTGAGGCGTATCAATGATCTAAGGTTAACTTTTGCAATTCTAATTTGAATAATGTCTCATGATATGAGACTTCTAAAGAGCAAAATAACAAATCATTAATTAATTTGATATAATTCATTTACGAATACTAACCTGTGTGCATTTACCAATTTTTATCTAATCAGTCTGATTGGGTTGCTGCTTAGTTGCCTGTATGGCTTATTGGCTATGGTTTATAGCTTTGAAGCAAATTTCATATTTTTTAGATAATATGCTTCATGAGAGTGTTGAGAGCACGATGACTTTTGTAGTTGTCCCCTTTTGTACATGGGTGACATTGATCACATTATCTTGGTCTCATTTTAAATATAATTTTTAGCTACTGATTAAAAAGGAAAAAAAAAATAAATCTTGTGCTCATGTTTCTCTCCATGTCACGTTAATTTGTGGTGCTAGTATAAGAATCCACCTGTCCATGGCTGAATTGAAGCATATCTTTCTTTGCTTATTTTCCCCTGCTCTCTATCCTCTTTACTGTTCTTATTCTTGCAAATATAACCCAGCTTCCGGCTTGCTGATTACTTCTTCTTCCTCCATTCCCTCTCTTTTATACATCATGATAGGATGACATTAACATAATTTATATGGGAAAAATTGATTGAGAAGCTTCTTGTTTGATGTTCTCTCTTGCAGTGCCCCAAATGTTTTCATGTGTGAAGATGCCTGTTTAGGCTTTTGCTCTTCCATTGTCATGCATCGAAGTTCGTTTCATTTTTCTATTTTGATTTTGCAGGACTACAGCAAGTATACATTTCCTCTAGCTGTGGCTATTGTCTTATCTGGCCAGTATGAGGATGATTTGGATAACTCTGAAGATGTGATATATACTGGACAAGGTGGCAACAACTTATTAGGCGATAAGAAACAAATGCAAGATCAAAAAATGGAACGCGGCAATTTAGCTCTCAAGGTGTGAATCTTGGACTCTACATTTTTTGTCTCTCTCTGAATTCAGTCCCTGGGTTTGTGGTTATGTGTGTGAGCGTGATCTCATTGATCCAGGCATTGTTATTTATGTTCTTTCCCCACTTTCTCTCTTGCTCTATTTTTTTTCTTTCTTTGGGGGTTGGGGTGTGTTTGCCATTGGAGGTGCAAGCTGCATTTGTTCTGATTCAATTAGTCACTCACTTGACCAGAATTCTGAACTTTCCAGAAGTGAATGTATCTAGTAGCAGTATATTTAATTTTGATTTTTCCATTTCAGCTTAAGAACTTCTATCCAACACTTAGGACCCCATAATGAATCATGATTATGAACACTTGAAATTTTGGTCAAGCACCCATAAGAAAATGTCTTGGGTGTTTATATCTAGAGATGTACTCATGTTGAACTGTTTTTACGTGAGTCTGAGTACGTTGCTGTTATGTAGTTTCAACGTTTGCAGTTTTGTCATCTTTGTCCTTTATTAAGACTATTTTGTTAGAGTCAGGGATATGATTTTTAGAATGAGACTTTTATTTGTCCAAGTTTGTAATGAATAGATGACCAAAATTCTTCCTTTTCATGGTCAGTGATTGGGTTAGTAATTCTGTGAAGTTATATTGACATGAATGCTGTATTTGTTTGTGCACTTGCATGCTTGCGAAAGGTTTTTATCTTTTTAATGACTATGCATGCACTTATTTATTGCAGAATAGCATGGAGCAAAAATTGCCTGTGCGAGTTATCCGGGGCCATGATTCCAAAAGTAGTTATGTGGGCAGAGTTTACACCTATGATGGCTTGTACAGGGTAAATATTATGCACTTCATTATTTGGCAGCGCGTTGTTATCTGCCTGGATGAATTTGAGTCGTATTTTATCATTCTCAGATTTGCTCTTGATCATCTCAAGATTATTTTGAGAAATCCAAAGTACCTTTTAACTTTAGAAAGCTATGCTGATGTCACATCCTTAAACACATGTGCAGCTCATTCATACTAGCAGCAAAGGCACATTTACTACTTCAGACTGTTCAGAGTACATCCCCCCGCCCCCCTCCATTTGCTTATTAAAGTTGGCAGGTTGAGTGCAATGTTATGAACTGAACCAAACTGGCTGGTATGACTGGTTCAATGGGAACTGGACCATGATCCTGTCAAGATGTGGCCTTTAAAGCGGACATCACTTGACTAGGTTAAGAGGCAGCCAATTCTGCTGGGAAATTGTTTGGCTGAACCGGGTTTATGCGGTAGTTCACCTGGGTTTTTTTTCCCCTTCTAGTAATAAGTTTGCATATTTGCTGCTTTGGCAAGTAGAAACCCCTGAATCATACCAATGCTTCCAACTCTTGCTTCTGCGAATTGTACTGCTGCAATTCCTTGATGTATTTTGTTGCTATATATCTTTGTTAAGTGCCATACCTTTCTTCCCCTCTCGGAGAAGGGGGGGGGGGGGGTTCTAACTGCATATTTTTTTTCCCCATCTACGTATGTCAAAATTTAAGATGTAGTATTTGGTTAAACATTTGATGTGCTATATTAATTTTTTATTAGAATATTAATATCTTATGTGAACTAGTTAAGCAGGATGAAACTTATCAAACTTTCCACGGGTTTAAGCCTATTATTAGATGTGGATGTACTACTCATAAAATAATAGCTCTCTTCAAGAGATCCAGTTTGCTGGTTCAGCCCGATCTGACCAGTCCAATCATGAAGGCCTAGATCTAGAACCTTTGCCCAGATTGGAAACTTAGCCATGTTTGGCTGAAACTAAAATTGGCAACTGTTGTGTAAGAATCAAAGCCACATGGAGGTGCATCAAATTGAAATAGAAACTAGCTCATTAGCTCATCTTGGGGTTCGACATTATGGAAAAATTTGAGATCAAGAAGGCTATTTGCCAATGATTTGATGACAGACAAATATATGTTTTTTCTTGTCTTTGGATCTCGTCGGTTCAAACGAATGGCCTCTCTTTGCATGTTAAATATGGATGAAGTGTCAATTGCCTTAGTTCCATTGTTGCAATGAGAACTGAACACATATTCCTCTCTTTTTTAAAACCTGTGTTGGGGATTTCTTTTTTTAAATTTTTTTTTTTGTCGGAAGAATGATATGGATCGAAAGAAAAGGAAATAGAAGATTGATTTTTAGGATAAGTCTATTAGATTTAGTATTTTAGATTATGACCCTGACTGTTTGTCACTGTTCTATTTTTCTTTTTTATCTTAAAAATTCAGAATAGTTGATCTCAGAATATTAATTGTATTATAAACAGGATAGTAGGCTTTTAGGTTGTGAATACCAAATTATGCTCTGTTTTTCAGAGATGGCTATGGAGCAAAATTGACATCTGTTTGGTGGAGATGTTTCACATTGATCTGATCATGGTTTGACTCTATGTCAGAGTTTTATTTATGTATTTATTTATTTATTATTATTTTGACAAGGTGTTAGTTTTATAAATGTCAATGCTTCTAAGCGGGCGTCTGTAAAATTCTGCCTGGTAGTGAATTTTTAGTCTCTCGAATTTGCCTTTTCCCTTTCATTTTCCTATTTTGTAAATATCGATGTTGTGCTTTGCTATCCGTCGCATTATGTGTGTTATTCCTGTGGCTTGAGGTATGTGTTCGCTGTTTTGGCAGGTTGTGAATTATTGGGCAGAGAAAGGTGTCTCAGGGTTCACTGTCTACAAGTTCCGGTTGAAGCGCCTTGATGGCCAGCCTGATTTGACTACTAACCAGGTTTGCATGTCCTTTATGTCAATCCATTCTTGATTATTGGTGTCCATGAGTGTCTGTGGTCTTATTATCCTTTTGCTTTTGCATTTGCTGCAGCATAGAAATAGAGCTTTTTTTTTTTCTTGTTGTCACATAAGCTTGCTTGGATAATATTGTCTTAGATTTGCAATCTTTTGTAAAGAATCTTTGTAATGAAACACTTGTAGGTTCTTCATGTGTGGCATTCATCCAGTATGAATGGCTCATTGCATATGTCCATTTTGTCTTGAATTCCACAGATGAACAATGCAATCTTAGTATATGACCATGTGTTTCCATGATTTGAATTTCAGTTCATGCCAATTAGTTTCTCTTTCATTTATCTATCTGTCTATCTATCTATTTATTTTAAAGTTATGAATGTCTTGATATGATTTAGCTGAAAGGGTAATCATTTTCCACCCTACTCATTATCAGTCTCCCCCTTATTTTGTATGATTGATCCTAGATATCAAGACATTGCGCATTCAGTTGTAATTGTACCTTGAGCATATTCATGATCAACCCTTTTATCTTGTACGATTTGGTTCTCAAAATCTGATCCTTTTTGGTCTTCGGTATATGAACTCCAATATTAGCTTCCCTTTTGTGTCAGTCACAACCTCATAACTTGTAAGTCATTACTTTTGACATTGTGTGAAATAAAGGCCATTACATAACAGAATCTTAGCTCACCGTTGTGCAACTAGTTATGTAAAGTTGGTCTCATAATCACATCACATTAATGGCATTTTCCATTATGGTCATGGATTCAAAATGTGGCCAATCCTTGATGAAACGGTCGCATCGGAAAGGTTTTTGAGTTGGCCGAACCGCATTTTTGCCACGGTATGGAACTCAATTTCTGCAGTAGAGCGATTTTTCTATATCGTGACCGCAACCTCAATCGTGAAAAACGGCTTGAATCCATGATTGTGGTTGGTTGTCGAAGCCTTTAGCAAATAGATGCAGCCACATTAGAACTTTTTGTTTTTTTTAAAGAAAATGATAACAAACAAAATAAGTAGAAAAGGTATACTTCACCGTTAAACTCAGGCAACCAACTTGGAATTCTCAAGTTGAATTTGAAAATTGGTTTAAGCTGCTGCGACCTTTTGCATTGTGTCTGTCAGATATTGATCCATGGCTTCAGAACCATTAATGCAATCAGTCATGGCTGTGCTTTGATTCCTGGACATACTAAAGTTCAACTAGTATAGCCACAGTAGATGTTTATTATTGTGGATTCAGTTTCCGTATAAGGAGGACGATATGAAACATTTTTGTATGCGGTGCAGCATTTGGACTTGGTTACATGATACATCTGTTACATGTTCTACTTCAGGCATAAAATAACCTATTTCGAATAATATTTATGTTTTTTTATCACAGAATGGATCAAAATGATGTGTTTAATTGTCCATATTCATGTTGAGTTGTTGACTATCTCCACGGGTACTTGTACTGCAATGAAGAAATCGATAACATAGCACAACGAAGTTGAAATTCCAAGATTGCTCTGTGGTTGCTTAGTGCTTACTTAAATTCCTAGTAACTTATTTGACAGGTTCATTTTATTCGAGGCCGTGTCCCCAATTCTGTCTCTGAAGTACGAGGGTATGTGTTATGCTAATGACCACTGTCCTTATCAGCTTAGTTTTAGCTTATTTTTCAATGCTGCTTTGGTTGTTGGCTGCAGGTTAGTTTGTGATGATGTCTCTGGGGGTCAGGAGGATATTCCTATCCCGGCAACAAATTTGGTTGATGACCCACCTGTACCTCCTATTGGTGAGTTCTATGTTTTTATTAAATGGTGTTCATTGCCTCTATCTTCGGTTCTTTTGTTGCATGTTCCACTAAGATCATCAACCATGATTTACTTCAAATTGGGCGTTAGATAATGGAGCCCAATTATGAACATCATTGACTTTGGCAGTCACTTATTTTATGATAATCTTTTGACATTCTATATCTATCCACTCTCAACATCACCCAAACTAACTATTTATTATTACACCTATGCTGCCTTCCTTGTCATATATATGTACACACACACACACACGTGTGTGTGTGTGTGTATCATGTTCATAAATATTAAATAGATTCATGATTTTGTAATGTTCATTGTAATAATATTTTTTTGGTAAACAGTTTTTCAAAGAAATGCTTTTCTTGTTAAATATATCCTTAATGTTTCTATATTTTATTTTTAAATTTTAATTTCTATATTTGTTCTTATTCTGTTGTTATAGGGGAGTTAGGAAGAAAAGAGAATAGAAAAATAATTTTATAAAAAAAGAAATAAGAATGCATGCAGTATGAATGTGTGTGTGAGAGAGACAGAGGAAGGGGGGAGGAGAGGGCTATTTTAGTTTTATCCTGATGCAGCCCTTGCAAGTACAAGGAAAGGGAAAAAAGAATAAAAAGGGAAATGTGCAATTTGGCTGGCCTATGGGTGGAAGAGAGAGGGAACTGATAGAAGAGATTGAGTCAAAATCTTAACCAGTGTGGTTTATATATACTTCTTCTCAATTGTGTCAAATTTTGACCCTTTTAACCCCTTCTCTTGGACGCTTAACCCCATGTTTGACACTGTCTCTCTAACAGCCATGTTACATGGTTGGCGATGCTTTAATGTGCGTGAAGAATGAAGGAAACAAGCCTGGTACTAGGAATCTATGATATAATCTAATATTCGGAAACATGTATTTTGATATTTTTTAGTGTGATTTTCATAGGTTGTTTTGTGGGCATGGTTTCGTAATGTTTAGGTCCCCCCCCCCCCCCCTATTTAAGATAGATCTAAGCTATATTTTACCTTGTTTTATAAATCTTGACAGAGTGATATAAGTAAGATTATATGTCCTATGATATTATTACGCATTGATGACCAATATTATCAGGATTGATTTCAAGATACACGTGTAAAGTTCTTTCTCTACATCGGTGCATCCTGTTTCTCTACCTTTTATCCCTAGTTCGTTTACAATCTCCTCCTTGAATTCATCCACTTATAGTTGGTTTATTGGAGTTGCTTGGAAGGAGGGATGACATGAAACCTATCAGATCCATGGTTGGTTGGTAGAATTGCAAACATTGGCCTTACCCATACCTTTCTCAAAACTGGCTGTAAAAATAGGGTCTTAAACAAAAATTTCAACTGAAAACCTGAGATGAATTGAGCCAGAACAAAATACACATCAGCGGGTCAAACTTGACTCCTGTTTCCCCTGTTGGGTCAAGGCAATAAAGAAAATGGCTTGGTTGCGTGCAAGAATAAAAGCGGGATCATTTGGTTTCTAGTTTTTTAACCCTTGCCAACTTATCTCTTTGTCTACAACTCTCCTTAGAGTGCCAATCACTTCTGTATCGTCCTTCTCGATTGGAAGGCCTATCAATTGCTCAACATTCTACTTTTTCTGCATTTTCTGGATAGGGGTTAACTTTGTCTGGAAGTTAGCATGTGAGACTTTTTATAGATGGAATCTATCATTAAGCAGTCATCGTCCTGTGGAGTGCATCTTACTTCTTATGATGTTTGTTGTGCCTTATTTTAATTAGGAAAGTGGAAGCATAATTGGCACATATTATAGAAATGCAAAAGGAATGCATATCAGTTCGGGCAACCTTTTCAGGATACTGTTAAAAGCATTTTCAAAGTGAACCTATGATTGCTCAAATCTATATATTACTGGAATGACTGCTCCAAGCTGTTAGCTTCTCGATTGGCAGATTCTGTGAATAAAATATAAAATCAATACGCTGCTAAATTGATGATCTCAACTTTCAGTGGTGTTCTTCGATTGAGAAGCAAAATTATAAATTTTGGATGACTAAACTCATTACTTATAATTTTAGTGAGCGGGTCCTTTTTCATGCTTTTACCGGCTTATGCCTGGTAGTTCTGATCCTTCGTAGGCAATCTTGCAGAATTCCAATATTTTCACTGTTATTAGCTTCGTAAGACTTAAATATGTGAAGTTCTGATATCAAGGCATTCTTTGACCTTGTGCTTTGTGCCACTATTACACACTTGAAGATTTGGTGGTGCTGTGTTAGTCTAATATTCTTCCTTTTCATTGGTTTGAAATTGCTCAAGGTTTCACGTATTGCAACTCTATCAAACTTGCTGATAATGTGAAGATTCCTACACCTACCATTGGATGTGGTTGCACAGGCAGTTGTGTTGATCCGAAGGTTTGTGCTTGTGCTAGGCTTAATGGCTCTGACTTTCCATATGTTCACAGAGATGGTGGCAGGTGAGAAGACAATTAGTGAAGATGCAAGGTAGAATTAGATGACAAATAATCGATTCTCAACTTGTGGTTGTCTGCTTTATAGGCTCATCGAGGCTAAGGCTGTTGTTTTTGAGTGTGGGCCTAAATGTAGCTGCACTTCTTCATGTGTCAATCGGACATCCCAAAGGGGCCTGCGATACCGATTTGAGGTGTTGTTCCTTGGCCAATCAAATATAAGTCATCTAACTTTTCTATGAGATCGGGCCTAAGTTTGTTGTAGTTTACTTGACATTAATTTTGTTAATTTTGTTATGAACAGGTTTTCCGTACGCCAAAGAAGGGCTGGGGCGTCAGATCTTGGGATTATATACCCTCTGGTGCACCGATTTGTGAGTACACTGGAATGCTCAAGAGGTCAGATGAGGTGGACAGTGTTTCCGAGAATAATTTCATTTTTGACATCGACTGCCTACAAACAATGAAGGGGCTTGATGGAAGACAGGTATTAGCCTTTTACGTTAAAATGAAATTCTGTATTGTATGTTATGTGTTTTCATTAAAGTTTTCGGTACTTAATTGGACCTCATGTCAGGTTCTCATTGGAATGATGCATCTTGTGTTGGTACAGGATTTTTGTACTGAACTCTTAATGAGGGGCAAATTTTGACAAAAATAAGGAAATTTTGTAGGTATAACTTGTTTCATAGTGTCATGCCAAAATCATCACAAAGCATCCCTTATCCAAAAGATAAGCTCAAAAACTTCCAGCCCATTTATTGTTATGCAAGACTCAACACCAAATCCAAGCCCACTTGAAAACATCCTACTCTCTCACTCTTAGAGTTGTTTAAAAATTATTAAATATTGTTTATTTTATTGTCTATCTTTTTTCTCCCCATATTTTGCAATGTATGTTAACCTTTGTAAGCAAGGTTATATAAAAAAGATATGCAGGTAGATGATCCATATGCGTAGAGTTTGGAAGACAATTCATGAATACATAAAAGATCATATTTATTAGATGAGATAGATGTCAAATGACAAAAATGATTATTTGGCTGGAAGTATAAAGAGAAAATTAAGAGTCTGTTGAGATTAATCTGCCTTAATAAAATGGTACTGAAAAATGGTTATTTATGTTGAGTATACTTATAATGCTTGTGTTATCTGCTAATAGATGAGATTGCGGGATGTGTCCATCCCTCCTGATAGCTTACCCGAGGAGAAGATTGTGGATAGTGCAGCAGAGTTCTGCATTGATGCAGGTGTCACGGGAAACCTAGCAAGATTTATTAACCATAGTTGTGAACCCAACCTTTTTGTCCAGTGCGTCTTGAGTTCGCATCATGATATCAAGCTGGCAAGGGTGATGCTTTTTGCTGCTGACAACATACCACCACTCCAGGTGACTTGCTATTTCTTCCTTGCTGTTCTTTCTGCTGTTTCCTCCCATGTATGTGGAGATAAGATATATTTTTTTCTGGGGGTTGGGGGGGGGGGGGATGGATTATGTAGTCAAAGCCGAGCTTTGACCAAGCAGAACTTATGGGCTTGCCAAGCCGCCTTGGTTGGTTTACAGCTCTAGGGATAAGTGTGCTCCACTAGTTAACTGGGACAAACAATACATCGTCAAGTTATTTCCCCTGGTAGTGCATTGATGCACTGATGGCTCTCTATGTTGACTTGTTTGGATCCGATGTGAAACTTTTAGTAGCTTCCTGAAATTAGAACGGGCCCAGCTTTTGTTAGGAAGTTCGAAATATGGTATGAAATCATCAGTTGAAATGAGACAGGCATCTAATAATGTTTTGTTAAACTCACAGGAGCTTACATATGACTATGGGTACCCGCTTGATAGTGTCATTGGCCCGGATGGGAAGGTGAAGAAGATGGCTTGCTATTGTGGTGCTGAAGGCTGTAGGAAACGACTATTTTAGTTGCTTAGCTGCTGGGTTTCATAGAGCTTCGTTCATGCTGGATGCTGCTTGTTGATGCGTAAGACATAGAAGGATGCTAACAAAGGACCATTTTCCCCCATTTTGCACTTTTGCAATGTACAGCCTCTCATTCTTAGGATTTGCATTGCATTACAGCACAAGAGCAAATAGAGCTTGGATGTGGAAACTACCGGAGGCATTTGTTGTTGTCAATGCGCAGGTTGCAAGTCTAGTCTAGTGAAGGCATTGCAAGTAATCTCAATGAGTCCATTAGTTGCACATGGAAACTTCTGGCTTCTAGAATTAATGTGTCTATATGCTCTGGAAGTTTGACATATTTGCCTCGTAATTGTAGCATATTTTGTGCAATTATGCCAACTGATGTCCAATTCTTGATTGTTATTTGCTGCTACATCTGAACAGCTGCTACTGTGGGTTGTTTTAGCTACTGCATGTGAACTGCTTGAAGGGCAAGCTTGTGTTTGCATATGATCACTGCAAACTCGGTTTAGCCATTGGGTACCTACTTGATCTGATTTTGCTCATGAAATAACTACTCGTCTAGTGCTAGATTTGATGTGTTCGCGTATTATTTGGAACACTACAGCTTCATACGGGTATTATTTGGAGTTAATTCCTCAGATTATTTGCGGCACAGTAACATCTGGGTTGAATGAGTTTAAAAATGTATTCTGTCATTGGTGTATTTTATTTTGTTTTGCCTTAAAAATGTTCCACACTCAACGGAGTCAACGTTAAATTCTAATGATAGCCATGAATTCAACTGTGAAGGAATAAACCGCATACTCTATGAGGGGTAGCTGGGTGTACATTAATAGCAATAATTAGCGTTAACAGGAATACAATTACCAGACCCATAAACCTATGGCTACACACACACACACACACACACACACACACACACACACACACACACACATATATATATATATATATATATATATATATATATATATATATATA
>JACYFF010031958.1:69008697-69061358 GCA_017589665.1 Selenicereus undatus | reverse complement strand
ATATATATATATATATATATACACTATTATGCTTCTTCAATCTGTATGGGGCGGAATAGTGGATAGATTGGCCTTGAATTGAAGAAGCTTCTGAGTAGACTGAGTAGAAAGCCCCTTAGTGAAAATGTTAGCCACCTGTGATTGTGTGGGAATATAGCTAACCTGAATATGGCATCGAACGATCATTTCTCGCACAAAAGGATAGTCGACGCAGATGTGTTTGCTGCAATTATGAAGAACAGGGTTGGCAGCAAGATAGGTGGCAGAGATATTATCACAATGGAGACAGATCAGAGTCTGAACAAATACACCCAGATCAAGAAGAAGTTGTCGTAACCATTGTATTTCGGCAGCAGTGTGAGTAGCAGCCCTATACTCGGCCTCTATGGTGGAATGGGACATAGTAGGTTGCTTCTTGGCCCGCCAAGAAACCAAATTAGAGCCTAAGTAAATAGCAAAGCCAGTGGTGGAGTGGCAGCTGTTAGGACTGCCAACCCAGTTAGCATCACAGTATGCAACCATAAGGTCAAGCTTGGAGGCAGCAATGAAGTAGAGGCCACGATCAACAGTACCCTGCATGTATCTGAAAATTCTTTTGACAACATGGAGGTGAGAAGTGCGGTGAGCATGCATAAATTGGGAAACTACATGCATGGCATAAGCAATATCAGGTCGAGTCATGCTAAGGTATTGCAGTGCACCAACCATACTCCAAAATTTAAAGGGATCAGCAAGTAATTCACCAGTAGTTGAGGATAGCAGTCCGAGAAACAGATGAAGTGCGTACATGTTTGACAATGTGTAAATGGAATTTACGTAGGAGGTTGGTGACATATTTGTGTTGGGATGGGAAAAGACCAGTGGGAGTGCACACAACCTGAACCCCAAGAAAATAGTGTATGTCACCAAGGTCTTTCATAGCAAAATGAAGTGACAGCTGAGAGATGAAAGGCTAGATAAGGAAGAAGAGGGGTACAGAAACAAGATAAAGAAGAGGGGTAGAGAAAGATCACAAAGCAAAATTTGGAAAATCAAGCTCAAAATTTAGATGTGACTAAATACCAATGAAACCTATAATCCAACATTGAATTTTCTTTAGTCATGCTTAAAATTAGAAAAATTTGCGCTTGGAGAGCAAAATTGCAAACTTCTTTTCTAAGCAAATATTAAAACTATAAAAAAAATCAACAAAGATTGTTTTAAGTGGTTTGACATTTGTTTTTCAATAATCTTCAAGTTTGAGCATTGTAAATTGAGAAAATATTTGATATGAGAGCTTTATCATTTTATGGACCAACAGTAGCTTGATTTTAATAAAATAAAGATCCAAAAATTTTAAAAAATAAAAAAATAAATCCACCAACTAAGCCAAGCCAACCTGAGCCAAGCTAGGCTTGGGGTTGGCTCAGTGAAGCCAATGAGTGTACTCAGCTTCGGCTTGACTTTGAGTTGGCTTGGTGAATGGTGACTGTGTACCCAAATACCCAATCAATGAGTTGAAAATTATGAAGATTCCAAGCACTCGATATATTTATCTTAACTTTTCATTTTGTTGAGTTGGCTTGGTTACTGTTAGAGCTGACAAAAAGTTGTCCAATTCGAATACCTGAATTTGTCCAACTCGAAAAAAAAACGGATATGGTCATGAATTTTTCATCCGAATTTTTAATTTGCACACACCATTTTTTATATTTCTATTGTCTGAACTCGGTTTTGACCCGAATTTAGCCTTATTTGAATTGTCTGACTCGGAAGAATACGGGTACTGGACATCAATTTATTGTCCGAATTTTGGCATTGTCTGATTTGTCCAACCTGAATTTGACCTAAACCCAAATTTTTGTCAGTGCCAGTTACTACTATATACCCAATCAATGAGTTAAAATTATGAAGATTTCAAACATTCAACATATTGATCTTAACTTTTCAATTTCTGCGTGTTTGTTTATATAATTTTAAAAATGTTTAGTGCGAGTAATTAAAAAAAAATTGCTTGTGTTGGTATCATATATATCCATATCTTATATTTTACAAGCAGTTTATTTATTAACTTTCATTTCTTAAGTGACTACTATAAATTGGCTCTAGTTAAGTGAAAGAATGTGTTGGAGTAATGGCACCCCAAAAGGGTGTTCACTTACTCTCTCTATCTCTTTTGTTGTCCCGCATGAAGCTTTTGGGAGTGGCTTGAAGAATTTATATATCACACTCTTCTTGCACTTGTCGAATAACTTGAAGCCATGTTTTAAGGGGGGTTGAGGGGACTTGGGCTGCCACATGCGCGCGCCGCCGCCGCCCTCTGTCCGGTCCGGGCCGCAGGCTGTGGGCTTGTGCCTTACACTATATTTTTGGAGGAATTTTCACTAGACTGATTGCGTATGAGCTGTCATAATCCTAACGGCTAGTTGACTGAGTCTTCCTCCATCTCTGCCTTAGTCACCATGATCCTCTCCCCCATTACTGCTTCAGTTACATGATTCTCTCCCGTTCCAGATTTTCCGCCCCCTTTTTTCTCCTCTAAATTATGGCCATTCAATGGCTCTACTGCCTCATCAGTCCACTATATAAAGGGGTCTTCTGCAGCTCTAAAATATACACAGAAACTAACTCTCTCTTCTCATCTCTACTTCCTCGGCATACAAGTTGCTATACTCCAAACCTTCTCCCTCGAGTGCACGAGTGCAAAGCCTACTGTGTTAAACCTTGGGGAGCTTCTTCGCCGTAACGATTTGCACCTAATACGGGCGAATTAAGCATTCAGGTCAATGGTACATACCACGACACATGTCATCTTCTTCTCCTTCCAGGAGCTATTATTATTCATTTATCCAACAATCTGAAAGCTTAATGTCAATGGCTGCTGCTCCAAAAACTCTCCTCGAACTCTACAAAACTGAACCTCTTGATGGAACCAATTATAAATGTTGGTCTCAAAAATTGCTCCTCTACTTTGAGCAACTTGAGATCGACTACGTGCTCAATATTGATCTCCCTGATGAAGGCAACACAGTTACTGATTCTGAACCTGCAACTCCTAGTGTTCCTAAAACTCCTTCTATTCCTCTTGACGAAGCCACAAAGAAGAAATTCGAGAGGGACAATAAACTGGTTCGCAGTTATCTACTGAATAATATGTCTAACCCTTTGTTTGATTTTTTTGTAAACTTTAAATCTGCCAAGGTCATTTGGACCAAACTTGAGACAAAATATGGTTCAGATGACGTCGAGAAAAGAAAATATATCGTCGGCAAGTGGCTACAGTTCTAGATTATGGATGACAAACCCATCATGGAACAAGTTCACGTCTACGAAAACCTGTGTGCTGAGGTCCTAGCAGAAGGGATGAAGATGTGCGAAATCCTCCAAGCCAACGTGCTGATAGAAAAATTTCCACCATCCTGGAGCGATTACAGAAACCACCTCAAGCATAAAAAGAAAGATCTCACACTGCAGGAATTAATCAGCCATCTGCGGACTGAGAAGGCAAATCGGCTGAAAGATAAGTTGTCTTTCCTTTCTTTAAATTTTGTTAGTTCTAGCTTGATTGAATCTGTTGTACAAACGAACAAAGATAGGTTCAAAGGCGAAGGGAAGAAATTTCAAAAGCCAACTCAAAATCTCAGGAATCAGAATTCTGCTAATAGAAAGATTCAGAAGCCCAAGGTGGTGTGCTATGTATGTGGCAAGCCTGGATACAAGGCCTACCAATGCAATCAAAGGAAAGGGTCAGTCCAAGTCAAACACAAGTCTGCAACACCTACTGCTAACATTACTGAAACCGAGGATGATGGGATTTATCTGTGCGGTTACCACCGGGGAGGCCAATCTAGTGCATAATATGTCAGAATGGATCCTGGATTCTGGAGCGTCAAGGCATTTCTGTGCCAACAAGGAAATTATGATTAACTTTGAAAAGGTTGCTGATGGACAATGCGTTTACATGGGCAACTCTTCTACAACCGCTGTCAAGGGTAAAGGGAAGATTTTACTTAAGTTTACTTCTGGAAAATTGCTGTCTTTAAGTAATGTTTTATTAGTCCCTTCCCTTCGTAGAAATTTGATTTCTAGTACCCTTCTTGACGTGGCTGGCCTTAAAATTGTGCAAGAAACCGGTAAAGTTTGTTATCATGCGAAATGGGGACTTCGTTGGGAAGGGGTATCGTAGTGGGGGGCTCCTTGTTTTGAATGCTGTTGCGCAAATTAATAATGAAACTGCTGCCAATTCTATTTATATTGCTGAGTCTGTTGATCCGTGGCATGGTAGACTTGGACATGTTAATTTTGCTTCATTGAAAAGACTTAGAAACATGCGTTTAATTCCAAATGTGAATACTGAAAATTGTTCTAAGTGTCCAGTCTGTGTTGAAGCAAAATTTGCCACGAAACCTTTTAAAAATGTAACAATTAGGAAGACAGAATTGTTAGAACTAGTGCATTCAGACTTAGCAGACTTTAAGAACACTATAAGCAAGGATGGAAAGAAATGGTATATCACCTTTGTAGACGACTACTCTAGGTATACCAAGATTTACCTCCTTAAGTCTAAAGATGAGGCTGAGGAAATGTTCTTAAAGTACAGAGTTGAAGTTGAGAATCAGTTGGACCGAAAAATCAAAAGACTCAGGTCTGACAGAGGTGGGGAATATGATACCAATTCTTTGACTGCCTTTTGTGAGAAAAATGACATAATACATGAGACTAGCGCCCCTTACACTCCTCAACAAAACGGTGTTGCTGAACGGAAAAACCGTACCCTTAAAGATATGATGAATGCCATGCTTCTTAGTTCTGGTCTATCTGATAACATGTAGCGGGAGGTTGTTTTGACAGCTTGTTTTATACTCAATAGAGTTCCTCATAAGAAGTTAGATCAAACCCCATATGAATTGTGGAAAGGGTATGCCCCCAACCTAAATTATCTGAAAGTGTGGGGGTGTTTAGCCAAAGTTACACTACCTAGTCATAAACGTTCAAACATCGGCCCCAAGACGTTTGATGTTGTCTTTATTGGTTATGTTCACAACAGTGTTGCACATAGATTTATGTCTTTATCTGATTTCTCTATTTCAGAGTATAGAGATGCTGATTTCTTTGAGCATGTTTTCCCTTTGAAAAGGAATGTGCCTCATGCTGTGTCTAATATTGTACCTGAACATGTGAACTTGCTTGCTTCTAGCTCTAGTATTAGAGACTTGGGAACTGAACCTAGAGGTTGTAAGAGATAGATGATTGAAACTAGTTTTGGCCCTGACTTTATCACTTTTTGGTAGAAGTCCTTGAGAACTTTGACATTGATGCTTTGACCAATGAACTTGTGTCTCTTTATTTACTTAAGGAAGATCCTAAAACCTACCAAGAGTCTATGAGGTCTATAGATGCTAATATCTGGAAAGAAGCTACTAAGAGTGAAATACATTCCCTTGAGTCAAACAAAACTTGGGAACTGATCGACTTGCCTAAGGGTTGTAGGCCCATTAGTAGTAAATGGATCTTCAAGAACAAACTTAGGACGGATGGCTCTATTGAAAGGTACAAATCTAGATTAGTCATTAGAGGCTTTGACCAGAAAAAAGGAATTGATTTCTTTGATATACTTATTCTCCTGTGACCAAAATTGCAACAATACGATCTCTAGTTGCTTTGGCTGCTATTCATGATCTTGTGGTACATCAGATGGATGTCAAAACAGCATTCCTCAATGGTGACTTAGAGGAAGAAATTTATATGTCACAACCTGAAGGGTGTGAGGTCCCTGGTCAGGAGAACAAAGTGTGCAAACTGAGAAAATCCCTTTATGGTCTAAAGCAAGCCCCTAAACAGTGATACAAGAAAATTTGCTAGTTCTTTAGAGAAAAATGACTTTACTGTTAACAACTCAGATTCTTGTGTTTATTCCAAAATGTTTGGATCTAATTATGTGATCATGTGCTTGTATGTGGATGATATGCTGATCTTTGGTACCAACCTATGTGCCATTAATGAGACTAAAAGAATTCTGTTTTCTCTCTTTGAAATGAAAGATTTAGGAGAAGCAGATGTTATCTTGGGGATCAAACTTATAAAAACCAAGAGTGGTTTTTCCTTAAGTCAGCCTCATTACATTGAGAAAGTGTTGAAAACTTTTAACTCTTTTGATGTGGTACTTGTAAGAACTCCCTATGACCCTTGCATACATCTTAAAAAGAACAGAGGACCTAGTGTTTCTCAAATTGAATATGCTAAGATAATAGGGAGTGTGATGTTTCTCATGAACTCCACTCATCCTGACATTGTATATGCTGTTAGTAGAATAAGTAGGTACACTCATAATCCTGCTAAAGAACATTGGGATGCACTTCATCGTTTGTTGAGATACCTTAGAGGTACTATGGATTGGTGTTTACACTTTTGTAAATTTTCTGCTGTACTGGAAGGTTTTTGCAATGCAAATTGGGTTGCTGATAACGATGAAGTAAGTTCTACTAGTGGCTATGTTTTTACATTGGGTGGAGGAGCTATTTCATGGAAGTCTGCAAAATAGACATGTATACCTCGCTCAACCATGGAATATGAGTTTATTGCTCTTGAGTTGGCAGGTCAAGAAGGTGGATGGCCCAAGGGTCTCTTGACTGGCATACCATTGTGGGGCAAACAATCAACACCTATCTCCTTGCATTGTGACTCGCAAACAGCAATTGGAGTTGCGCACAACAGTGTCTATAACAGAAAAAAGAGACATATCCGTATTAGACATGGTGCGGTAAAACAGTTGCTGAACCATGGTGTGATCTCCCTAGAGTATGTGAGATCTGAGAAAAACTTGGCAGACCCTCTCACAAAGGAATTGCCAAGAAAAGTAGTTCTTGAAACGTCGAGGGGGATGGGGCTAAAGCCCATGGAATGAAGAGACATGGTAGATACCCATTTGTGGTCAAACGAAGCCATATTAATATTCTAACTGCACTACTTCCTATCCCTATGGCGTGGGTAGTGCTTGTGCTATAGAGAAGCACATTAATGAATCCATAGCCTGTTATGGTGGTGCTGTAGAGAAGCACTTGATAGATTCATCATCACCCTACAAGAGGTTGAGCTAACATACGCTCTTAATAATTCCAAGCCATGGTATGGTAGTCTAAGTAGAGATAGACTGATGGAATTACCTAAGTAAGTGTGAAGGTCTGGCCGCCTTTTATAAGAGACAAGGGCTGTCTCTCTAGAGCACTTATGAGACCTGAGGTACGCGCATGGGCCTAAAAGCGCAAGTGGTTATCGCGGAGTATACATATTTTAGGGTTGATATGTGCTGAGAGGGCCTCATTCAAAGTCTAACAAGTTCAAGACTAAGTTCACTTGTCAGACTTAGATGTTGCCTCTCTTCACTACATATCAATTCAATCGAAAGACATTGATACTTAAGTATTCGACCCTTCCTGCCCAGGAAATCTTTCTCATTATTCTTTTTCTTTTGTGTGCCATTAGTGGAGGATTGTTGGAGTAATGGCACCCCAAAAGCGTGTTCACTTACTCTCTCTATCTCTTTTGTTGTCCCACATGAAACTTTTGGGAGTGGCTTGAAGAATTTATATATCACACTCTTCTTGCACTTGTCTAATAACTTGAAGCCATGTTCTAAGGGGGGTTGAGGGGACTTGGGCTGCCGCATACGCGCGCCGCCCGCCCGCCCGTTCTGGGCCGCGGGCTGTGGGCTTGTGCCTTACACTATATTTTTGGAGGAATTCTCACTCGACTGATTGTGTATGAGCTGTCGTAATCCTAACGGCTAGTTGACTGAGTCTTCCTCCATCTCTGCCTTAGTCACCATGATCCTCTCCCCTATTAATGCTTCAGTTACATGATTATCTCCCGTTCCAGATTTTCCGCCTCCTTTTTCCTCCTCTAAATTATGGCCATTCAATGGTTCTACTGCCTCATCAGACTACTATATAAAGGGGTCTTCTGCAGCTCTAAAATATACACAGAAACTAATTCTCTCTTCTCCTCTCTAATTCCTGGGCATACAAGTTGCTATACTCCAAACCTTCTCCCTTGAGTGCACGAGTGCGAAGCCTGTTGTGTTAAATCTTGGGGAGCTTCTTCGCCATAACGATTTGCACCTAAGTCGGGCGAATTAAGCTTTCAGGTCAATGGTTCATGCCACGACACATGTCATCTCCTTCTCCTTCCAGTAGCTATTATTATTCATTTTTCCAACAGAATGTTCCTCCAATAGCCCAAATATTAAGAACGGGGGAACATAATTGGAAAAAATACAGATGAAAAGAAAACATAACATACTTCATTAGTTAAAGCGAAATATCACAAAAAATCCTACTTCCATTGTGTGTGGTAGGGCGAAAACTTCAAGTTCTATGGTCCAACTCCAACAATAGGCATTTCAAGTTGTGTACAATACTAGAGCAAATTATTTTTTATTTAATGGTATTAGTGAAGAGAAAATAAAAAACAAAAGAAAGATGAACTCGCTTAAACCTTTAATTAAAAGTATTGAAAATTAAGAATAAAAATTTAAATACTAAACAATCACATTACTCCTAAAACAATATTCCTTCCCTTGAAAACATAAATAGAATACACTATCTAGTTTTTGCTTCAGCTTTAGCCACTATGTGCAATTAGGTCCCATGTTCATAGGTTGGGCACATTTTAGTGAATAGCTAGGCTTCTCACTCTTTAAAAAAAAATTGAATAAAGTCCTAATATTTGAAAATTATTAAATTATAATTTTTGAAAAATTGCTAAACAATCTACAAAAAAAAGTGGGAAATAGCACACAAATAAAATTCATCAATATTAAATTAATCTTAAAAAAAGAATTGAATTAAATTTTTAAGTGGGCTTGATGAAAACATTTCTTTTTTTGGGTTGTAAACCAAATGAAGGGACTAGTATAATAGATGTTTATTCCATTACGGTTGCTAATGTGTTGGAAAAAATTAAGTGTTCGGTAGAAAAATTTTATATTAATGAATCAAAATTCAGGAGCTAGCATAATTACAGGCTAAGTGAGGTTAGAAATGGCACACAAACTCCTTGTAATGGTTGGGGAATCTAGAGAGACTCGCAAGCTTGTCATGATCACACGAACTTGGAAGGGGAAGAGTTGGACCAAGAGTACCCCACAGACAATAATGCATCTTACTCAAGATAATTCTTTTACGTTTCTGCCACCTTCAAAAGATCTAGAATTTACCATTCGAAGCCAACATTCAAAATTCTGAATCATGGAATTGACATAGATGTTCATGATGATAGTTCACTTTCATAGCTCACCGAGGAGGTCTTGGGAGTCAATTCCGATACAATGGTGGGAATAGATCCCAATGCAAGTGATGTATGTCTTTGCTCTATGTTGGGATTGATAAAAATCAATGGAAGGAAAGAGGAAAAGAAAAGGATGCAAGTTGTATGGCAGGGAGTAATAAGGTTGGATTTTGGCTAGCATTTGACAAGATGGTGCATGAAAAATTTGTGACAATCACATTAATGGATAGGCAGATATCAATGTGGTGGTTTTAAAAGGTAAAAAAGTAAGAGGTTGGACTTGTGGGGAAGCTTTTACATTTCTAATGACTTTAGACATTTAGTTCATTGGTTTCTCTATAAATAGGATAGAGAAGCTGATCGAAGATATAGAATAGAAGAGCTAAACTTGCTAAAAAATACCAAAGGGGAACTTGGTGTGGGTGGGTAAGTGTAGGGAGCAACTGGTAATTATTTGTTGGAAAACATGTCCAAGTAAGGCTGTGGAAAGGGACTGTTTATGAGAGCATGGTAATTAGCGCTTGTAGACGAGAAGAGTTGTTTGTATATTGTGCTGAAATATTGGAAATATATTTTTTCGCTTAATCGTTTGGGTCAGTTTTTATTTACTTTATTGTGTTCTTGATATTTTCCGAGTCTTATGCACTTAAAAACCCAATAGTGGTATCAGAGCGAGGTTGCGTTGGGAAGGAGGGCTTATAAGTGGTAAGAGGAGAAAATTGGTGTACAGAATGTAAGAGATGATATTGTTAAAAGGCTCGAATATTTCAATTGAACATTTTAATGGTCATGGTGATTTCACTTTATGGCAGCAACAGGTTAAAAATTTACTTACCTAGGAAGAGATAATCAAGACCTTGAAGGTGAAGACCCATAGGACCAAGAAGATCACAAATGATGAGTTCGTGACACTCATGGAAAAAGACAAGACATAGAAGATGTCAAAGGAGGAGTGAGAGGATTTCAAAGACATGACAACAAGTACAATCTTGTTGTGTCTTACAAATAATACTCTCCAAGAGGCTGTTGGTTTGATAGACCTGGTAGATTTTGGGGGCAAGTTAGAGCGCCGATAAAGTCCAACTCATTAACAAGTAGGTTGCACTTGAAAACAATTGTTTGGTGTCCAAATGACGGAAGAAGCAGATTTCAATCAACATCTAGGTGAATTCAACAAGATAACTACAGAGTTGGCATCTCTAGAGGTAAAGATTGAAGAGGAAGATAAAACTTTGCTTTTCTTGGCTTCATTGCCTTCATCTTTTGACAATATCGTGACTACTCTTTTGTTCGAAAAAGAGACATTGAGATTTGATGAGGTGGTTGCTACCTTATTGATGAATGAGACTTAGTAGTACAACAATGGATTCTCAAATGATGGTCAGGTGGCCATGGTTACAAAAGCGTGTAGTTGGGACTAGGATAGTCAAGAGAGGATTAAGGGTCCCAACAATCAAGATCAAGTGGTCAGAAGTTCAAATGCTACTACTATAATGAGGAAGGTCATATGAAGAGGGATTGTCGCAAGAGGAAGAATGATTTGAGTGACAAGAAGCCATCAGTAGTGGGAGTTGTAGAAGGTTCGTACCTAGGTGATGGAGCGACGTATTTTTGGCAATTGTTGAAAGTTCAGGAAAGTTAGATTGGATCTTATATTCAGGTTGCTCTTTTCATATGTGTTAGGTTAGAGAGAACTTTGATACATATCACCAATTTGAACATGATAATATTAACATGACAAATGGTGAACAAAGTCAAGTTGCCAGGGTAGGAACAGTACATATTCGCATATTTGATGGAGTTGTGCAGATAGTAATAGGGGTTAGACATATGCCAGATCTAAAAAGAAATCTGATTTCTTTGGGGACTTTGGATGCGAGAGGCTGCTGGTATTCGTCTCAGGGTGGAGCTTTGCAGGTCTTCAAAGGATCTATGGTCATCATAAAAGGAGAAATAGGGTGGAGCTAGGAGGAAGCAGGTAATGTTTGCTTCTTCAGTTTAAGGTGGTGATGACCATGGCAGATCAAGCTAGAAGCCATCGACATTGATTTTATTAAGGTAGAGATTGTTGGGATTGATAAAAATCAATGGAGGGAAAAAGGAAAGGAAAAGAATATTGGTCGTATGCAGGGAGTAATAAGGTTGGACTTTGGCTAGCATTTGACGAGACAGTGCATGAATAATTTGAGACAATCACATTAATGGGTAGTAGTGGCGGAGCCAGGGTCTAAATCCTAGGGTGTCGAACTATACTATACAATACAACTAATATTTGTCTAATTTGCACTCTAATTTTGTAATACATTTTCTTCCGTAATTTTTTTATGACAAAATATAACCATAATGTTGCACTAAGCCTACAAGAGATCCCAAATTTACCAAATTCCATCTTCAGGCTCTCAGGTTCGATTTTATTCACAAGTTTATCTGAATCAACTCCCATTGACTATTTCCAAAATGGTATTAACATAATTTTTAGGCACAAATTTGACTAGAATCGGTAAATTAGATACCATAGTTTGCAAAAAATAGTTATAAATTAACATAATTGTTAGCCACAAATTTGACTAGAATAGTTAAAGTAGATATAATAGTTTACAAAAAATAATTATAAATTAAAAAATAAATATTTGGCTCTTGATTTTGCCTCTGGAGATAAAGTTTTTTTTATATTATCCTCTTTCTAAGTTAATGTCAACACAATAGTAAAAACATTACGTATCTTAATGTTAAAAAAGTCACACAATTATTGTTGCCAAGGCTCGAACATACGACGAACCCAACCTAAGCAAAATCTAAGCACTTCACACCAGGCAAGCATTGCACACTTATTGTCATTTAACCAAACTAGAAAATATATAGCTTAATTATGTATCTTAATATAAAAAGGCCACAAAATTGGTGTTACCGAGATTTGAACGTGGGACCTTTCCACTACCTATTAACCAACACACACTTCCCATTGTACACACAAACTAAATAATATATATAGATGTTTTCTTTTTTCCCTGAAAGTAACATTTAAAATTTTTTTCTCAAAAAGGTGGGTATCAGTTGACACCCATTGCACCCACATAGCTCCACCCCTGATTGGTAGGTAGACATTAATTGGGTGGTTTTTTAAGGTTGAAAAGTAAGAGCTTGGACTTATGGGGAAGCTTTTACATGACTCATGGCTTTAGGCATCTAGTTCATTTGTTTTTCTATAAATAGGAAGGAGAAGTTGATAGAAGATATAGAGTAGTATAGCTACACCAACTGAAAAACACTAAAAGGGAACTTGGTGTGGGGTGGGTGAGTATAGGGAGCAACTGGTAACTAGTTGCCAGAAAAAACATTCGAGTAGGGGCTGTGGGAAGGGTTTGTAATTAGTGCTTGGTAATTAGCACTTGTAGACGGAGAGAGTTGTTTGTATAGTGTGTTGAAATAGTGGAAATATATATATTTTTCTCAAATTCGTTTATGTCAAATTTTATTTACTTTATCTTGTTTTTGATATTTTTCCGTATCTTATGCATTTAAAACCCAACACTCTACTGATAATCATGGAACCACTAATGAGAATGATTGGATTACATTCTCTAATTTGTGCCAACTAAATTGTCACATCAAAATTTCTTGGCGAACTTATCAAAGTCTTATAGATTGCAAATAAAATGGGTTTTGTGTGCATCTGGACCTGAATTCATGACTGATTAGACTATTGGGGCTATGACAAAGGAGACATAAAAGACAAGTTATTAACTTAGAAATCAAACAGCACTTGGACGACCAACTATATCACACGTTCATCAATAAAATTGCTCAAAATTGTAATTCACGAGTCATGTTTTGTACTTTGGCGTCGCTCTCCCAACAACCACATTTAAGCCAACTACATGAATCGAACTTGAATAAAAGTATCATAGCTTACCCATTGTTTTTTTTTTGGGCAGTTGTGATAGATGAACAAACAATAGAAAAGGACTACAATGGTATCGGGAGCTCCACCAAGATCCTAATCTACCTCCGAGCTATTTCCCTATTAACGCTTATGTCAGGAAATAATAATAAAATAATAATAAATCGAGCGTAATATATACGGTAATGTGAATTAATGTGGATATTCGAGCTTATTAAGCAAGAACAAGAAGATGATGGTGTGTTAGGGCCACACTATTGTTTTATTGCCGATCAGTTGTTCTAGTTGCTAAATTTATAAATTGCCTTGAATTGTTGTTCGATAAAAATATTTAGTCAATTGTGTGTGAGTTTTTAACTATTAGTTTTACTAAAAGAACGATTATTGGCTTAGTAATACTATTGACGTTGCTTATTTATAAAAATGGTTGAATCGACGCTAAACCGAGTTTATAAAATCATTTTCCATTTTACTAAATCGATTTCCAACGCTTAAACTGAAATGTTCGTCGTGAATCGTTTCAACCCGAGTTTAGCCTAACCATTAACGAGTTTGGGACCAGGGATCAGTTGAATGATGTTAGTTGTCAAAAAAAAAAGAAATTAGAACAAAAAGGGGGGGGGGGGGCACGCCCGGGCTGAGGACCCGAATGGGCACCCGACTCTCTCTCCCTCTCGAACGCTCGCTCTCTCTCTCACTCCCGTGACTCCCTCTCTGCCTCGCTCTCTCTCTCACCGGCGACGCCACCTGGCGCTGCCGCCGACCACGCGTCGCCGGCGAGAGAAAGGGACGAACGGTCCCCCCACCACGCGTCACCACCGCCCCTTTCGACCGTCAAATCCCCTCCACTTCGCACCACTTCACCCACGCGTCCTAGCCACCAGAAAACGCCGTCCACGCACCGGAAATCGACAACCCACCTCGCTCCTAACCTCCCCTATAAATTTCGAGCCAAAATCGAGCCAAAACCGAGCCCAATTCGCCACAATCGTCGTCAAATCGAAGGCTAGGGTTTCGGGTTCTTGAAGGAACGACTTGGGTTCGAGTTCGAAGGGTTTGGGGCGCGATTTGCTGCTAAATTGAGTGGATTATTGAGCAATTTCGTGTGAGTGTTTCTTCCTCCTAAGTTATTACTATTTTCGAAATGAATTTTCAGCAGATTGATGTTGCATGTCGATTTAGGGCTAGCTAGACTTGCTAGAAATATCAAGAAATGGCTATGCATGTTCGAATTTGAATTATTGTGATAGTTCATGCTTAGGTTTATAATTCGATGTAATTTATGTGCGTGTAAAAGGGAATCATGTATGAAGATGGATTAATTTTGAGAATATAAAGGCGTAGTTAGCTTGAATACGATTGAATTAAGCTATGGTTTTAAAAGAATTGAAAACGAAGTTGATTTGATATATTTAGCGTTGATTCGAGTAATTAGCGACTCTTGAAAATGGATTACTTTTAAAGTTATAAAGGTGTAATTAGTTAGAATATGACTAAAGCAAGCTATGGTTTTAAAAGAATCGAAAACGAAGTTGATTTGATATATTTAGTGTTGATTCGAGTAATTAGCGACTCTTGAAAATGGATTACTTTTAAAGTTATAAAGGTGTAATTAGTTAGAATATGACTAAGGCAAGCTATGGTTTTAAAAGAATCGAAAACGAAGTTGATTTGATATATTTAGTGTTGATTCGAATAATTAGCGATTCATGAAATAAACTAAGAATGTTTTTAATCGATACATGGTTAGCTGAATAGTTATGCTTGAAAACGACATGTTTAGTTAATTTGTTATGTTCTGAAAATGGCATGTTTAGTAGGCTAGTTAAGCGTTATTTCAAGTTAAGGCAGTATGGATGTATATGTATATGTGGCTGAAAGGTGCTGTTTGCACAGGTAAGAGCCTAACCCTCCTCCTTTTTAATAAGCCCTTGTGATAACATGTTATGGAAAATGAATTGATGAAATGAGTTAGTGGTTGGTTGGTTCGAGGATAACATCATGAGCGTTTGAGGTCTTGTGTGTATGGTGAAAGTGAGGAGGGAGACTGGGTTGTGAATTACCGCAATCGTGTGGATTGCGAGGCCTTGTGTGGCTTATTGGTTGAACTGATGTGATTGATTTGAAGTGCTTAAATGTGATATATGTGATGTATGTGCTTAAATGCTTAACTTGCTTTATATGCATAAGAGCGAGTTTTTCCCAAAGAAAGATTTCATGTTTGAAAAGATAGTAGCCATAACTATTAATGCATGATGACCTATTTTAATTAAATGAAAACAGTTTTGGGAGTGAACTCGCTTGAACGGGGGAATCCCTAAAGAGTTTTATAAAGGTGTGAGTTATACGTTAAATGATTTTACGATTTGAAACGCAAAGTTATAGCCGTTATGGCCGATACGCTTTAAGTGGCTAAGATAATGTGCTGCGGACAATATGAAATGATATGAATAATGTTACCTAGGGGATAAGTCCGGATAAACCCTAGAGGCCCTGACGAGGGTTGATGTAAAGGTCCGATATGTTATATGTAGCCATCCCGGGAATAAGAGCTTAAGTGTGAGCGTTAGGTCTCACTATGAGGTCGGGAATAGTTCTCACCTAATCAGCACCCTGTAATGATCTTATGCCAGAAGTACTTTGTATAAAGATAAGAAAAGCAATTGGCTTTTGCCATTCATTATGTTTTAAGGTTTTAAGGAAAAGAATGTTTTACGGGCCAAAAGAGGTCATATGGAATGAGTACGAAATGTTTATAAGAGTCGTTTTACGACATATACGAGACGTAAACGCTTTCAAAAGAATAAGAACCTCAAGGTTATGGGATGCTTTCAAATGTTCAAAGAAAGTTTCGTTGCTGATTTAAAGGAAATGTTCTTACATATATTGATTGTGTCTTCAATTAGAATTGCGATATGTTAAATTAATCCTGTAATGATATGCATATGTGCCTGGTGCATACATAAGTCGTGGCTTGCCAGATGTTCATGTCATATCACCTATGTCTTCTAATATGTCTCGTAATATTATGTTAGTATTAACTAAATGCTTGATAAGTGAATGCTATGAGTATTATTGCTTGCAAGGTTTTGTTTTAAGGAGCGGAGGGACACTCACTGAGCATGTGGTAGCTCACTCCAATCCTTTTCCCCTTTTTCCCTCCCCCCAGGTGATGAATAAATGGAGTTGTACCAGCTAGTGCGTGTGGAAGTTATGATGTGGAAGCTACCTGAATGATGTTTTGCTTGACAAATGCATGAGATGGGGCATGTAGTGGCTCTAGTAGTACAAGACTGTTGTAAACCCTTGTAAATAGTTGTTTGTAAAGGCTTAAGCCTCGTCTGCGAGTGTGTGACTCGCTAGAACCTCCTAGTTCTCTTTGGGTTTGGTTGTAATGTTGCAGGTACCAAGTGTAAATTTTGGAAATGTCGCAATTACAGGGGGAACTCTTGCAGTTTCGCTCCAGAATTCCCTAACTAAATTAAAGTTAGGTAAAATTTCTGAAGTTAGTAATTAGATTAAGAGCCTTAGGGGTCTCCCTCGGGGGATCCTGGCGGTGTGACATCCCTAATAGGTAGTAGGGGTGTTACATGGTGGAGACAAAAATTTTTATGCGGAAACCAATTCGGGAGAACCACGGGCGATAATAACAGCATAAAGATCCACTATGATATGAATGAGTACAAAATGATCTCAAGGTTGAGTCCTTTTCCTCATGAATGCTCACACTCACAAAATCCTTTTCTAGTTGCTTTCTGATTCCCCATCTGTGCTCTCCAATTCCTTCTTCCTCCTCCATTTTTGAACTGCAAGGTTGAGCAGAGAATATGCAAGTACTATCAAGCTCCTCTTTGTTCGATTCCAATTTATCCATATGTGGCAGTGATTCAACTTTAATCAATGAAGTTGCATCCTCTTCTGTATCACATCGACCTTCTGCTAGTAATACTAATTTTGTCTAAGAGTGTAATTATTCGTTTGGTATAAATCATGCATTGACTGATAATCTTTGTTATGGTTGTCGACATGTTGATTATACGTAGCCTTGCCTCCAAGCTGTATTGTCTTATGCTTTTAAGTTTGTAGGCACTAAAAATTTATTCATGTCGCACCAAAATTAAATTAAATTAATTAATTGGTTCAATCCTTTTAATCAATTTAATCAAGCCCAAAGACTCACAAGTCAAGCCCAAAAGACTCACAAGTCAAGACCAAGATGAAGCCCAAATGACTTTCAAGTCTAGGCTTAGTCAAAATTCAAGTCAAAGCTCAAACCAAGGCTCAAGACGACTACCAAGTCAAGTCACGACCTAAAGCCTGAACGACGCCCAAGTCAAGGCACGGTCAAAGTCAAAGTCAAAGCTTAAAGTGAAAGGTCAAAGTCAAAGGTAAAGACTTACATCTACTCACATGTCAAACGCCAAAACAACTCTCAAGTCAACGGCTAGTCAAAGCTCGAGGCGACTTCAAAGTCAATGTTCGGCTCAAACCCGGGAGACTCCCAAGTCAAAGTCAAAGTCAAAAGAAATAAAAGTCAAAGTAGTCTAAGGTAAAGCCTGATTGAAAGGCTTAAAACCTAGATCAAAGCCCAAAACCCAAGCCAAAGCCCATCTTGACTTTCAAGGGGGAGACTTTCTTATAAATAGGCCCCTAACCCCCTTGATTCAAGGGTTGGAGAAATTCATCCACAAAAAAGAGAAAGAATCAGAGGATTTTGTATTCATAGAGATTGTACCCATTCAAAGTAAATTAATATATAAAAAATTCAATCTTTGTAATTTTACGATTACAAAATTTGGCACGCCCGGTGGGACATTTCTACCTCTCATATCTTTCTCCTAAAAGATCAAGACTCTCAAGTCACAAGAACATCTTCTTCAACGGAGACGTGGCTATAAAGAACATTGCCGCGCATGCTTCGAAGAAGAAGAGCACATGATCTCTTTCGCACCTATCCTGTGGAGCAAGCGTCACTTCTGGCCAGTGCACGCACACAATGAAGACCAGGAGTACTGATGCGCCGACTGCTCTTGGGCAAACTGCCCCCCATCCAAACTCCAAAACTTGAAGACGCAGCAAAAGGCGTCATCTTGGATGGGTGAAATTCAAAACCCCTAACTTCAATATCCAGTCTACGAGGTTGAAGACTAACTTCAATATCCAGTCTACGAGGTTGAAGACTACTACAACAGTAACTCTTCCTCACCCTCACCAAAGGGGGCGCGCATGTCAGAGACTGAAGTTGAGCCCTCTAAAACTGTTGTCATGCCAGCCATGATGACATGCACAACCACCCTGGAAGAGGAGATGGCTAACATGAAGGTCATCCTAGAAAAAATCATCAGGGACAACGAAGAAAAGGAAACGCACATTAAGCTTCAAGAAAAAAAGATTGCTAAGCTGACTTGGAAGTTAGAAAAATGGCCAGCTCAATCTTCCACAAAGGACTCAGAAATTGAGGACTCAGAAAAAATGTCCATCCACACTGAACCCTCTGACAGTGAGAAGTAGTCAAAGAAAGGCGCTACCCCTGAGCATGTCAAGTCCTTTAGATCAATGACCATTGAGCAAATCCAAGACTTGATAGCAAATGCTGTTAAGGCGCAGCTGGGTGAAGGTTTGCGCAGAACTCTGCTATACACCAAGTCTTACACTAGGAGGATTAATGCTCTTCGCATGCCCCACGGTTACCAACCCCCCAAGTTCAGACAATTTGATGGGAAAGGCAATCTAAAACAGCATGTCGCGCACTTCATTGATACGTGCAACAATGCTAGGACTAACGACGACCTTATAGTGAAACAGTTCGTCAGGACATTGAAAGGTATTTCCTTTAACTGATATACCGACTTAGAACCTGAGTCCATTAACAGCTGGAAACAAATGGAGCAAGAGTTCCTCAATAGGTTCTACAGCACTCAGCGCGTTGTCAACATGACTGAGTTGGCAAACACAAAACAGTGGAAGGACGAGCCAGTTCTTGACTACATCAACCGTTGGGGCGCACTTAGCCTCGAGTGCAAGGATCGGCTATCTGAAGTGTCCGCCATTGAAATGTGCACCCAAGGCATGCACTAGGACTTGCTGTACGTCCAACACATGAGCAAACCTAGGAATTTTCAAGAATCGGCGATCAAGGCGCATGACATTGAGGTGACGATAGCTAGTCGTCGCGCTAACTCCTTCTATTCTATTGAATCAAAGAGGGACAAAGTTGAATTCGAGAAGAATGTTAACTTTTAAGGGCACGACCAAAGAAGCGATGTCCCCCTCTACAAGTCAGCCAATTCATATTATGGGGAAGCCAAAACTAGAGGGCAAGAATAGCCCATCGTTCAAGGTTGTGACAAAGAAGCGTCCGACACTAAAATAGCTTCAGGAAAAGAAATATCCGTTTCCCGACTCAAATTTGTCAGGCATGCTAGATGACTTGCTCGAGAAGGGTGTCATTGAATTGCCTGAGCCAAAGCGTCCAGAGGAAGTTGGGAGGACCGTCGACCCTAAATACTGTCAGTACCATAGAATCGTTAGTCACCCTCTTGAAAAGTGCGTTACACTTAAGGAGCGCATCATGCGACTGGCTAAGGAAGGAAGAATCATTTTAGATTTGGATGAGATGACAGAAGTTGGCCATGTGACAGTGTAAGAGGTTGATGAGTTAGATTTTGAAATAGATCTCTCACTGAAGCACCAGAGGCCTCAGGAGAATACTTCACGAAGAGCTTATTTGATAGTGTGGCTATCTACACAACCTCAAGTTTCGAATTTGACGATGAGGAAACAAATGAAGAGCTGAGTGTCCCTCATGAAGAAAGTGGTGATGGCAGCATCAAGCCACAACAACTACGGAAAGAAGAGAATGAGAGGACAATTTTAGTCTCATTCGTCAAGCAAGCAATTGTCGCGGAAAATTCAGTGGCGCTTGTCTTCATGTACATTCCTAAGTCTTGTCGAAAGGATGAAGAATCACCATTTTGTGAATGTACACATCCTAAAAGTGCAACCAAGGTTAAACGTAAGTTCAATGAAGCTAGCTGGCGCGTTCTCAAAGAAAAGGGTGTGCTTCCAGTTCATAGGGCAAACCCAAGCAAACGGACCAAGGCTTTTCTCCTTGGTTTTGTTGCCTCTTCCAAAGGCTTGCTTCAAGAAGAAAGTGAGCTGTCAAAGATGTGCATCAACAATGGGTTTGATCCTGATGCGCACAAGTTAATGAAGAGGTCCAGCTATGACTTCAACCAGCCAACGTCTTTGGGGCATGAGATCAAAGCTAAGCCCTATAGACTTGACAGCATGCAAAGGGTCGTACAAAGTCCAGGAGGCAACTCTGCAACGCCTAAAGTTGGTCTTAGCTATGTACCGCCCCAGCTTGTGAGGATTTCAGGACGACGTAAGGACAAGCATGCCCTCACGCAATATATCACAGCTGAAGAGGTTGATGATAATGAGAGAGAAAATGCCAAGACCAACCCAAAACTAATGATGTTCGACAGGTTGCAACCGTCAACGTTGCGCCAACGCCCTTATGTGTTTAGAAGGATTGGAAAGGGTAAAATCTCGAAGCCCTCTATCTTTCATAGGTTGAAGAAGGACGACAACCTAAACCCTCGGTCTTCTCCAGAATCAAGATAGACGAGACGTCATCAAATTCACCGCCTTCCCAAAAGAAGGATTCAGTGTTCAGCCACCTTGGCAAACTAAATAAAATTCAAAGTTCAAGTCCTTCACGTATGAACCGTGTTTCCACTTTGGATGTGAAGGTGGATAACTCGTTGACAATAAAGAGATGCGTCCTAGTTCTCACTAGCCATGGCGCTAGGCTCAGTCCAAAAGAAAGAGCTAAGGAGAAAGCTTCTTCTAGCTGCGACGCAAGCCAAGATGTCGGCGACTTCCCTTGAGGAAATGCTGGATTAGCTCCTGGGCAAGAGCCTAAACTGTTCACCACAAAAAAGGGGTTGATTGGCTCTTGAACAAGAGACTAAACTATTCACACATTCACAAAGAAGACCCCCGAAGAAGAGACTAAACTGTTCTCACATTCAAAAAGAAGACTCTCGAACAAGAGACTAAACTGTTCGCACATTCAAAAAGATTCCGGAACAAGAGACTAAACTGTTTACACACATTCAAAAATAGAAGGCTCCTGAACCAGAGACTAAACTGTTCACACACATCAAGAAAATGCTAACTCCTGAGCAAGAGTATGAACTGTTCACTCAAGCCAAAAAACTTTGTACTACTCCTGGCCCGCAAGAGTATAAACTATGAACGGTAAAACAAGTGAAAAAAGGATGCTAAGTTGAACTACATAACAACTTGATCTTATTGGGAATTGCAAGTACCCATAAGTTCGTAGGCAACTTCAGCAAATCACCAAGTGCTGTCAAGCACATCACAAACAAAAAAGGGGGGCATGAAAGAGAAGAGATCAAAGACATCACCTTTTTGCCGCCAAGCTCCTCATCGCGACTTGCACCGTTATGAATCACCTGAAAATAGAAGAAAACACAAAGTTAAATTCTTTTTTAGGAAAGAAATCAGTAAACAAAGCGGCGTCCAGACAAAATAAATACTAAAGAAGGGAGAAGCGTGAAGCAAAATCAATTAAAATATTGGTTGTCTGCCACCCAGCTACTCCTCGCTGCTCGTACCACTTTCATGCGTATCGGTATCCGTTCAAGGCCCATGGCCAAGCTACTAACCATGTCGCTAGTGGTTATTCAAGTCTTCATACCACTTTCATGCGTATCGGTATCCATTCAAGGCCCATGGCCATGCAGCGAATCGTGTTGCAAGTGGTTCTTCAAGTCTTAATACCACTTTCATGCGTATCGGTATCCGTTAAGCGGTGAACCGTGTTGCAAGTGGTTCTCCAAGTCTTCATACCACTTTCATGCGTATCGGTATCTGTTCAAGGCCCATGGCCAAGCGGCGAACCGTGTTGTAAGTGGTTCTTCAAGTCTTTATACAACTTTTATGCATATCGGTATCCGTTTAATGCCCATGGCCAAGCGGCGAACCGGGTCGCAAGTGGTTCTTCAAGTCTTCATACCAATTTCACGAGTATCGGTATCCATTCAACGCCCAAGGTCTAGCGGCGAGCCGTTTCGCAAGTGGTTCTTCAACTGGCTCCTCAATTTGCACAAGCAACGATACAAATGCAACGAAAAAAGGTAAGGGGTCTTGGCATAAAAAAAAACAAGCCATGTTGCGCCGACAATGAAAGCCACAGTTCAACAAAAAAAAAGCAAGCCATGTTGCGTTGACAATGAATGCGATGTTATGACGGCACAAGCAAGCATGAAAAGACTTTTCAGTCTAATAAAGTGGCTTCCTTTGGATTCGTTTCAGCCAAAACTACCACCTTTATTGCTCATGGTTATGCAATCCACAAAAAACAAAAAAGGGAGACTTGCCTTTCATATTCAAGGGAAGAGGACAAGGCCAAAGTTTGAAGGAACTAAACAGCAAGAAGGGAAATAATATGCAAGCAAAGGAGCAAGGCAACACCTTGGTGAAGTTTAACATTAATTTCTCCAGTTCCATTCCCCAGTGAAGTCGAACTCATTTTCCATGGAGGTCAAACAAAAAGAAAGGGGCCAAATTCAATCTTTTCACTCCCTTTTTCTTCCTTACACAAATGCCCACAATAGCTCATAACGACTACATTCATTTTTCCTCCCACAACTAAACAAAAAAAGGGGGGAGGGGGTCTCTCTCTCCAATGACTTTCTTCCCACTTTTCTCTCTCTTCTTACCACCCAAACCCAAAATCTGAACCAAATTCCTTTGAACCCAAATATTGGGTCAGCAAAAAAAAAGGGGGCACGGAGCTGCTATGCGTACAAAGCAACCCTCATTTCGAAGCACACACATGGAATGTTTCATAAACAAAGTGGCAAACACACAAGGTGGGCAATCAAAGTGGAATGTTTCATAAACAACATTCCAGAAGTCATCGCTTGGTTGATGCATACAAATCTGATTATAAGCTGATGATTATTGTAATAACCCAAGATTATCAATGGCAAAATGAGTCATACATTAAAAAGCCAAAGCTGATTAAAAAAAAAGGGGAAAATGAGTCATGCACAAATAAAAAAAAGGGACTCCAAGTAAGGTAAAGATGATGACTTTCACATGGAGTTGCAAGTTTAAGAAATCAACAAGAGGAGGAAAGTTGAGGGAGTTCATACCTCATTTGGCCGAATGATAAAAAATGGTGGCAAAGACCAAGTCATTAGGGGTGGCTTTCTCTGTGAACCAATAGCAGCAGCAGCTATGAAGGGTTGAAGATGGTGGACCAAAGGGTGAGCTTTGAAGAGGGGGGACACCCATTGTGGACGCCAATAGCGGCTGATAGCAGCATGGGGGATGTAGAGCTTTTAGGTTTCTGTTTGCCAAGAAAGAAGGAGGAAGAAGAACAGTGCCTATGCGTGCATTCTAATGAAATACAGTTGGGCTTTGAATTAGAAGGAACCTAGCCCAAGCCCACATGCAACAACCAAAAAAAAAAAGAAGGAAATGAGAGGCTAAAACAGGTTAGGCCCAGGACCGAATGAGAAAGAGGGAAGTCACGTGTTTCCCGCATGCAATTTAAGTGAGCAAGCCGGACCTCAAGCATGTTGAATTTTGGTCCAGGCCCGCGAGTGAAAAAGAATAAGCTGAGCATGGGCTCAACCCACACGTGAAAAAGAAATAAAAACACAAAAGAAAGGGAGGGGAAATCTGGGTTGCGGTTTGGAAACAAAATCGACCGAGCCCAGGCGCACAAAGGAAAAGAAAATGGAAAAGAGAAAGGCTTGGGCCGACCCTTGCAAGGAAAAGAAAAGAAAAGAAGGAAAGAAGAAGTTGGAAGCTAGGAAATCGAGACTTCAGTCACTCTCAAGCGACAAGTCTAGCGCATGACCTTGTATCGAAGGGACAATTTGTAGGCATTAAAAATGGGAGTCCAACGTTCTCTTCACCATGCCCATAACCCAGGAAATCGAGACTTCAGTCACTCTCAAACGACAAGTCTAGCGCATGACCTTGTATTGAGGGGGCAATTTGTAGGCATTAAAAATTTATTCATGCTGCATCAAAATTAAATTAAATTAATTAATTGGTCCAACTCTTTTAATTAATTTAATCAAACCCAAAGACTTACAAGTCAAGCCCAAAAGACTCACATGTCAAGCCCAAGATGAATCTCAAATGACTTTCAAGTCCAGGCTCAGTCAACATTCAAGTCAAAGCCCAAACCGAGGCTCAAGACGACCACCAAGTCAAGTCACGACCTAAAGCCTGAACGACGTCCAAGTCAAGGTGTGGTCAAAGTCAAAGTCAAAGGTCAAAGTCAAAGGTCAAGACCTACATCGACTCACAAGTCAAACGTCAAAACGACTCTCAAGTCAACGTCCAGTCAAAGCTCGAGGCGACTTCCAAGTCAATGCTCGGCCCAAGCTCGGGAGACTCCCAAGTCAAAGTCAAAGTCAAAGTCAAAGTCAAAGTCAAAACAAACGAAAGTCAAAGCAGTCTAAGGTAAAGCGTAATTGAAAGGCCCAAAACTCAGGTCAAAATCCAAAACCTAAGTCAAGGCCCATCTTGATTTTCAAGGGGGGGCTTTCTTATAAATAGGCCCCTAACCCCCTTGATTTAAGGGTTGGAAAAAATCTATCCACAAAAAAGAGAAAGAATAAAAGGATTTTGTATTTATAGAGATTGTACCTATTCAAATAAAATCAATCTATAAAAAATTCAATCTTTATAATTTTGTGATTACAAAGTTGACCAATAATATCTTTTTGATTATATAAAATCTATCAAAATTTCCATCAATACACCTATTTTCCGTCAAAATTTGTCCATTTTTCGATCAAAATTTCTGTCAAAATTAGACGACCAATAATACCTTTTTGAGGTACTATTTCATATTTATTTATCCAACAATATGATTGAATCTCTAAGGAGGAACCAATAATATCTTTTTGAGATACTATTCCATATTTAGTTATCTGACAATATGATTGAATCTCTAAGGAGGCTAGATGATTTTGGGGGCATGACTGCCCAATCTTGATTAGTTATGTGCGAAACGCGGAACACTGAAGTTGTTCTCAATCTAATGATGTAGAAGACATGAAGTTTACATGATTCAAGGGTCTGACCATTCGGTCTCTATGGATGACGAATTTCATGATGATGACTGAAGTCCGTCTTGATTTATACATGCAGAAGATGTCAATTCAAACTTGAATGTAGTTCAAGAGATTTAGACGAGACATGGCTGCTTCATCTCGATTGCATGAGTCTATGAGGAACATTAAAATTGTTCTTGATTAGATGTAGAAAATGCCGAAGTTGAATGTCATGGGATTTAGAGACTTATGAGTGTGGGGGTTTGATCTTGATTGGCGACAAATAACCATATAAAGGACTTAGAAGCTTCACTGAAACTAGAGATATAGAAGGTCCAATTGTTGCTTGTTCATTGAATATTGCTTGTCATTTGAGCTCTTGAAAATTGCATGAATCAATTGAGTGAAAAATGAAAGGAAGAACCCCTATTTATAATGTCCCATTGATAAGGGTTGGAGTTGGGATTTCTGTGTGGATCCAAGTTTCGGTGGTTATCTCTTTATTTAAAAAAAAGAAATGATTTAATCTATCGTCAACGTATATGACATTTATCATTGGTAGCAACTCCACTCCATTTAAATTTAATTCAATATACCTGCCAAAATTAGCTTGGCACATGATTGCTAGTGATTGACAAAATAAAAATAATTATATTTTATATGTTGGCATTATGGAATTTTTTAGAAAATTTTTGGTTCCTACATATGCTACATATACTATGAAAATATTTATAAATATAATAGTATAGTTCAATAATAATTTTAATATTCAACGAACCAAAATTTGGTTGCAATCCCATCATGAAAATTGAGCTCTAACCTGTAGCAGGTATATACTTGACTATTCCATAATGATCGAATGGTTAGTCCCACGAAAATATCTTCCAAGGTGATGGGTACTTTAATTCCAAGTAATAGCAAGGAAACACACACTTATATATACCCTTATCCTAAACTCGCAAATATCATGCAAAAATCTATTACATATTGTATCCTAAGTAATATAAATGAGCACTAAGCCACTAGCACTACTATCATACCAAACTAGAAGGTATCAAAGGCCAAGCTAAAACCCACATCAAAATGCAGGCTGCTTCTTGCTTGTTTGCCCTCTAAAATCTGCCATCAAAATTGTGAGAATAAGATGAATGAACAATTCATCCAACCTTGAGAGTCTGGTATTGTCTTTATAGGAGTTTGTACAATTATAAAAATACAAAATATCCCTATACTCTATTACGCCTCTCAATCTGATTAAGAACACGCATGGACAGATTAAATTTCAAAAATAAAAATTGTGTCAATGACAATCCTTTTATGAACATATCAGCAATCTGTAAGTTAGTAGGCATATAACGAAATATCACCAGCAACAACTTGTTCGCGAACAAAGTGGTAGTCAACTACAATGTGCTTACTACGATCATGTATAACTGGATTAGCCGACATGTAGGTTGCACTGACATTGTCACAATAGAGGCGAACATGATCGTGAGGAATAATGCCCACGTCATAGAGCAACTTCCAAATCCAAATGGTTTCAGCAACAATGTAACCAATCATGCGATATTCATCCTCAGTGGAAGATTTTGAGACTATGGGTCGCTTCTTGGATCGCCAGACGATGGGGTGGGGTCCAAACACATCATAACCAGTGGTGGAGCGACAGGAGTCCTTGCAGTCGCCCAGTCTTCAACAACAATGGAAGAGAAAACAAAGGGCCGTAGAAATAAACCATGATCTTGGGTTCCCTACAAATACCTGAAAATACGCTTCATAATAAGGAGGTGAGTAATATGGGGAGCATGCATATAAATTGAGAAACTACATGGACTGTATAAGCAATATCAAGACGAGTCATAGTCAAATACTGTAAAACACCTACCATACTCTGTTACTCAGTGCAATCAGCAAGCAATTGATCACCATCAATTAGGGATAAGGTGGTTCTAGCAGCATAATGAGTGGTAGCAGTTTTGACAGTATGTAAATGAAATTTATGAAGAAGATAAGTGACATATTTCAGTTGGGAAAGAAAAAACCAGAAAAGGAGCGAATGAAGGGACAACTGTAGCAGATTGGGCAGACGACAGTGGAGGTGGCGGAGGTAGTGGAAAGCGAGGGTGTTGGAATTGGGGGGGGGGGGGGAAGCCTAAGCCACTATCCTCTGTTAGCATTGATGGGGTTGCCGGAGCTGACATAGAGTAGAAAACGGTGACTGCATGGACACTAGATCAAAGACTGGGTCCGAAGTGGCGAGCATGATGATGGTAGATGAGGCAGCAGTCGTGGCAGTCACGGTGGAGCTTGATTAGGGTTAGGTTTAGGGTTTGGAAATGGAAAACTTGGGAAGAAAGAAAAGAGGAGGAACATGAATTTAGATTTTAGGATTCTAGGAGCAAACCCGCTCTGATACCATGTGAGAATAAGATGAATGAATAGCTCAACCAACCTTGGGCACCTACTATTGTATTTATAGGAGTTTGTATAATTGTAAAAATATAATAATATCTCTATACTTTATTAAAAATGAAGGTTTTTCCTACATTCACTCTCAGCAATCCTGTCAAAACAGTCAGCTCGCTGGTCGTTGCATTTCACTGATGAAGGCAGCTTTGTCATTTAACTACAGCTCTATATTCTCGCAAGTTATATGTTCTTTTCATCTTAATTAGTTTCTTTCCACACTACATAGGGAATGAATGTTCTGTTAATGCAATAAATTTGTTTATGTCCATCCCACTACTTATAAAGAGGGGGGCATTTGTTTGCAATTGATCAATAGCATTTAGTTCTGTTAATTACACAGTCAATGTCTTTCAACATAGAGTGTATTGGAGTTAGCCTTCCTACAATTCAAGGGTTACAACTGCCATGTTTGACCTCTGTATCCCGACTAAGGTGGGACTCTTCGAGTGTGGTTCTAGGATTTGGATTTTTGAGCTAGAACTATAAACGGGTTGTCCATTTTAGGTTTTGATCAGGCTATATTTGGATTGTGAAACTGTGGTTCATGTTCAGCCATGCAGATAATTTTTAATCTAATAAGTTTGTTTCGCAAAAACAAAATAGTTTTGGAGGAAAATTTCGCAGGGTCGAACCTAGATTAGGTTAGCTTTCTAATAAAGTGTTAGGTTGAGTATAGGTCCGGATCATTTAGTTTGGATTTTCAATCTTTGGATTAGTTTTTCTAGGTCTTACTTCAAAATGGTTTCTTATCTAGAATTTTCTGTTCTCTTGTGAAAATACTTGTCTGACATTGATATAAAAAATTTCAAACAAAAAGCACTAACGTCTTAAGTTGGCAAAGATTTGAGTTTGTATGTTCCTAATATATAGTGATCAGTTGGCTATTTTTGCTACTTTGTAAGGTGTTTCCTGCAGAGGCGTGTGATACTATAGGAGGGCGCGCTTGTGCCGCAAGCATGTTTCTAGAAGCCAAACACAGCCAACCACAAGAGAGCAGTAAAACCAGCACCAGGGTGATTGAAGAAATTGATAGGGAATACTTTGATTATGACAGTGAACCAAACAATTAATATCCAATCGGACCTAGCAAATGACCGGAGACCTGAAATCCAAATCAAATGATCAGAGCCCATACTCAACATGATACCCAGAACACACTCATTGGAAAGTGAATCTAAGATCTGAATTGATTTAAACCGAATTATATTGACCCAAAATTTCCTATAAAGTTGCTTTTTTTTTTCCATGACAAGCTTATTGGACCAAAATAAGTTCACTCGAAGTCAACCCGAACCAGAAATCATCTGACTTGAATAAGACCAAATATTGTTTGACTTGAAATATGGTTCGACCCGAACATAACCCCACCTGTACCCGAACTGAGTGACCTGTTTGCCAAGTCTATCTAATTATCAAATATGCCTCCTTTGCATTTAGTTTTATTGGACTGAAGATTTCGAAGATGTTACCTCTTACTTCATAGCCAAACGGACCGCATATGATACCCTTCTTAAGCCTGCATGTTGCTTTAATTGACTCCAACCTTGAGATGCCTGGACATTTGATGGGGATCAAGCCCCTAATGATCAAGTTAGCATCCATACTGTCCAACCAAGCCAAGAAAAGGAGTCCAAGGCACAAGAATTAGCTCAAATTATCAAGGACATCACGGCTGCCCAATCTGTCCAAAAAACAGCGCATCAGCTCGGTTTTGTGAGCTTGATTATTCAAGCTTAAATAGGATTTAAGAAGCTAAAAATACAGTTTTTGGAACCCTTAATATGACAACTTTAAGGAAATATAAAGAGTTCTAGGTTAAGTCATTGGGTAATAAGTCAAATGGGGTCACTTTCAGAATGCTGCAGAATCTGATCCAGTTTGGACAACCTGGACATTTTTTACCACATCTTTCAAAAGGTAGCTCCAAATCCATTCTAACTTGATCCATTTGAAAATAGACTTTCCAATATTTCTAACAACACCTGTTGGAGCTGATTTGGGAAAGAATTGCAGAAGTTATAGCTGTTTGAAGTTGGAGGTTGTGCACTGAAAGTGACAGGCAACCTGTCACTTTCACCTTTTGTACTTTGCTTACTTTTTGGTTCTTTGCTCCCATTGGCTGTCCATTTGAACCCCAATGCAACTTGTAATCATCCCTTAGGCCTTCCCCCTCTATATATATGCTCATTCAAGGTTATAACATTCAGATTTGACATATATGAAAGATAGAGATTATTCTCTCTCATTTAAACTCACTCTTGCTTATCTTTGGTTTAGCTAATCAAAGTGGTAATCAAGTGAGTCTTAATCTTGCTTCTTGTGGTGTGTATTATCCCTAAGTGTGATTAAGAGGCCTAGTGTGATCAAGGTGGTGTGTCTTATCCGTCTTGATACTAGATTATCGTTCTTTCTCCTTGCTTGAACCAAAACTAGTTTAGGCTAGTTTACGTTTTCTCTTTTTCTTTCCTTTGTTCTTGCTTTGCTTTGGTTCTTGGAGACTTAATCTCTCCATTCCCTTGCTTGGCACATCATATTTGGTATCAGAGCTTAGGCTACCCTCTTGGCCTAGCTTCCAACCCAATCATATTCCCAAACACAAGCCACAAAATCTGCTGTTTTCACTCGTGCCAGGCATAAAGTTAGCACGGTCGCGCTGTGCCACCTAAGCATGACCGTGCCTACTCTGGTCTGTGGTATTTCACTTGTCTAAAGCTACCTAGCTCAAGCATGGCTAGTAGTATGAGCTTGGAGGAAAGATTTGAGGCCCTCATGAGAAAGTTTGAAGAAGTGAGGAGCCAAAATGACTACTTGAAGAAGCAACTTGGAAAATCCATAAGCAATCAAAGAAGGAACATTCGAAGTACTCTTTCTCATGAGTCATCCGACTCTAAGCAAAACGATGAAGGATAGGAAAGCAACCCTTTTGCTTCCTCTAGTGATGAAGGTTGTCCAAGAGCAAGAAGAAATCAAAGGAACTCCAATCCTTCCTTGGATTTCAAGGTCGAGATTCTAGAGTTTGAAGACCGTTAGGATCTGGATGAGTTCCTTGAATGGCTACAAACTGTGGAGAGGGTCTATGAGTACAAGGATGTACCCAAACACAAGAAGGTAAAGCTAGTAGCACTTAAGCTACGAAAATATGCCTCTTTATGGTGGGAAAGCTTGGTGAAAAAGAGAGCTAAGAGAGGTAAGGCAAAGATTAGAAGGTGGGAAAAGATGAGAGCCAAGTTGAAAGGTCAGTTCCTTCCCCCTTCTTACCTTCAAGACAACTAATCTAAGCTCCACAATCTACAACAAGGAAGTTTGAGTGTTGAAGAATACACAAGGGAGTTTAAGAAGCTCTCGATCAAATGTGACATCCAAGAGAGTGAAGATCAAACTTTTGTGAGATACTTGAGTGGTCTTGATCCAAGGTATGCTTATGTAGTTGAACTTCATCAATACTCTTCTTTTGATGATGTTTATGTTCTACGCCATAGAGTTGAGCAACAAGAGAAGTCCAAACCCTTCAAGAAGGATCTACCCAAGCTTCCCCTACCCAATAGCTCACCTTTCAACAAGGGGAGTTTTTAACCCCCACCTAAACCCACGACCACTCCCTCTAACCCACCTCCCAAAAACCCAACTCCACAAAACAAGCCTCCCTACGGTTCCAATGCCAATAGAAGGTGTTACAAGTGCCAAGGATTAGGTCACATAGCTTTAGAGTGCCCAAACCAAAGGGTTATCACCTTGGTCGAGTATGAAGCAACTCAAGTGGAGGAAGAAGAACAAGAAAGGGACTTATGTCTCGTTGAGGGCATGGAACAGGTGGTGGAAGAAGCGGATGAAGGGGATTTGCTAGTCATAAGAAGAACGTTGAGTGGTCTCAAAGGGAGTCAAGATGAGAAAAGGGAGAACATTTTCCATTCAAGATGCACCATCAAAGGGAAGGTGTGCTCACTCATCATTGATAGTGGGAGCTGCACCAACGTTGCATCCTCAAGCATGGTGGAGAAGCTCCAACTCAAAGCCACGACTCACCCCCACCCCTACACAATTCAATGGTTTAACCAAGGTAAAGGCCTCCAAGTTAACTCTAGATGCCTTATTTCTTTGAGCATAGGTAAGAATTATCATGATGAACTTTGGTGTGATGTCATACCCATGGATGCTTTTCATGTATTACTAGGGAGACCTTGGTTATTTGATAAGAGAGTCTTGCATGACGGTTTCTTAAACACTTATACCTTCACCAAGGAGGGAAAGAAGATCACCCTAGCCCCACTTTCTCCCTCTCAAGTCACGAAGTCCAAACCACAAAAGAGACAAGACCAAACCGAAATGCTACTTACCCTTGGAGAACCTTTCCTTAGGGCCTTACAACATGACTTCAAGGCTTTGAGAGAATGGTTACTCTTCTCCCTTGAAGAAACTGAAACTCCTCCCTCCCAAACTCACCCCTTAGCCATCTCTTTACTTGAACAATTTTCCCATGTGTTCTCGGAAGAAATACTGCATGACCTCCCTCCAAAAAGATCCATCCAAAATCACATTGACCTTATCCCCGGTGCTATCCTTCCAAACAAATCGGCCTATAGAATGAACCCAAAAGAAACCATGGAAATCCAAAGGCAAGTTGAGGAGTTGATAGCCAAGGGTCTTATGAGGGAAAGTCTTAGCCCATGTGCCATGCCCGCCCTCCTAGTCCCAAAGAAAGATGGTTTAATGAGGATGTGTGTGGATAGTCGAGCCATAAACAAGATCACCATTAAGTATAGGCATCCCATACCTAGATTGGAGGATATATTGGATGAACTTCATGGTTCAAGAGTCTTTTCTAAAGTGGACTTAAGGAGTGGGTATTATCAAATTCAGATTAGGGAAGGGGATGAGTGGAAGACCGCATTCAAAACCAAAGGGGGATTGTATGAGTGGTTGGTTATGCCCTTTGGACTTTCAAATGCCCCTAGCACTTTTATGAGACTAATGAAACAAGTGTTTAGACCATTCATTAGACACTTTGTTGTGGTTTACTTTGATGACATTTTGGTTCATAGTCAAAGTGAGGAAGAACACCTTGATCATCTCACCCAAGTCATGAAGGTCCTTGAGAAAAAAAAGCTCTATGGTAACTTAAAGAAGTGTTCATTCTTCACCAAAGAAGTCATATTTTTTGGCTACATTGTCACGGCTTAAGGAATCAAGGTGGATGAAAGTAAGATTGAAGCCATTATGTCTTGGCCTACACCTTCAAGCATTCATGATGTGAGAAGTTTCCATGGACTAGCCTCCTTCTATAGGCAATTCATTCGAGACTTTAGCACAATCACGACCCCTATGACCGAAGTACTCAAGCAATCATCATTCAAGTGGAATCCAAAGGCACAACAAGCCTTCAAGGAGATCAAGAAGAAGCTCACTCAAGCCCTAGAGCTAGCCTTGCCATGCTTTGAAAAGATCTTTGAAGTGGAGTGTGATGCATCCGGAGTTGGTATTGGTGGGGTTCTCACTCAAGAAGGCCGCCCCATTGCCCACGTTAGTGAGAAACTTTGTGACTCCAAGAGGAAGTACTCCACCTATGACAAGGAATTCTATGCTATCATTCGGTCACTTGAGCATTGGAGTCACTACTTGGTGGCAAATGAGTTCATTCTACACTCCGATCATGAGGCCCTCAAGTACATCCAAGGGCAACACAAGCTCAACTCCCGCCATGCCAAATGGGTAGAGTACTTACAAACATTCAACTTCACCATCAAGCACAAATCCGGGAAATTGAACAAGGGTGTCGATGCTCTTTCAAGAAGGTATCTCTTATTGTTTCAACTTGATGCTTGCATTCTTGGGTTTGAGCATTTGAAGTCATTATATGCCGAGGATAGAGATTTTGGTGAGTTGTTCAATGAATGCAAGAGGCACCTAAGGGAGAGTTCGTAGTCCATGAAGGTTGCTTATTCAAGGGCACACGACTTTGTGTCCCAAATTGTGGTACAAGAGAGCTCTTGATCCGTGAGATCCATGGAGGTTCCCTAGCCGACCATTTTGGGGAAAAGAAGACCCTTATCATGCTTAAGGAACATTATTTTTGGCCTTGCATCGATAAGGATGTACAAGATGTGTGATCAAGAGGTGTGTAGTATGTCAAATGGCCAACAGCCACACCCTTCCTCAAGGCCTTTACACACCCTTGTCGGTTCTAAGTTTCCCACGGGAAGATGTTAGCATGGACTTCATATTTGGGTTGCCACGGACTCAAAGAAACAAGGACTCCATCCTTGTAGTGGTTGATCGCTTTTCCAAGATGGCACACTTCATTCTGTGCAACAAGATCCATGATGCCACTTACATAGCCGACTTGTACTTTAAAGAAGTGGTTAAGCTCCATGGGATTCTAAGGTCCATAGTGTTGGATAGGGACACTAAGTTCTTAAGTCATTTTTGGGTAACCTTGTGGAAGAAATTGGGTACTAAGTTCAAGTATAATACCACTTTCCACCCCCAAATGGATGGACAAACCAAGGTTACCAATAGGACTTTGGGAGTGCTTTTGAGGACCTTGATCAAGTCCAACCTCAAGTCATGGGATCAACTCCTAGTTCATGCCGAGTTCGCTTACAACAAGACTCCTAGCAAGACCATGGTAATGTCCCCTTTCAAGTTGGTTTATGGGATTGAGCCACTCTCCCCTATTGATCTCACCCCACAGTCCATGGACTCCAAGCCTAATGTGGAGGCAACCAAGAGAGTCCAAGAGATCCAAGAGCTCTACAAGAAGATCAAGGGTATGATTGAGCAATCCAATGCCCCTTACCAAGGCCAAGCAAACAAGCATAGAAAGCAAATCATCTTCAACCCCGGTGATCTCGTTTGGGTGAACTTAAGGAAAGAGCGTTTTCCCTCCAAACGCAAGTTAAAGCTCATACCTAGGGCCAATGGTCCTTTTGAAGTTTTGGAGAGGATTAACAACAATGCTTACAAGATCAATTTGTTCAAAGAGTATGGAGTATCCGGCTCCTTCAATGTGGCTGATTTATCAAAATACTTGGAAGGTGATACCTTGGAGAATTTGAGGGTAAATTCTTCTCAACAAGGGGAGGATGATGGGGATCAAGCCCCTAATGATCAAGTCAGCATCCATACTGTCCAACCAAGCCAAGAAAAGGAGTCCAAGACACAAGAATTAGCTCAAATTATCAAGGACATCACGACTACCCAATATGCCCAAAATCCAGCGCATCTGCCTGGTTTTGTGAGCTTGATTATTCAAGCTTAAATTGGATTTAAGAAGCTGAAAATCCACTTTTTGGAACCCTTAATATGTCAGCTTTAAGGACATATAAAGCGTTCTAGGTTAAGTCATTGGGTAATAAGTCAAATGGGGTCACTTTCAGAATGCTGCAGAATCTGATCTAGTTTGGACAACCTAGACGTTTTGGGCTACATATTTGAAATGGTAGCTCCAAATCCATTATAACTTGAGCCATATGAAAATAGACTTTCCAAGCTTTATAACAACACCTGTTGGAGCTGATTTGGGAAAGAATTGCAGAAGTTATAGCTGTTTGAAGTTGGAGGTTATGCACTGAAAGCGACAGGTAGCCTGTCACTTTCACCTTTTGTACTTTGCTTAGTTTTTGGTTCTTTACTCCCATTGGATGTCCATTTGAACTCCAATGCAGCTTGTAATCATCCCTTAGGTCTCCCCCTCTATATGTATGCTCATTCAAGGTTGTAACATTCAGATTTGACATATATGAAAGATAGAGATTATTCTCTCTCATTTGAACTCTCTCTTGCTTATCTTTGGTTTGGCTAATCAAAGTGATGATCAAGTGAGTCTTAGTCTTGCTTAGGGTGGTGTGTCTTATCTCTAAGTGTGATTAAGAGGCCTAGTGTGATCAAGGTGGTGTGTCTTATCCTTCTTCATACTAGATTATCCTTCTTTCTTCTTGCTTGAACCGAAACTAGTTTAAGCTAGTTTACAATTTTCTCTTTTTCTTTCCTTTGTTCTTGCTTCGCTTTGGTTCTTGGAGACTTAATCTCTCCATTCCCTTGCTTGGCACATCAACATTGGAAGCCAGTATTGGTAAGATTAAAATGTTCAATTTTTGTTGGGCAATCTGGGCAAAGATGGAATCTCAATTCTTGCTGAATTAATCTTATACTCTTACAGCTGCAATGTGGTGAGGTCACAAGCTTGTGGTGATCTTAGAGGTGAATTTTGTGCAACTCCTACAACTGCAGTGTGGTGAGGTTAAAAGCTTGTCTGCAACTTCTTAAAATATTATATTTACATTGTTTTCATGCGCCTTTTTCTTTAAGATGCATAAGTCACCACGTGTATATTTACACAAGATTTACGTATGAAATCATGGTATTATGAATCTTGAAAACAAAATAAGAAAAGTTCAACGTGATATTTTTAGTTGCATTATGTTTTGTATTTAAAACTCTAATTAAGCAGCTATTGGTTGTTAAATATCATTGTTGAGTGCAAAACTTGGAACGTTCTTGAACATTGAATATATTTACACCTAGTCAACTCTTTGATTCCTGCATAAGTGTTAAAGGCTCAAATGTACATAACCTTCTTTCATTTTTCTTCTTTTGTTTTTGATCATTGATGAGACTCAAATGTCTGGTGGGTGATGCAAGTGTGCGGCAAATTTGAGTCTAGTGTAATTGCTACACTTTTGCCAACAAATACATACAAAACGAGGTTAGAAAAATTATATCTATTTTGTGATGAAACCAAAGCCCTTGATGACATTCTTTACACTAATTTACCTACCCTTCCTTTGTTCATTTCCATATGAGCCACCCTAGACTTCCCCTACTATATCAATTCTTCCCAAGGAATCTTCCAACTAATATAATTGGGCTGAGTTGAGTCCGAGCTTGAACACCAATGCAAACTGAGCTACAACTTGTATTATGCAAAATTTACATCAATACTAGAAATGTAAAAGTGGAATCTCACAGAGAGGTAAATGTAGGGGAAAGTTCCCAATCTTTATTTTATATGCTCTGTCTTCCACCTATTTGGTCACCAATCGGCTATTTAGTTATCCTAGATACATATGAGATGATCTCTGAGCACAAGCTTTTAATTCCAATCGGAAGATTGTAACAACGGATGCATGGGAATCAAATTTCGTCCCTTTCACCCATTCCTCTAATGGTATACTTGATGAACTCATTAACTAGCTTGATTAAGCTTCGACCAACCCTTGATTAGGTGCAATTCTCATGGAGTCAAAACATAATCCATTAACTAAAATAAAACAGAAGTCCATTATACGATTGAAGTTAATGTGTACATTGACAAAAAACCATTAATATGAGAGTCAAAATATGACCAAAATAAGAGGCCATTCTAAAGCTTCTCAATAGAGATGACACTATTGTTTCCAACAAGAAATTCTGGACAATGAAAGATATGCTCTTGATATTACGCATTCCAGAAGCATATAAGTTCTTTATATTTTAACAAATTTTCAGAACTATAAAACAAGAATAGAGAAATTGTGTCCATTTGGTTGAATTGGTGGTGACTAGGAAAAGGGGGAAGCACAAGGTTTTAAGGACAAGTTGTGGGGGTGGAGGTAAGAAAACATGCCTTGGACAAGTGATTGAGTATCCACATGTAGTTATTATCATCCAACACTCAGCAGGACTCATTAAGCTGCAAAGTTCTCACCTAAGGAGTTGAGTATAGCATTGTTTTTAGAATGATTATGTCATCTCCATAAGCCACAATCTACATTGAAAAGATCAAAAGCCTAGACTAATCCGAACCAAATTCATTTAGTTCACTACAGGTCTAGATCAAGTAATGCACAGGCCTAGCCGGAGAGGCTATAATATTGTGTTATACTTGCTCTGTTACTTAATAAAACAAGTCTAATGCTTCCTAGCTATTTTAGTAGTAGAATAACCCAAATTATATTTGAATTGACGTCAACTTTCGAACAGAAAGTGACTTGTGTATATAAACAGTGATTATATCTGAATGATATTCTAAAAATAAAAAAATAAAAAACCATGAACTGGCTTTCAGAAGTGTCTTTTTCATATGAGGAAAACTAGTTGTCAAGATAGTCCAATGTATGTTCATAACGATTGAATTCTTGTGAGAACCTATTTTAAAGTTTATGTATTTTATCCATTTTCAAAAATAAAAATATAAATGGTGATCATACTTTCATTCGAATGTAAGAATTTTACACTGCTTTGCTAACCATAGAAACACCGACTTCTAATTACTTACAACTTACAATAATTGCAACTACTTTAATGGCATGTAAAAGTAACACTTTAAGGATATTTGATATTTTCATTCCACTAGTGAGTAATGTTAGGAAAAAGAGGCTGCAACTAACATAGCAAATAAGCAAACTTATCTGATTTAGAATAGAAGATGAAGTCGTGGGTAGCCCACTACCCTAAAACCTAATTTGCTCTCCCGAACAGTACGCCAAGGAATCACGAGCAGTTGATCTCTAGGGATACACAACTAGTTGTATGAACGGTGTACTAGAACGAACAACAGTGAGGATCGTTGATCACTTATACGGATTAGAGAGGCTAGAAGAAAACGTAGAAGAGGAGTGTTTTTTTTTGTCTGAAACCATTAGCTGAAGGATGAATTCATAGTGAAAGGACGACATTAAATTTGGCAAAAATCCAGAACAATCAACACTGATTGAGAGAATAATTTCAATAGTGGAAACAAGATTTGTAAAGATTACTCGCCAAAATTAATTAATTGATTTTGACAAAAAAAGATAGTCATGCCCAAGCCCGGCTTGCTTCGATGAGCGGGCGGTAGGCGATGTGTGCATGCGAGACTCCTCTACCCACTTGGTTTCTAGGAAGTGAAGGAGGTCAAGGCTATATAAATATGAATTGCTTTTTGAAAAATTTCCATGTGGGACACTTGAAGAATGAGTTTTTATCTCTTCCTTTGAAGCAAATTACAACACTCCCCCACATGATTCAAACGGAGTGAAAACAACGAAATAGGAAGTTCTGTGTAAATGTGTAATAGAAAGAAAAATTCACAGATACCAATGTCTTTTGGACTTGAATTAATACCTAGTGTTTACAAGTTTACCTTACATCCATTAGTGTGGAAAAATCCGGTGCCCAAATGAAGTTTGTAAAGATCAAACTGTGCACACTCATTTTCCCTTAACATCAAAGATCCTCACATAATGTTGACGCATTAAAACCCTTGCATCAATACTTGGATTCTCGTGAATGCTCTAAAGGGTCTGTATCCCTAAGACTCTCATGGGGTGGGCATCGATCCCCACATTCACATAAGTGAGTTTCATCAAGTGCATACTGTTATGCACCACCATTAAGGCTATGAGCTTATTAAGAACCTGTGGTTCTTCCTTGACACAATTGACAGCAAATGAAAATACTACTTATTTTTATTTTTTAGGAATGGATTGTATTACACAATTTTGAGCTGTTTCGTGATTTTGTTTGACCCATTGAACTTAGTCACTTGTCCAAGATGGGTGTCCATTACGATTCACTCACTCATTGGGTTTAAGTCCCATTCCTAGTGATAATGCCAACACTACACTTCTAAAAAGGCCTTTGGTGAAAGGATCTACAAGATTCCTTTATGATTTTACATACTCAAGTGATATCACATTATCCCTTATCAGATTTCCTATCATTTTGTGCCTTAAACGAATATGTCTCTTTTTTCCGTTATAGGATTTATTGTAAGCCACTCTTATGGTTTTTCATGAGTCACAATGCATTTATACTGACGAAGTTGGCTTCCCCCACCATGGAGTATCTTCCTAGAGGCCTCTTAGCTACTCTGCCTGGTGACCTACCAATTCTAAAGTAATAAACTTAGATTCCATTGTTGATTTAGCAATACAAGTTTGTTTGGATGATTTCTATGATATTACACCATAGCTAGAGTAAACACATAGCCACTGGTTGTATTAATCTCATCATTGTCAAACACCCAGTTAGCATCACAATAACCCTCTAACATAGCAGGAGAGGTTTTAAAATGAAATCCCTAATTAATACCCCCTTTCAAATCTTTCAGAATTCTAATTAAGGCATTCCAGTGATCATCATTGGGTTGTGTGTATATCTACTCAGCTTGTTCACAGCATACGCTATATTAGGATGAGTATAGGTCATTAAAAGCATCATACTACCAATTATCTTGGCATACTTACTTTGTGACACACTAATGCCTTCATTCTTTTTCAAGTGAATACTAGGATAATAAGGGGTTCTTATCGGAGTACAGTCAAATTGACCAGACTTTTTGAGTATCTTTTCAATATATTGGTGAAGACTTATACTCTCTTTGGTCCTAGTTATTTTGATACCAGGAATAACATCTGCCTCTCCCAGGTCTTTCATGTGAAAACATGTACTAAGAAAGGACTTAGTACCGTTAACAACATCTAAGTTTGTACAAAAAATAAGCATGTCATCCATATATAGACAAATGATCACAACCGTGCTTATCAACTTTTGAATATACATATCCATCAAAGTCATTAACATGAAAGCCATTAGAAGCAAGGGTAGAGTCAAATTTTTCATACCAATTCTTTGGAGCTTGCTTTAATCTGTATAAAGATTTGACAAGTTTACATACCTTATGCTCTTGTCTGGGAACCACAAAGCCCTATGGATGCTTTAATGTTTTATGTATATCTCTTCTACAATGTCACCATTTAAGAATGCTGTTTTGACATCCATTTGATACACAAAAAGATTATGAATGGATGCAATAGCTACTAATGCATGAATGGTAGTAACCTTAGTTATAGGCGAGTGGGTACCAAAGTAGTCTATACCCATTTTCTAGTTAACCCCTAAACTACAAGTCTAGCATTACACTTATCTATGGTTCATTAATTCTCGATTTTATTTTAAATACCCATTTCCTCCACAGTGTTTTGAAAACCCTACGAAGGTTCGTCAAAATCCAAGTTTCATGGGCCATAAGAGACTCTAGTTCACTATTAATAGCCTCTTTTAAGAAATTAGCATTTATGGACTCCATGCTTTCTTATAAGTCTTTGGCTCTTCCTCTATAAAATACACATTCATAGTTTGCTCATCTTGCAGATATATCTCCACCAAGAAAGCAGTGGCAAAGTCAGTTTCAAAACTCGTTTCAGTTCTAACCCGTTTACACCTTCTAGGTTCTTGGTCTAGATTAATAGATGATGCAATATTACGATTTGATGTACATGCAATAGGCAAACACTTATTTTTCATAGGAAAAATATGTTCAAAAAATTCTGCATCTCTAGACTCTTTAATGGCGTCAAAACCAAAACCGTATAGAATAAATCTATATGTAACACTATTTTGAGCATGACAAATAAAAATAACATCAACAGTTTTAGAACCAATTTTACTTCTTTGGAAATTAGGAAGTCCTACCTTGGCCAATACATCTCCACACTCCAATGTAATTAGGGTATTAGCAAAACCCCTCTACAACTCAAAAGGAGTTTTGCGTAGCCTCTTATGTGGAACTCTATTGAACACATAGCATGCATATAATATAGCTTATGTCAAACTCTATTGTCCGGTTTAACTGATTTTCTACTTCAGCCTTGTAAACAAGGAATTTATCTATGACCTCATCCTTACTACTCCAAAGATATCCCTTAGGGATTCTAGAGTAGTCATCGACAAAGGTGGTATTATGACTAAAGCGATATAATACTTTTTTTTTCTCCTATGCTCATGGTGTTTTTGTAGTCAACTAGGTCACTATAAATTAGTTCTAATAAATTAGAGGCTTCGCTTACATTTTTATTAAAGGGCTTCTTGGGGTGTTTAGCCTCTGTACATACTTCACATTTATTGAAGTCACAATTGGTGAATACAGGAATTAAGCTCAATTGTTTAAGCCTTTTTATAGATGCAGTGTTCATATGGCCTAATCTAGCATTCCATAAAGAGATAGAGTCAATGATATAAGTAAAGCATTCATCTTATTATCTACAACAAAATCAAGAACAAAAAGTCCCCCATGACAAAATCCCTTTCCCACAAATTCGCCACCTTGCTGACTATAGCTTTTCTAGGATCAAAGTGAGTCTAACTCCAGCACTATTCAGAAGAGTAGCAAATATAAGGTTTCTACAAATATCCGGAATATGAAGAATATTTTGAAGTGAAAGATTTTTTCTAGAATTTAGTTCAAGAGAAACCTTGCCCTTACCAAGGACATACACTGAAGTATAATTACTCATAAACACACATTCAGCATTAGCAACCTTTTCATACTCTTTAGAAAGGTTCCTGTTAGTGCATATACGTCGAGTGGCTCTAAAATCCACCACCCACTCAACCGAGTTGCTAATTGTGCTTACCTCTCATGCTACTACAGTAATGACATCTTCAGTCAGATTAGCTTGAACTTTATTCTCCTTGGATTTGTTAACTATAGGCCCAAACCCTTCATGACAATCTTTCGCTGGATGTCCATAATTGCCACATGCATAGCACTTGCCTTCGAACGTCTTTTAGTTGGCTCCCTATCTCTTGAACTTGTTGGTATGCCTCTTCCCATGAAACTGATTTGGCCATTTTCCTTTTGATCCCTTAGTCCTATCAAAGCTTGAACCATTCTAGGACACAGCTAGACTAGTAGTAGACAAAGAGTGATCCTAATTCTTTCCCTTGGATTAAATTCGATTATACTCTTCGATTTTAATGTAAGCAATCAGTTCTTCAAGTTTAAAGTCTTTTTCTTTATGCTTCATGGAGCTGACATAATTAGACCATGAAGGCGACAATCTATCTAGTAAGTAATTGGCATAAAAATATCATATATGTTCATACCCTCACCTGATATTTCACTCCATAAAATTTCATGCTCATGAACTTGTTCAAGAATAGGTTTATCATTGGTCATTTTAAATGAAAACCACCTACTACAAACATATTTCTTAATCCTAGTATCATTAGATTCATAGTTAGACTTAAGAGCTTCCCAAATTTTTATGACACTTTACTTCTTACTATTAATGCGGTACATTGAATCAGACATATAATGAAAAAGTAAACCACGACAGGTTTTACTATCCTTCTCATAACTCCTTTTAGATTCTTTATGAGCCTCTTCAGTAGTTAAGGCATAATCAACCCCCAATTAAGTAAGTAAAAATTCTATTTTATCAGCCCACACACGATAACTATTTCCACTTAGCTTAGGCATACCAGTAGACACAAGGCAACAATCATTTTTGTTGATTCAACCATTAGTCACAATAAGAGAAAACGATTTCAGTTTTAGATTGTTAGGAAAAGAGGCTGCGACTAACAGTGAATGAACAAACTTATCTAATTTAGAATAAAAGATGAAGTCTTGGCATGGCAGTACACTGCCATAAAATCGAATTTGCTCCCCCCCCAACACATGAGGGATTCGCGAGCAATCGATCTCCAGGGATATGTGGTTGTCCGAACAGTGTACTAGAATGAACAATGGTGAGAATCGTTGATCAATTACCCAGATCAGAGAGACTAGAAGAAAATGTAGAAGATGATTTTTTTTTGGGGGGTGCGTCTGAAACTATTAGCAGAAGGCTGAATTTATAGCGAGAGGAAGACACTAAATTTGGCAAAAATAAAGAATGGTGGTTTGGTGGAGAAAATCAACACAAATTATGTTGAGAAAAATCAGCACTGATTGAGAGAATAATTTCAATAATGGAAATGATATTTGTAATGATTGCTTGCCAAAATTAATTAACTGATTTTGATCAAAAAGAAAAATCAGTTGGAGCCCATAACCATACCCATGCCCATAGCTTGGGCCAGCCCAATGGGTAGGCAATGCGCCCGCACATGTGTGGTCTAAATATTCCCCTGCCCAGTTGCTTTCTAGGAAGTCAAGGAAGGCAAAACTACATAAATATGAGTTGCTCTTTGAAACAGTTTCATGTGGGACACTTGAAGAATGAGTTTCTCTTTCGTTAAAGCAAGTTCAAACAAGCAAAATTGGTTTTACATATTGTATATGCTCTCACAATCTATTTTTGAAAATTTCATGAATAACATTACAACCAATACAGGAGTAAGGAATTACAATAAAGATTGGTCAGTCGAAGGGAAATTAAGATTTTTAAAACAAGTGAATCCTCCATCCACAACAAGATTGTGCCCTGTCACATACTTAGCATCATCCGAAGCCAAAAGAAGAGCTGCCTTTGCCACATCGATTTCTTCACATTTTACCCCTTTTAAGTCCTCTAATTCTAATACAATCTCCCTTATTTGTTATGGGCTTGCCTTTTGATAAAATTGGCCCAATTGTTCCAACACCATGGGGGTTGTAATTGGGCCGGGTGCGATGCAATTTATTCGGACCCCATGTTTGCATAGCTCATGGGTCACAGACTTTACGATACTAGGTATTGTGAACTTTGATATTGAATGTGGGTATGGGTCGAGCCCACCCATAAGCCCACATATGCTCGCCGTGCAAACGACGACCCTGACTTAGCTGGTATCATGACTCGGGTTGCGTGCTTAATCCCAGCTAATGTGGCCTGAACGTTGATTTGCATGCCTTTGTCAAACTGGTCTAGATCCAAGTTTGCTATGCTCGGAGGCTGTTGTGGGCCTGCTACCCTCGGCATTGTTGAACATGATGTCGAGCTTGCCTTTAGGGGCCATGACCGCATCGATGGCATGGGATACTTGGGCCTCATCGGTTACATCACATTGAATGAAATGGGCGGCTTTGCCTATGTTGTCGGCCACTTGAGAGCCCAATTTTGCGTTGATGTCAGCAATGGAAACATGGGCTCCTTGTTGGCTGAACTCTTGTGCTGTGGCTTTACCAAGCCTACTGGCACCCCCTGTTATCAAAGCTACTTTCTCTTCAAGCCTAGTTTTGGTCATGTGAAAATAATATCAAAGATTGGATATCATTCAAAATAGGTACTCATTCTGTCATATATTTAAATCATGAAAATATATAGAATTATAATGTCCTCTGCATTGCTGAAATGATTTTTTTGGGCAGTCCAAAGAATATTGACACATCTCCGAAAAAGAAGAAAATATGTCTATGGGACTGTAAAAATAGAAGTTTTTGATACAGATCCTTGAATATGGGACAAGGAAACACATCATAGAATTTTGACTTCAAAAAATACAATTGACATGCAAATTTTATACACTAGTTGATTAGTGAGATAGAAGTCCTCTTAACAATTATATTGATACAGTGATCTAATGAAATGTGTAGCACTCATATCTAAGCTTTACGACTTGCACGTCCCAGCATGGTGGACCCAAGTTAATACTTGTTCTTTTCCACTTATCGTAAATACTTATCAACGGCATTTAACACTTATTAGTACTAATCAACACAATACAACACTTATTAGTATCAGTCAACATTCATTAGTGCTTGCCTTATATTTCCAAGTTATAATCAGTCAACATTCATCAGTACTTGCCTTATATTTCCAAGTTATAATTGCCTAATTTTTAACACTCTAAGCACCAATTAATACTAATTAGTATCAACCAACACTTATCAATATTAATCAGCACTCATTGATAATGAGTTATTCATGATAAGTTAAAAAGAATACCCCCTTACATGATTGGTATTCTTTTCAATAGTTGGACAAAAAAAAAATTGTTCAACTTTAGAGAAACTCAAGACTCAGTATTATTAGTATTTGTAAATGGATGTGTGGTTATATGAGGATAGACAGAATTAGGAATGGAGTTTATTAGGGGCCTAGTTAAAGTAGCTCCTATCGGAGATAAGATGAGAGAAACAAGTCTCCAATGGTTTGGTCATGTGAAGAGGAGGAGTGTGGACGCTTCAGTGAGGAGATGTGAGAGGATCAACATCCCCGAAGGCAAAAGAGGGAGGGGACGACCAAAGAAGAGCTTGGACGAGGTAATTAGAGAGGACTTGAGAGTTGTCGGTTTGACAGAGGATTTGACTTAGGATAGGAAGTTGTGGTGGGATAGGATTAAGATCTTAGATCGCTGAGAGTCGACCCCGTAGTTACCTTTTGGTTGCTGTGGCATAGTGCTGGTAGAGGTTTGTTGTGTTTGTATGCAGGGTGTGCTGTCTTCTGAGAAGAGTTCCCGTTTGCTTACTGCTGGTTGTTCAGGTATGTTACCTCCCTCCGATACATTGTCCTGTTATTTCATAGCTTTAGCAATTGATCTTTTATCTCAACCATCCCTTGCGTTAGAATTTTTCTTCTATAAAATGTTTTCCCATTAAGTGTTTCCACAAAATCTTTCCTCTGAAAATACTTTCACAAAACCTTTTTTTTTTAGGTATCTTGGAATTAGCCTCTCTACGGATAGGAATGCCTGTAGGGGTAAGGATGCCTACAACTGGATCTCCCCAAACCCCGTGAAAGCGGGACCCACACTGGGAGTTGTTGTTGTTGTTGTAAATGGAGAAAGTTAATCAAAGAAGAACTTTACCTCCGAACGAGATAGTTGCCCCGTTCGAAAAAAAAATCTTATCTTTTATAGGTTAATAATATATCAACTTTGACGGCAGACAGTCCAAGACCGAATCATAGAAGTAAAAATAATTTGAAAAGGGGGAGTAATTTCATAATCATTACAATTTACAATTTACAATTAACGGTTAATCACTAAACTAGGATCAATTGCATTGGTGGTATGAGTTTAGTTTCATAGAGTGGAAGCTTGTTGAGATCATATTATCATAATATTGCAAAAGAATAACTTGAAATCATAGAGAACTATTGAACTTATTAGCAGTTAGATCCGAATACATTGCTATTACTACTCTGTTTCATAGAAGTTGACAAAATTAATAAAGTCTCTGACGTACTTCCAATATCATTTCTAGGTAACTTTTATCCAATTATAAATGTAAATATTTATAAACTACTAGAAAACTTTAGCTTGATACTTTTCAAACTTTTAAATTCGTTATTTTTTTCTCTTAAATTAATGATGAGTGTGTCATTTTCCAATTAACTTTGACTAATTTTCTGTGACAGATGTATTACTTAAATGTGTACAAAGGTAGATGTCAAAATGACTTAGCAAATAATAAAAATAATAAGAAGACAGATCAGAAGGGAAGATCTAAACACCACACTTCTTTGATGTAATTCAGACGGAGGTAGAAAACTTTTTTAGTAGTTAGATTAGAGTTGAGAAAGTATGACCTGACACGATAACAAGACACGAACCCGACCCAAAGTTACTGAGAGAAACATGAACCCGACCCAAACTGAACCGATTTCGTCCTGAAGTCGACATGATTTGACTGTTTAGTGTGAAACTTGTTATTTTTCAGTTTGGAGCAAATCTAAGCTATTTTCAAAGCCGACACGAAATTGATCAGTTTATTAAATGGGTCGACCCGACCCGGCCCATTTCCTAGCTCTAAGTTAGATAGGGATTCTTTTTGATTAAATAATTGAGAAGCATGATGAAGCTTCCATTTAAGAATATTTTTTATTGATAACAATTGTTTTAGGCTACTATTTTTCGCCAACGAAGCACAATAAGTCAACTTTACTAGTCATTATGCGTCATTATGGGTTAACATTATGGAGTTTGAATCACTATAATTTGATTTATTTTCTGATTTAAAATTCTTACTAATATTAAACATCATGCAAAATCAAAATAAAACCTGTTAATCCCTGAAATCTTTTTTGCCATTTGAACCCCTGATGATCTATTTTTGAAGGCGAAGTCCGTGCAGAATAGGATGGCAGAAAATATGAAAGGAGAGGGGGGAAAAAGGAGAGAGGGGGGGGGGGGGGGGAAAGAGAGAGAGGGAAAAAACCAAAAAACACATGACCCGCGTTATGGATGTGGGGTTTGAACCCGACGTGAATCGAACACGCAACTTTCTGATCTGGAGTCAGACGCGCTACCATTGCGCCACGGATCCGAGGTGCTTGTTCTGTAGATGTTTCTTATAATCATGTTGGCCGTTTTCATGTCCAACAGTAGGCTTATTTTGCTTCGTTTGCAACCTAATTTATTATATGACTGAATAACTACATTTTCAAATTTTGAAAATGGAATTTAAAGGCCATGAAACTGAGCACATGAGAAATGTAAAAATTACCGAAAAGTAGTACCATATACCAAGTTTAAGAGAAATTGAAAGAACTCGGCACGAATACAGTGATATTTATTAAAATTATCTTGAAGTAGAGTTTTTTAAAAACAAAAATTAAAGATTTGATTTATATGTTTTTTTTTTAATTAAATAAGGAGTTGATTTATGTGCTTCTTTTTGATTAAATAATTAAGGAACGTACTATTAGTAATTAACTTTGAGAAGCATGATATCAGAAAAAATAAAATAAACATATTTGATAATGCATAAGGTAAAAGATACCTAACCATGGGAAATTTGTGGACCATTTGTAAAACCTCAAATTTTGAGAGTTTCAACATTATTGAGGGAGGAAAAAAATCCTCATTTTTCATGAAAAAATAATTTTATCAATTGGGCCATAAAAAAGAAGTTATGCATATAAGCTCAAATGGAGTTCTATCCCAAAATCAATTGGTAATGGGTGGAGTAACTCACGTGCAAACTTATATACATGTTCATGCCCTTTAATTTTATCAGTGTGTGACAGTACTCATTTTTATATTCTTTGAATTTTATCAATGTGAGATAACACTCAGTTTTATTATTCCAACAAAAAAAGGTGCATGAAAATAATTTAATAGATAACAAATGGAGAGATAATTTGACTTCATTAATGAAAGATCAAAGACTTTAAAAGGAAAAAAAAAAGGTTATCGATTGATAGGCATGGGAGAAGGTACCAGTCAATCTACAACCAGAAAAATGTTGGAAGTTTCAGACTTCTAGGTGAGGATAAGGAAAGGAAGTAATATGTTCCTAACTTCCTTCAATCAAGTATTTAAATCCATGATGGTATTGGTCGAAGCTTGATGTAAAGGTATCGAGGCCGGCGTCTAAGGTAATTTTGAAGTAACTGTAACCGGTAACACAGCAAAGCGTTGGGTGGGATGAAAAGGAAACCAATTAGTATGGAGTGTAAGGAGCAACAAGAATTCTCAGTCTTCATCAATAATCTTCCACATGATTTAGATAAACATGGGCTCAAAGGGATCTTTAGGAGAGCAGGAAGAGTGAGCGATTCATATATCCCTTTTAGAAGATCAAGAAGAAGTTCATCAAGATTTGGCTTTGTTTGCTTCTGGAATAGAGGAGATGCCATTAAATGCATCCTCATGTTCAACAATGCAATAATCAGAGGGGAAAAGATTTCAGTTTGCATGGCTCGTTATGAAAAAAGGAGGCCAAATCAACCACCCAAGCATCAAAGCAGGATAATCCCTGAGAATAACAAAACTTGTAAAAGAAAGGAGCAGAAACAAGAGGGTGATAAGAAGATTCAATTAGTTAGATTCAGTCAGGAGAGCCAATCCCATAACAAGCTCTTGATAGGTCAAGTCAATTTAGAATTTGAAGAGTGGTTGAATAGAAGCCTTTTGTGCACATCAGACGAGCCTAGAGACTTAGCAACCTTGGCCTCTGCAGTTATCAACGACTTTGGTCAGTGCATGAAGATTTATGCCTTGAGTAGCTTCAAATTTATCCTAACCTTTGGAACAGTTGAATTGATGGAAGAGACCTTGATGAACCACGTAGAACTGGATTTATGGTTCAGTGAAATCAAGAAATGGAGTAGATATGAATGTTGTGAAACTAGGAAGGTTTGGCTTGAAATTTATGGAGTCCCCCCTCATGGATGGCTTTGGGAAAACTTTAGCAAAATAGCAGAAATATGGGGAAGGTTAATTTGTCTTGGCAAGCCAATTTATTGTACAGACTCCTTTGAAAGCATGAAAGTCCAGATTGTCACAGATATTTTTCGAAGGATTGATGAGGAATTATTATTAACCTTAGAAGACGGAGGTTATAGGGTATGGATCAAGGAAGTTGGCTCTGCAACGTTGATTCCATGTTCTTTAGCTATGGAAACCATAGATTCCAATGATGAAGTTCTAGGCTTTGAGGACATAGAAGATGACATGGCAGTGGATAATGAAGTGGCACAAAGTGATTTGAGGAAAGCTGGTCCAGTCATTGATGACCGGGATGGAGAAGCAATCCAAAAGACTCTAGGCCTTCATTTTAATTCAAATTCAAATCAAGCTGACGAAAGGTCAAGAGAGACAAGGATGAAGAGTGCATTCACTCTGAATCTAGAACCAAGACAGCGTGTTTTAGCCAAAATGGCTTTTCAGAGGAAGTTTTGAAACTATCACAACATTTACACCATTTGGAAAAAGAAGAGCAGCCACCCCTAGGCTTTGAAAAGGAAAGTAATTATGAAGCCAATTATTTGGATTCAGCAAGCACCAATCCTATAGGCTTGGAAACTGATGAGAATCAGCTGGAAGGAGGAGAACTTCGAGCCCAACACATTCATGAAGTTCAAGCACCCCCAGGTATTGGACTTCCAATAACTTTGAAGCCACCAGCTTTTTCAAAACAACATCTCAAGGTCAAGGGTCCAAGGCACTTTCCTAGGAGATCAATTAATAGCAAAGGTTCCAAAGCACATCCAGATGTGCCGCAATCCTCAAGTCAAACCTCCGAAAGTCTAGTGCAGATTGCAAAAAAGTCTCTCCAAATTGGGAAACTCCTTGGTATTTCTGTTACTCATAATGAGAAAGCAGCATTATCTAGAATAACAAAGACTCTGAAGAAGAACAAGACAGGTCCAACTTCCAAACCAGATGATGAAGGTTGCAAAAGGCCTACAAAGCAATGACCAAAGGATGAAGATACCTGGAATGTTAGAGGAAGAAATTGTTCAGTGTAGAACTTTTTGATCTGATTGGACAAGCTGAGACTTTACAGAGCAAAGAACCCATTAAATCTCATGCAAGAAGAAAGCCTAGGTTTTTCCAGTTTGGCGGCTACAAAACTTGAAACCCTGTCTCAATGGGATATGACTAAAGCTAGAAAAGTTTGGAGGAAACAAAATTGTAGGACAAGGATATGCTCAAATGAGAGTTTGTTAGCTGACCAAAAGAGAAGGGAAGTTTAGGTATTTTTGGTGAGCAGAGAGCTATCAAAATTGGTATACTTACAAGGCTCCCCCTGCAGTTAACTGCAAGTATTTGGCTGTTTGTTTTGTTGATATTTATGTAGATATTGCCCTTGATTCTGCGCCTTTGAGAAGTGGGCTCCATCATGAATGGTGACAGGGGTGACGAGTGGCTACACACAGTGGGCTAGCTATGTTTCATTCACCCCAAACATGGGTTTAATCTCTAAGGAATTTTGTCGAACAGGTGGTGGGCAAAGCTCAATAAAATCAAGGATTCAAGGGGTAGAAAGAGGGATCGGGAATGTAAAAGCTTGGACCATAGTGCTTGATGATTGGTTCATTCATATCTAAAGGCTTGGAATCGAACCAGGGCTTGAATTGAGCATGAATCTATCCTTCTACATGATCACCGCATGGGGGCTGATAATTGTAAATGGAGACCTTGCGTGAATGCCCATTAATGGAGGCAAATGCAGGCATGTGGTTTTGTTTAGTTTGAAGCTATTAATGCACACCAGATTGAATATCCAACAAGTGGTGTGGGTCCCTAGTTCTAGAGGATTTGTGGCGGTGGTAGTAGTGTGTTGTCAATTTGCAACTCTCCTAGATTGTCTGTTGTTATTTAGCTCTAAAAATTTATTTTTTATTTGTACTGTTTAATTATGCCTTCTTGGGCTATGAATGATCGAAAAAAAAAGGAAAGGAAGTAAGACATCATTTCATTTAGAGAAAAGATTTAGTAGTAAAGGAGGAAGGTGGATCACTGATAGCTATAGACATGATAAAACTCGAAACCCGAAATGAATAACCCAAATTCATACCCGACCTGGCATTCGAAATATGCTCTCCCGAAACTGAACCTGAAACTCAAATTGACTTGACTTGAACTATATCTGATCCGAAATTTTCTGCAAAGTTTGTTTTGGCATGACGAGCGTATTTGACTAAAAATTAGTTGACCCGAAATCGACCCGAACTGAACCATACCCGACCCAAACTGAAGAGACCTGAAATGTCATTTAATTCAAACATAATCCAACCCAAACATGACCCAACCCGTACCCGAACCGAATGATCCATTTATCAAGTCTAGATAGCTACAGCGGACCACATGGTGAGGGCAAATTATATGATAAATGCTCTGATACATGAGCATTGTTCACGCTCTTTGCAAACATGCACTGAGTAAAGGACTGACGGGGCCTTTGCTTTGGGAATCTATTTCATTACAGTATGCAGCATGAAGCGGCAGTTGTTGTACTGGTAAAGGTGTGGGTTGGATTGTAGAGGTTGTGGGTTTGGTTCTTCTTGGACATATTACAATTTTTTTTGGTTGTTTTTTGGCGTTATATACTTTTCTTTCGTTTTAAATATATTTTTTGGCATGTTAGTCTTGTTGCCTATTCTTTATCTACTCCCAATACACTTAAAAATATATTCAATGGTTTATTTGAGGCTGAGATTGAGATTGAAAACTCAATGAGAGTAGAGAAAAAAATGAGGGATGAAAAATACTTTAAACTTTATAATGTTATTGGATAGGAATATTTTAATTTTTAGTGTACAATAGGTTATTTTTAGTGTATCATAGGTTATTGGTTAGTGAACAAAAGGTTAGTTTTTAATGAACAATATTTAATTTTCAGTGAACAATAGGCTAATTTTTAGTGTAGAATAGATCTTTTAGGGAGCATTAGGTTAATTTTTAGTGAATTATACCTTTAAGTTTTGGTGAGCAAGAGGTTTATTTTTAGTATACAATATGTTATCTTTTAGTGAACACTAGGTTAATTTTTAATGTACAATAGAACACATTTT
>JACYFF010031958.1:68868539-69003775 GCA_017589665.1 Selenicereus undatus | reverse complement strand
TATATAGACACACACACACACACGCACACACACACATGATTAAGGTTTAATAATGACCAATGGCGGATCTAGATATTTAAAAAAGCGGTGTCTATTTATTATCGTCATTACTGTACAATATAAAAAAAAAGAAACTATGTGATATATACTATGGTAGTTTATTTTGTACAAATGCTCCACTTATTTTTTTCCCCAACATTCCGTCTTGTATTTCTACACTAGCGGAAGTTGACAAGCAATAATAACATACCTCACTTTTTAATTCTCCCGCTCCCCCAAAAAACTATGGTACCCTTACTACTACATTTATTCTTTGCAGTTTTTCATATTTTGAGTTTTGATATATAAATTGAGTTGAAATCACAGAATGCTAGATTACATAGCATTTATTAAAACTCTTGGTTATAGAGGATATATCATCAACACCAAGCAACAAAATCGAAAAAGATTAAGACATAAAGTGAACATGTCAAACATAAAATACAACTACAAATAAGTAATCCGCACCAGTTAATCACACCAAAAGGGAAAAAAAGAAATACCAACAAGTTCAAATCAATCATTAGGGCCAAGTTAAAGAAAAGTTTGCATCAAAAACATATTGCAACTGAACAGCCCCAAAAAATAAATAATAGCCATAAAAGAAAATTAAAGAGATTAGAATTAGATTAAATTAAAAGCCTAAACTCCAAATAGGAGAGGGAGGGAGAGAGAGAAATTTGGACTTGGGTGCATTTAATTTAATTTTACTTTTCTATGAAATTATAACTATATAACTATACTTTTAATATTTGAAGAAATTAAAATTTTAATACGTGGGTTGAATATATTTAAAGTGTATATATTATTTTTTGGACCTAATTTAGGGGTGTCCATATATATACTATTCTAATATCATTTGACATAGTTGATTAAATTTCTTTTTTGGAGAGAAGAGTGTCCATGGACACCCCTCCCACAAGAGTGGATCTGCCTATGATAATGAATATAGAGATTAAGGCCCTGTTCTTTTCGTTGGTGAATTCAAATTTACCAACTTCAATTAACTTTAACCCACATCAATCTACTTCACGAATTTCAATAAAAAAATACAAATTTCAATCCACTTTCTACTATTTCAACCAACTTCTACCCATCATATGAAAAAAAATAAAAAAAATTCAAACCACTTCAACCAATTTCAACCCACTTCAACAAAAAATATCCAATTCAATCTACTTTAACTCACTTTTATCAATTTCAACTAACTTCACCCATCAACCCATATTTCCTAATGAGATGAACAGGCATTAACTAAGCACTAAACAGTGTACTTAGAAAGTAAAAATTTCGTCAAAAGGCAAAGAGTATCCTTTTATGGAAATTTCATCTTGGCCAGTGATATTTGGAAAGAACTTAATAAGAAAATTGGATGTATAATTACCTTATTCCACTAAACTGAATTGGTATGGTTAAGAGTTAGGAGAGTTTGAATCATATTAATAAATCACCGGTAGCATTTGGAATGGTTTACACAATGATGAAGCATTGTGGGAATAGCAACTTTAACTTAATTAGTTTGGAGTCACAGTAATACGTGCAATAGGGAAATTACAACATGGCCTAACACAATTGTAGCAAAAAATAATACAATGATACTGTTATTTTTTGCGAAGTTATTTTCGGGACCTTACTTTTCAAAACTAATTATTAGATACTTAACTTTTAACTAAAAAAATTACTGTAAGTGATATTTTTTTGTAAAAAGATGAAATGATGCTTTCGTAAATGAAATAATTTAGAGAATCTAAGTTAAATATGAAATTGTAATTTGAAAAATAAAAATGTAAAAAAAATTGAAGTAGTATTATATAATTTTTTTTATACAACTATAATAATCTATATATTATTTACGTTTTTGAACATTATGTTTTCATGTTTTGGATAAATTTTTATAAGGTTCCCTATATGTTTACTTGTTGTTTAAATTTACAAATTTTTCACTAAATTTTTATGGTTTCTTATTATATTTCCGTATTTTGTTTAGATTTTCTAAACTATTTCAATTTGGTGGAGCTAGAATAATTAACTTATATAAAAAAGGCCTATAAAAGTGTCCTGTCAAAAGATAAAGTACTTTATAATTAGGTATATATCAATCAATAACTATTCATGACTGAAGTTCCAAGAATTGATGTGATTTGAAAAAAATAAAGTTGTAGGTCGTAATTTTAAATGAATAATAGTGTACAGTAATACATATTTTTTTTTATTTCTTTTGATTATGTATATACTATCAATCAATAAGTATTCATAACTGAAGTTCTAGGACTTGATGTGATTATAAAAAAGAAGAACAAAGTTGTAGGATTTGATTTATTAGAATTTTAGGTGATGATATTTGAAATATTGGTTTTAAGAAATAAACCATTCTTACAATTGGACGTCAAATATGAAAGGTTAGCACTTTTTTTTTTTTTTCATGTAATACCCTCTCTAGATCAATGAGTCTAATATGCATATGTCCATATTCAATCAGGTTGATGTTTAGGGATGAAGGGAATCACTTCCCCCTTCTTTGCATAACATGCTTATATCTCATGTGATTATTAGCTAACCTTAAAATGAAGATGAAGTATACAACCATAAACAATAATATTGATGACAAAGAAATATTCATTCAAAGAACACGCCTGGGATTAAAAATTTATAAATGAAGACATATAATTAGGTCATAATTATTTTAAAACGACCTTTTGAAAATATGCCAAGGATAAATAGTTATATTGCTATTATAATCCACTTTTTTTTACTTGATGACATACATCACACAATCATATTGGTCCTTATTCAAGCTCAAATTAAGAAAAGTGGACAATTTTGGCAAGCTACAAAATGAAGGGTGACCAAGCCTGCCGCAGCACATATGGTTGCTTCTTCACCTAGCGAAAATTTTGCCATTAGCCAGACTCATTAAGGAATAGACACATGGGATAAGTTACCTAGTCCAATCACTTTCTGCACGGTATCGTCCTATACTCCTATACAAAACATCGAGTAGGAGAGTAAGTAATAAAGTAGTTAGGATGTATAGTTGGCTTTCTAGCTGCGATCAAATTGCAGGTAAAACTCAGCAAACAAAGGTGATCATATGAAATTAAAATGGGGTCCAACTTGACTTGCTAGCCTTGAACACGCACAAGGTTTCTCTGTTTCGTGTGGTGATAGAGAAGGTTTTCTTAATGTCCTAAAATGCTCAAGTATGTCAAAATTTCATGTCACGAGCTGGGATACCCCGTTATCAGTTGTCGGTTTTAAATCTAGGCTTAAGGTTATCTTGCTAGTCACTTTACTTGACTCTAGACCTTGTTTTCTTTGAACATAAATACCAAAACACTTGGTCAACTTGAGCTTGAGTGAACCCTGCAAAGCTTGTCTCTCTTATATTTTATTCGGCCAAATGGTTTGATAGAGTGAATATAGTGATATGTATGGCAGTCACAAAGTTTCCTTGAGCTACTTGTTTCGCTGCCCCCCTTGAGCCATACCTCCTCTATCTCCTCCTTGATTTACTGCTATTCGAATACCCAAAAATTTCATAACATTGACTTCTTTCATGTCCTAACTTGTAACAGCGATTGCATTTTGGTCTTCCAAGTGGTGTTCTTATGTTAAGTTTTCATGTTAATTGGGCTATAAACAAAGCGTCATATATATAAGCTCAAATGAGGTTCCAACCCAAAACCAATTGGTAATGGGTGGAGTAACTCACGAGCTTATGTACATGCTTAAACACTTTAATTTCATCGATATGGGACAACACCTACTTTTATACTCCAACACGCCCCCTCATGTGTGGACTACTAACGAGGCCCAACATGTGCTCACAATTTTAATCAAACGGGGACAGTGGCAATTCATGATCAAGCAACTTGCTTTAATACCATGTCAAGAGAGAGAATGATGGCAGAGAGAAGAAGATATTTCTTCATTACATGTTGATTATTACATAGTCGTTGCAATAAGAGGCATATATGCATCCATATGCAGTTAGCTAATAACAACCTAACTAACTAACCAACTAGGAGCTGAAAATGGTGACCATATATTGTTATTACATTATGTTATCTAGCTTAACATCCCTCCCTCAAGGTGGAGTTGGTGGAATGTCCATAAAACCCAGCCTTGAAGCGGGGTAATGATGCCGAGCCTTAGACAAGGGCATGGTAAGTAGATCAGCTAGTTGCTCCTTAGAGGTAATATAGGATGTTTGTAGAAAACCTTCCAAGAGCTTATCTCTTGTATAATGACAGCCAATATCGAGGTGTTTGGTTCTCTCATGAAAAATCGAATTGGAGGCAATATGCTGTGCTGCCATGTTGTCACAATACATAGTGATCGATAATAGCAGGGACACATGTAAATCAGTGAGCATATAAGATATCCACTCAAGTTGTGAAGTGGTATAAGACATGCTTCTATATTATGCCTCAACAGAGGATTTGGACACAGTTTTCTGCTTCTTGGTTTTCCAGGAAACAAGAGAAGACCCCAGAAAGATACAATACTCAGTGAGGGATCTAGCACTCATAGGGCAAGTAACCCAATATGCATCACAAAAGGCTGTGAAATAGAAATTGTTGGTGGCTGAATAGAAGAGGCCTTTATTTGGAGTACCTTTCAAATAACTGAGAGCATGCATGGCTGCCTGCGTATGAGGTTGCCTAGGCTATTGCAAAAATTGACTAAGATGTTGAGTAGCATATGAGATGTTAGGTCTGGTAATATTCAAATACAACAATCTCCCAATAAGGCTCCTATAAGGCTAAGGATTAGATAAAATGGCCCTATGCTCAGTGAACAATTTGAGTCCTTTAGGAAAAAGGAACTTGGCAGGTTTGACTGCTGTGACACCCGCATTAGAAAGGATATCAAGGACATATTTTCTTTGATTAGCAAAAATGCCTTGGGAAGATCTGGACAGTTCCAAACCTAGGAAATATCTGGCAAACCCCAGATCTTTAAAAGTAAAGGCTGTGTCTGAATCCTTTTTCAATGTGTTAATGCCATGACCATCATTCCTTGTAATCAATAGGTCATCAACATAGACTAAGACATAGACAGATCTTCCATTGTCTTGCTTAGAGAATAAAGAGCAATCACTCTTTGATTGGATAAAACCTTTGTTAATTAGAAACATGGAAAGTTCTAGGTTCCATTGTCTTGAAGCTTGTTTCAAACCATAAAGAGACTTTTGCAGCTTGCAAACTTGGCCTGGCTATGTATGAGAGTAGCCTTCAGGGGGTAACATATAAACTTCGTCCTCCAAAAAACCATGAAGAAAAGCATTGTTAATGTCAAGTTGGTGAAGATCATAGCTCATAGCAGCAGCCAAAGTAATGAAAACCCTTATAGTAGTGATCTTAGATATAGGAGAGAAAGTATGGTTATAGTCTTTGTATTTAGCTTGCTCAAAACCTCTGATTACTAGTCTGGCTTTATGCATTTTAACTGAACCATCAACCTTATACTTGGTTTTATAAACCCATTTGGAGCTGAGGGCCTTTTTCCCCGGGGGCAAAGAAGTGAGATTCCAGGTCTCATTTTGCTGTAAGGCATTAAGTTCCTGCTCCATTGCCATTACCTATTCTGGGTCCTACTTAGCTTGTGCATATCAATGGGGTTAAGAATTATTCAACACAGATATAAGAGAAGACACATAAGCACTGGATAAATATGCCAGATCATGGGTTTGAAATAAAGGGTATGTAGTGGTAGTTAATGAATGGGAAAGAGATGTGTATGGGGTATTAAGCACCACAGGTGCTGGCATGGAGTTGGTGGTTGAGCAAATGAAGTCTTGCAACTAGGCAGGTGCTTTTTTTAGTCCTACAAGATCTTCTAGGGGCAAGAGTAGCATCATGTTGTGTGGGATCCACGTTCCTAAAAATGGGAGACTAGTTTGAGGATGAATTAAGGGTGCTTGAGTGATTGAGAGCATTATTTGAATCACCTTGGGGAGAATAATTGGGAAGAAAAGGTGAGGAAGGATTGTTTTCATTGAGTGGGACAATAGAAGTATAAGTGGGGATGTTAACATAGTCAAAGTCAGGTAAAGCACATGGAAAAATAGAACCATTCTGAGTATTACTAACATCACTGTACTTGGTTTTAAATGAAAAAATGTCTTCTTTGAAGAGGACATCTCTGCTATGAAATATTTTTCTACTGGCCAAGTCATAAAGTTTGTATCCTTTGATGCCAAAAGAATACCTAAGTAATATTGATCTTTGAGCTCTAGGTTCAAACTTGATTGTTTCTCCTACATTGGTTGCATAGCATAGACAACCAATGGCCCTTAAATCTTCATAAGTTGGTGGTTGGCCATATAGGACACAAAAGGACTTTTCCAAAGGAGGTTTTCCATAGGTAGTTTATTTATAATGTGAGTTGCAGAAAGGATAGACTCCCCAAAAAGATTTAGGAAATCCAGCTTGGAGTCTCAAGGCTCTAATAGTATCTAGAAGGTGCCTGTGTTTCCTTTCTACTAGCCCATTTTACTTAGGAGTTTTGACAACACTCTTTTGATGTAAAATACCTTTTTTAGCAAAGAAACTACTACAAGAGGAATTAATGAACTCTGTTCCATTATCACTTCTAATCATGGCAATTTTGGTTGAAAATTGAGTTTTAATCATATGATAAAATTGCAAAATAGCAAAAGATACTTGCTTTTTGTTTTGTAAAAGTTGTATCCAAGTAGATCTACTAAAGTCATCATCTACTAATGTTATGAAATATTTAGCACCAGTGATATTTGCAACGCTATAAGGACCCCACAAATCCATGTGTAAAAGCTGGAAACAATGTGTAGTTTGAATAGGGCTTTTATTGAAGGGCAATCTAGCAAACTTTGCTAGTAAACAAGTTTCACAGAAGAAGGAATCTGACATGAGCTGTTTACAAACAAGTATGTGTTTTATTTTTAAGACAGAAGCATGACCAAACCTTGCATGTAAAATGTCAAGGGGTTGGTTGTTCCAAGGTGGATTGTTGGAAGTAACAGAAATGAAACTAGGCTTATTTGGGGACTTGGAATTCCCTGCAGGTGATGTTCTGCATCCAGAAGCATCAAGTGAACTAAGAGACTTGTCACTTGTTGGTGTCTTTAGCTGATAAAGTCCATCAGGTTTAAATCCAGTGTCCATGACCAGGTTAGTGGTAAGGTCCTGAAAAAGACATTTATTAGGAAAGAAAGTGTCAAAAAGAGGGTAATCTTTGAGCAGCTTGTGGACTAAAAGCAAATGAAATTTGAATTCTGGCACAAAAAGAACTTCATGAAGGATAATGTATTTATTCAAGGGTATATGGCCAATTTGAGTAACCTTTTTTAAGGTGCCATCTTGTAAGGTCACATAGATAGGTGTAGATAACAATTTGGTTTAGGTAAAAAGGAATCATGCGTCATGTGGTCAGATGCACCTGTGTCTATAATCTATGAACCTAAACCATCGCTAAGTATAACATTGTAGGTACTTAAATGAGAGCTAATAGAGACAGAAACTTTACCTGCAAAGTGAGCAAATGTATTCATAGTGTCAGACTACTAATCAACACCTTTCCCTTTCATGAATTTCATCATCTCCAGTGCCAGTGCTTGCATAAAGGCACCATCAAACTGAGGCTTGGAACCTCCACCCTATACTTCATCTAGAGGAGATTCTGACATCTGGTGTGGTAAGTTGGTGGAAACATTTGCTATCATTCTCTGCGGTTTTTTTTTTCTTTAAGCCCATCCCTATGTCCCTCATACCAGCTTGGGTAGCCAACCAGTAAAAAACACTAATCCTGTGTATGTCCTGTCCTACGATAGTGATCAGAGTACCTATTACTCCTGGTCTTCTTGTTGTCTCTTCTCTCTTTTGGTATTCCTTTGGCAAGGAGACCACTAGCATTGACATTGGAATTGGCACTTTCACTGCCAATGCCAATTTGATGAGCATAAGCTGCTACTTCATTCCCAACATTAATGTGGCTGGTGACTTGTTTTTGTTTTTCTCCCTAACAATCATGGAGTAAGCTTTGTTGAGATCCGGTAAGGGATCCATCAATAAAATCTATCCCCTTATAGCATTGTATTTATCATTAAGATGCATTAAAACTTGATCAACTTTTGTCCTTGACCAAGAACTATGTACTTTTTCATAGTAGTACACGTAGTTGGACATTTGCACCCCGATATTTCACTAACATCTTATAATTCATCCCAAAGTTTCTTTAACTAGGTGTAGTAAATAGCTACACTATCTATACCTTGCTGTAATTTAGTAATTTCCTTCTCAATCTGAAAGAGTAATGGAGCATTAGTTTGGCCAAATCTTTCACACAGTTCTTGCCATAAGTCATTAGTAGAATTGGCGTAAAGAAAAGCATCAGAAAACTTAGGTACTACAGAATTGAGAAGCCAACTCACCACCAAATTATCACATCTGATCCATTGAAGCAAGTTGGGAGAATTGGGACCAGGTTTGGGATAAGAGTCATTAATGAATCCAAGCTTGGCTCTAGTGTTAAGAGCTACTCATAAGGATTGACTCCATGGTTGAAAATTGGCGCCATTGAGCTTTGTATTAACCAATTGCAAACTTGGATGATCTGAACTCTGTAAAAGGGGAGGATCACATTTGTAATTCATCTTCCGTGAATTGCAACTATTCGCATATGTCACTGTGACTGATGAGGATCAAGAATCAAAAAATGCATAAATCCTGACTTTCTCAAGAATGTAAGCTAGATCATTTGGAGCCAAATGATCAAAAAAGAATGAATATACTCATAACAAAAGGTGTAAAACCAGATTTGTTTATGGATCGAATCAACATGATTGAGTATGAATGAAGGAGGAAGAAGCTCAGGATTGTTCCCACTCTGATACCATGTCAAGAGAGAGAATGAGGACAAAGAGAAGAAGATATTTCTTCATTACATGATGATTATTACATAATTGTTGCAATCAGAGGCATATATGCATCCATATGCAGTTAGTTAATAACAACCTAAGTAACCAACTAGGAGCTAAAAATGATAACCATATATTATTATTACATTATGTTATATAACTTAACATCTTTTTAGCAACTTTATTTATAGTTCCCACATCGTAGAAAGTTGTGGCTTCTTGCTTGACTTATCATTGTTGAACAATGCCTCTTTGTCTCATTAATAGTTCAGAATTTAACACTTGAGATCTTGTAGAGTCAAAAGTTCCCATGCCGAGGCCTATAAGGAACTGTTATGCCTGTTCTTCTTCATGACATTTTTGGTATTTTTCTTTTGCTTTACAGGTAGTAAGAGGATCGAGATCATTCAGCTCGCCCCTTAGTGACTTAGTTTGTTGCAGTAGTTGACAACGTATTTTCCATCTTGTAATAAAAGACATATGTCTATCTTAATTTGAGAAATATGAAGAGCCTTTCCCTGTGAGAATCGTTCTTCAGGATCCGCCCATAATTCTTTTGTAGTGTTTGCATAGGTGACACTGCATTGAAGATCTTCATTAAGAGCATACGATATACATGAGATTATTAAGGAGCATGTAGCCTAAGCATTTTTCGTATGCTGGTTTTTCAATGGATCCATATATGAATCCCATTGTTTATATTTGAGGGCTGTTTTCACTGCCTTTTCACATGTCCTGTGGTTTTGCCTATTGAACACAAAGGAGATGAATTTTGTCCCATAATAGTATGAGGCATAAAGGAAGATAGCTGACGTCTGATCAAAGGGCTTGTCGGATGGTGGTGTCTTTGTGTCACCCACAGTGATTCCCTATGATCAGAAAAGTGTATTGTATTTTTCTATTAAGTGCTCTGATATCATGAAACAAAAATTAGGATATACTAATTCTCCACTGCTCTCTCATACTGCATTAGCTTCTGTCATCTATACAAAAGAAAAGAGAATACAGCATTATATGTGAACGATCTATGCAGATCTTAAGGATAAAGAAAAGAAGCACTTGGGACCGTATAAGAGGAAAATTTTATAAAGGGATATCGTTCCTTTGTTGGGGGTAAAAACAAGAGTAATAAAATTCTACTATACCTACGCAAGACTATAATCATAAGATTATAATTATTTAACCAAGGGTAGACCGAGGCTGCTGTACTATGGAAAACATGTCATCTTGTCATTAATGCAAGAGGATTCATAACTTATTCGTCTGAGTATATGGTCACAACTCTTAACTTAATAAGAGAAAGAGAAGGATAGTTTATCTGGATGTTCTAATATGAAAGTGGGTATTGTCCCACATTGATAAAAATACAAAGAATATGAAAGTGAGTGTTATCCCACATTGATAAAATTGAAGGGTTTGAGCTTGTATATAAGCTTGTGAGTTACTCCACCTATTTTCAATTAGTTTTGGGTTGAAATCTCATTTGAGCTTATATACATGACTCTTTATTAAGACCCAATTGATATGAAAATTTAACATGGTATCAAAGCAAGGGCCTTGTTAGTAGCCCACACGTGAAGGGGAATGTTGGAGTATGACAATGGGTATTATTGTGCCACATTGATAAAAATACAAAGAATTTGAAAGTGGATGTTGTTCCACATTGATAAAATTGAATAGCTTGAGCATGTATATAAGGTTGTGAATTACTCCAGCCATTGTCAATTGGTTTTGAGTTGGAACCTCATTTGAGCTTATATACATGACTCTTTGTTAAGACCCAATCGATATGAAAATTTAACACTAGAAGGCTGAACTAAAACTTATGATTAATGACACCTTTGTGTTGTCCTCTTGACCGTCACTTGAATGGGACAATGCATCAATGCACTCTTGACCATTTGGAATCTAATCTTTAATGCTTCCCTACCCTCCTCCCCACAACTTGTAGGGAAAAAACACTTTGTTTATTATAAAATAATATTATATTTTGGTTGTATATTACATTACATGTGTCTAGAGTTGGTGAACATTGACATGAGGTAAACAGGTTTGAATTGAGCTATTAAAAGCTAACTCGACATAAATAGATTTAGGTTGAGAATTTCAGCTTGTTTAATTAAACATATTGATATTAATAGCCTATTTAAATAAATAAGATTTAGGTTGGCCAAGAAAGAGTTCAAGAAAGCAATGCTAGCCACATGGAGCGATAGCAACACAATCTATAGTGATGACAGTGAAGATCAAGTAGTCAATCTTGGTCTCTTGGCCAAAGAAGAACAACCTCAAGAAGAAGACACCAAGTGTGAGAGCTCGAATGAGGTAGATTACTCCGTATTTCTTGAATACTCTGAAGATGAATTGGCCCAAGCTTTGGTTAATTGCATTGAATGTGAGCAAAAATATTTGTCCAAAGTAAAGTATTTAAAGAAAGCTATTCGAGACTCAACATTTGAAAAAGAGGCTTTACAAAAATCAAATGATGAACTTCATATTAAGATTGATACTCTTGAAACAAAGAAGCAAGACGTTCCATCTAAATGTGAAGGTTTTGAAAAATTGGTTTTCAAGTTTTCAAAGGGGCAAGAAAATTTAGGTCATGTTTGGCAAACAGCTATTAGCTGTTTGTATTAGCTGTTAGTTGTTGTAATTAGCTGTTTGTATTAGCTGATTGTAAACAAATTGTTTGGTAAAATTAGCTGTTTCTAACAAAGTTGTGAGACAAAAAGTTAATTTTCCAAAAAGCTATTCCAAAAAGCTAATCAAATTAGCTTTTTCAAATTAGCCTTTTGAACCCAAAAAGCTGTTTCAAAAAGCTATTCCAACAAACACCTAAATTAGCCTTTTTATTAAGTCAAATAGCTAATTTTGGCAAAAAAAAAACTCTTTTTAGCCAAAAAGATATTCAAAAAGCTGTTTACCAAACATCCCCTTAGATAAATTATTAGGCTCCAAAAGGACGTCATTCAATAAAGAAGGAATTGGGTATAGTATAATCCCTTGAACAAAAAGAAGGTCTATAAGAACTTTGCTTAATGAACGCCCCAAAACAAATCTTATATTAAATGCAATTATTGCCTAAGGAATGGTCATTGTCTTATTCATGTCCTCTTAGAAAATTTAGCCCTAGGTTAGTTCAAGTTTGGTTACACTCACGCAATCGAGATGAAGCAGCCATGTCTCGTCTGAATCTCTTGAGCGGCATTCAAGTTTGGCATCTTGTGCGTGTGTAAATCAAGACGGACTTCGATCATCATCATGAAGTTCGTCATCCATAGAGATTTAACGGTTAGACCCTTGAATCATGTAAACTTAATGTCTTCTACATTATTAGATTGAGAACAACTTACAATGTTTTACATTTTGCACATAGTCGATCAAGATTGGGCAGTCATGCCCCCAAATCGTCTAGCCTTCTTAGAGATTCAATCATATTGTTGGATAAATAATTACAAAATAGTACCTCAAAAAGATATTGTTGGTCAACTTATAAATATAAGACAATACAACTTGGAGATAAGGTTACATATAATCAACATGTCGGCAACTATAACAAAGATTATCACTCAATACATGATTTATACCAAACAAATAAGTACAGTCTTAGACAAAATTAGAAACTATAAAGTTTAGATATAGCTTGAGTGGGTTGAAGCACGCTAGGTGCTTTCTTAAAAGGGGAAACACTCCCAACTACATTGATTGTTGGTGGTAAAAATGCAGTCCTCTCCTAAGATACCTAAATCTGTCAAACTCCATCGATACAGTGAGAGGAGTCTTGAACCATCTACTTAACTCAATACTCAAAATAATACTTTTGGTACTTCAAAGTAATATTGATTTGACAAATCTCACAAGAATATTTATGAACTTGGGAAAATCATTAAACAAATATTTTAGTCGAAGAAAATGTTCATGTAGAAATATACGATAGTTGGTACGATAAGAAATCCGAAGTGCTCGAAACCAAGGTTATAAGTCTTATCAAAATAGTAGGCAAAAGCCATTATTCAAATATAATAATCAAAACTTCAAGGAATTGCTCTAATGATCAATTAAATATTTGAGGATGAGATTGAGATTAGATGCCCAGCAACCTGTCACCCCTCCAACAAACATAAGCTTTTTAAAGGCTAAAATTCCTAACCGTTGACCCCAAAAGATTGATAGTGGAAAGCTAATAATAACGGTTATCAATCCCACTTTGTATGCCGACTAACGGCACTATCCCGTAAATAAAGGATACTAAACATCCACTCTTCTACGTGTTCAATATAAAACAGTTATTTAGAGAGGTCATTAAAAAGGGAGAAGAAAAAGAAAACGTCACATCCGATAAATCATTAGTCAATACATTAGTAAATAGAAATTAGGAGCAGTACTTGAAACAATTTTAATTTTTGATGTTCAAATCTCAAAAAATTTCCACACATAACGTAACTATCTTTACTATCCTACTTGCATTAAATATAAAGGATTGTATCGACATTTTTGAAAGTTAATGCAACCTAAATCAATTTCTTATTTTATTTAATTTTGAAATCAAAATTCATGAATGTAATATCATTTCATATTTAAGGTCGTATTTTATAGTGCTGAGAATTATCAAGGCCATAAATCTTGTGTTCTAAATACGAAAGTGCTCATTAGACTTAATTATATCCCGACATTTCAAGTTAGCTATAGAGTTCAACCCATGGGGTTCGAGCCGTGGAATTAGCCACTGACAAAGTCAGGTTAGGTTGCCTACAATTCACCCCATGGGGTGCGGCCCTTCCCCGGACCTTGCGTGAACGCGGGATGCTTGTGCACCGAGCTGCCCTTTTATAGAGTTCAACCCATCAATTTTGAATAAATATGCTTCTACTGACAACCTTTCATAAAATTTAAAAAAAGAAAAAAAAAAGAATGAAAGAGGTTCCCCATATGGGTTTGTGGATTGTTCAAATCATTTGAGAAAAACTCGCAAAATCTTAAAACTAATCATTTGAGTATTACAATACGATGAAGCATTTTTTCAAATTAGTGATGCTAACTAGCAGGAGAAGGCCGATCTAATACTTGCATACAGAAGAGGATGCAACTTCATTGGTTAATGCTGAATCATTGCCACATGTGGATAAATTCGAATCAAACAAAGAGAGATCGATAGTACTTGCATATTATTTGCTCAACCTTGCAGTTTTCAAAAATGGAGGGAGGTGGATAGATGGGTGTTGAGATTCATTCCTTAATTGGTAGGAATTTCCAAAGCTAAAACAAAAAGGAAGAAAAAAAAGGAAGTGTTTCAAATTTATTAAACGAAGTGTAACGTTGATAATGTGTCCTTAGGATGAATTATCTTTCGTAGAGCTTCCCTAAACTGTTATATATAGATCCAGTACTTGCATTCACTAACACAACAACAAAAACAAAAACAACAAATACAACCAAGTGAAAAACGCTTGAGAGGAAATGACCAAGAATTGGTGAGAGTATTCCACCAAAATTAGGCGAGAGTTATCTTTTGTATAGCATCTGAGTGGGTGAGACATTTAGCGTATACCCTGTAAATTGTCTAGAGGAGTTGCACTTGCAATCCTACTATAAAATAGTGGAAGTATTTTTGAACTGATGGTTACACGGTTTTTACCTTTGTTTTGAAGGGTTTTCCACGTAAAAATTCATATGTATCCATCTACAATATTTATTTATTTTTAGTTGCCTATCTTTATTACACAAAGAGGGAAAAGAGTTAGCTTCCACATTACTTACCCGCCTTTTCCCATTAGTGGTATCAGAGCATTGGTTGAGCAGCCATATTCGTGTGCAATCAAGACGGAGGGTTTTGTCGCTTATGATGGTTATATGATCAAACTGACAGCAGATAATTACTCATATTGGAAGGCCATGATGGAGGATTATCTAATTTACAAAGACCTTGCTGAGCCTATTTTGAATAAAAATATGCCGATGGTAAAAATGAAAACAAGTCGAAGTCGTTAAACATCAAGGCAGTTGCGGTAATTCGAAAGCACATAGAAAGAAGTTTGTTTGAGTATGTGTCAAATTTTGACAATGCATATGAACATCGGACAAAACATGAGTCGTTGATCTAAAAGAAGATGTTGCGTAACAAAGCACTGCTTATAAGACGATTGATGAAGCTCCACTATAGTGACATGCAAAACTTGGTTCGACACTTGAACTATTTCAAGGGGCTTATAAATAATTGGTGAAAATTGAGATGAAACTTGCTGGCGAGTTACATGCACTACTGTTTCTCGGTTCATTACCCAAGAGTTGGGACACATTGGTATTTACATTGACTAACTCCGCTTCGGCGGGAAAAAGTCACTATGGATACTATGGTAGACAGTCTCTTAAATAAAGAGGCAAGGAGGAAAGGAAGAGGCATCACAGTACAATTTGGAGCCAATTTTGTTGACAAACATGGTAGAAGGGAGAACTGTGGACGAAATAAAGGACGTGATAAGTCCTGGAGGAAATCTAAATCTTGTCCTAAACTAGTTTGTATTATTGTGGCAAGCCAGTTCGCAAGAAATCTGATTGTCAATATTCCAAGAGAGATCAGAAGGTTAGAAAAGTCAAGCCAAATCAAATGGAACACCAGAAAGAAGATAAAGGCGTTACTGTCATAGCAGCAAAAGATGACAGTAAGGTGTTTCTCATTGAAGAAGAAAATTATCTCAATCTAACATATGATGATCGTTCATGGATTGTTAACTCAGATGCCGCCTTCCATGTCACTGAACATGAACATTTTTTCTCATCTCATCAAGGTGGTGATTTTGGTAAGGCAAAGATGGGAAATCAAGTTTTAAGCAAAATCATTTGTATTAGTGACATCACCTTAATAACCAACATAGAATGCGAGCTCATGTTAAAAGATGTGAGGCATGTTCCAGACATACACCTCAAATCTTATATTGGCAGGAAAACTTGATGATGTTGGTTTGGTTAGTCACTTTGGTGGCGGAATATGGAAGCTCACCAAAGGAAGTGTAATAATTGTTAGAGGAAAAAAAGGAAGGTCCCTTCTAGTTTATGCAAGGAAAGCTATGTGAGGGGGAGGTTTATGTTGCCTCGGACATCTCAAAATTGGGGTTATAGCACAAAAAGCTCGGCCACATGAGTGATAAAGATTGCAGATCCTTGCTAAAAAAGACCTCCTACTTGACATAAATGGCAATTATCTTGAGCCTTGTATAGATTTTTTGGCTCGCAAACTGCATAGGGTGGCATTTCATAAAAATGTCTGATGCACAAGAAGAAACCACATTCTTGATTTTGTTCATAGTGACATATGCTTTATGAATGAAAATTTGCTCGGCGGAGCGTTATACATTGTTACATTCATTGATGACCATTCAAGAAAGGCTTAGGTCTCTTTGTTTAAAATAGAAGACCAAGTGCTCGAAGCGTTCAAGGGGTTTCACACTAAGGTGGAACGTGAAACTGGACAAAAATTAAAGATCATTCAAGCAGACAATGGTGACGAATACTGTGGTCTATTTGAATCATATGGCAAGTTGCATACAATTAGGCTGGGGAAAACTCCACAGAAGACACCTCAGCTAAATGGCGTAGCTGAGAGAATGAATCAGACTATCGCAAAAAGAGTCTGTTGTATGCTTTCTCACGATAAACTCTCTAAATGCTTTTGGGGGGAGACCGTGAAGATTGTTGTTGTCATAATCATCATTTTACCATCAGTTTGTTCGGATGGTGCTATCCCAGAGGAAATTTGGTCTACAAAGGTGTCATACAATCACCAAAAAGTGTTTGGCTGTCGAGCATTCATTCATATTCCTAAGGACATACGAAGCCAAACATGATTCGAAAATAAGGGAGTGTCTTTATCTCGGATCACCAAGACATGAGTTTGGCTACCGACTTTGGAATCCTGTAAATAGAAGAATTGTAACAAGTTGAGATATCATATTCTTTAAGGAGAAACCATGGAAGATTTTAAAAAGGAAAAGCCTAAACACAGAGTTTTTAGAGGTTCTAATACTGGTCCATCCTCTATGGTTCATGATAATGTTGGGGATGACATAGCTGAAAATAATAATGAGTCTAGCTCTGATGACGATCCTGCCTCTTCCTTTAATGATGATCAAGAGGAAAGTGTAACACCCTAACATTTAAGGAGAATTACTGCTAGAAATATCACCTAAGAGGCGACACAAGGCTTATACTATGAACAATAACATTGGTTGTAATTAGAAAATAGGCAACCAGGAACTAGTCATTTTATTACGATTGGATAGTTCGAGAGAACCATTACTATAAGTCACGTATTAAATATATAATTAACACTGTAAATAGTGAGCCTATATCTTCTATGTGTGATATGTCCCAACACTTGGACCCCCTTTTTTTAGATGAGCCTGAAAATACAAAATACAAAAACATTAATATAAACGGGCCTAGTACAAGATGACGTTATGCAGTAAAATAATTCAGTGCATAATTAAATTCATTTTATTCAGCAAATTGAGTTAAAACATTTGCTCGTTTGATTATCTTATGGTGGTACCCTACATTATTAGACTAATGTCCTATTAGTAAAACATTTAACAGAAAGAGATTGAATCTTTTTTACGATCATTGAACATATATGCGCATGCTTGGGCCAATCGGGAAGCCCAAACTTTGTTGATCAACATACCATAGAGCAGTAAGAGGGTCCACCGTTAATGTGACAAAACAGTTAAAACAATTATTTCATATTATACTTCATTAGCCATAATGATTATTTAAAACTACATAACCATAAGAGCATAGCCATCATACTATACCTTAACTTATGCGACTATGTTCATAAATTCAGCTGAAGTGCTCCGAAAGCTTCATGTGCCCCAAATAAATGACAAGTAGGCCACACAAGCCTAACAACGAAGTCACAAAGGCAATAATAGGTCAACCACGATCATGTTACTCGATCCTTCACTTGGATCAAAGCCCCACTATTCCATTAATTTTTCCCAAATGGGGGGGGGGGGGGGAGAGAAAGAGAGTAGACAATAGATGATGTGTGGCAAAGTGAGGAAGAGATTTGGCATTTATAGGGAGTCTTGGACGTAAGATTAAGCCCCCTCTTATGGCACAAAGATTTAGGGCGCGGATAGATGAATGTATGTGGATTAATGCCAATATTCCCAAGACAATTCATTAGATTAACCAGTTGCCTAGTCAAAAATAATTGTTATGGTGGTATTCTCCATAATCTACACATTCCCACTTTTTTTTGGCCGACTCTCCTTTTGGGTATTACAAGCCCAACTTCTCCATCAAAATTAGCCCACTCTTGTTGGTCCACATGGTGATGATGATAATTTTTTTTCCTGTTGATAATAATAAATTTTTGTGGTATTACAGAAGGTCATTATTAGCTGACTAGATTCGATGCTGAATCCGCTGAGGAAAGATATCAAGAAGAACCTCAGTTAAGGTGACCTACAAGGGAAAGAAGAACATCCACCATATATAACCCAGATGAATAGGTAACTCTCATAGATGAGGGAGAGTCATAGAGTTGCAAAGAAGCAATGGCTAATAGGCATAAGTTAGAATGGGTGAACGCCATGCAAGAAGAAATGAAATCCTTACATGAGAATCATACATATGATCTAGTGGAATTGCCTAAACGAAGAAAGGCCTCGAGAACAAATGGGTATATAGACTCAAAAATGTGGAAAATAGCCCAAGACCAAAGTATAAAGCTTGTCTAGTAGTGAAGGGGTTCGACTAGAAGAAAGGGATAGATTTTGCAGAGATATTATCTCTTGTCGTGAAAATGTCTTCAATCCAAGTTGTCCTTGGTTTAGCCGCTAGTCTAGATTTGGAAACATAACAAATCGACATCAAGACAACATTTTTACATGGTGACCTAGAGGAGGAAATATACATGGAGCCACCTGAAGAGTTTGAAGTTGTAGGCAAAGAAAATTTGGTGTGCTGACTTCAGAAGAGCCTCTATGGTATTAAACGAGTGCCTACGCAATGGTATAAGAAATTAGATTCTTTTATGGCTAAGTATGGTTTCAAGAAGACACTAGCTAACCAATGTGTCTTCGCAAAGAAATACACTGGTGGTGGTTTCATCATATTGTCGCTATATGTTGATCATATGTTAATTATTTGTGATGAAAGATTTGGGATCAGCAAAGAAGACCCTTGGGATGAAAATAACTCGAGATAAATCAAAGAAGTTATTATAGTTATCCTAAGAGAGTTACGTTGAAACACTGTTGGAAAGATTCAACATACAGAAAGCCAAACCCTTTAGTATGCCACTTGCTAGACATTTTAAGCTATGTATACAGCAAAGTCCAACAAGTAAGAAAGAAAAGCAGAAATGAAGACTGTTCCTCATTCATCTACTGTTAGGAGTCTAATGTACGCTATGGTATCTACTAGGCCCGATATTGCTTATGCCGGAGGTGTCATAAGCCGTTTCTTAACTAATCTAGGAAAAGAACATTGGGTAGCAGTGAAGTGGATATTGCGATATCTCAGGGGTACAACCAAGAACTATTTATGCTTTGGTCAAGAAAAACCTATGTTAGTGGGTTATACAAATGCTAACCTAGCCGTTGATATTGATTTTTGGAAATCAACTTCTGCATATCTGACTATTTTTGTAGGGGGAGTGGTATCTTGGCAATATATGCTCCAAAAATGCATTGCCCTATCAGCCATTGAAGCTAAATATATTGCAGCCACTTAAGCATGTAAGGAAATTATATGGATGAGAAATTTCTAACTCGAATTGGGCTATAAGCAAGACAAATATGTGTTGCGATATGATAGCTAAAGTGCTACACATTTTGCCAAGATTGTACTTTGCACTCCCATTCGAAACATATTGATGTTCGCCATCACTAGATATGAGAAGTATTAGTACATAAGCTCTTGCAGCTTGAAAAAGCCCCCATTGATTAAAATTGATCAGACATGATGACCAAGGTGCTACCAACTAAGTAATTTAAAACTGTTAGAATGGTGTCGGTGTGATGTCTCCCAATTAAGTCAGGAAGGGGGAGATTTGTTAGGATTCCTCCCTCAATTGGTAGGAATTCTCAAAACTAAAAACAACAATAAACGAGAGAGAGAGAGAGAGAGAGAGAGAGAGAGAGAGAGAGATGAATAAAAGAAAATGAAACGGAAGTAGAGGAAGGTAACGAAGAATTGATGAGGGAGAAAATGTTTCAAATTTATTAAATGAAGTGTAACGTTGATAACGTGTCCTTAGGAGTGAATTATCCTTAGTGGAGCTTCCCTAAACTCTTATACATAGATCCAGTACTTGCATTCACAAATAGAACAACAAAAACAAAAACAACAAATACAACCAAGTGAGAAACAATTGAGAGGAAACGACCAAGAATTGGTGAGGGTATTCCACTAAAATTAGGTGAGAGTTATCTTTTGTATAGCATCCGTGTGGGTGAGACTTTTATAGTATTTCTTCTAAATTGTCTAGGGGAGTTGCATTTGTAATGCTACTATAAAATAGTGGAAGTATTTTTGGACTGACGGTCCCGTGGTTTTTACCTTTGTTTTGAAGGGTTTTCCGTGTAAAAATTCATGTGTATCCATCTACAATACTTATTTATTTTTAATAGCATATATATCTTTATTTCACAAAGAGGGACAAGCGTTAGCTTTTGCATTACTAAGTAGCCTTTTCCCATTAGTTGTATCCGAGCACAGGTTGAGCAGCCATATTCTTGTGTAATCAAGATGGAGGGTGTTGTCACTTATGATGGTTATATGATCAAATTGATAGCAGATAATTACTCACATTGGAAGGCGATGATGGAGGATCATCTAATTTATAAATTCCTTGCTGAGCCTAGTTTGAATAAGAATCTAACAAAGGTAAAAATGAAAACAAGTGGAAGTTGTTAAATCTCAAAGCAGTTGCGGTAATTCAAAAGTACATAGAAAGAAGTTTGTTTGAGCATGTGTGAAATTTTGACAATGCATATGAACGTTGGACAAACCTTTATTCATTGGTCTAAAAGAAGATGCCATGCAACAAAGTGCTGGTTATGAGACGATTGGTGAAGCTCTACTATAGTGATGGGCAAAACATGATTCAACACTTGAACAATTTTAAGGGGCTTTTAAATCAATTGTGAAGATCGAGGTGAAACTTGATGACAAGCTATGGGCACTACTACTTCTCGGTTCATTGTGCGAGAGTTAGGACATATTGGTAGTTATACTGAGTAACTTCGCCCCTACGCGAAAAACTCACTATGGATATTATGGTGGAAAGTCTCTTAAATAAAGAGGAAATGAGGAAAGAAAGAGGCATCATAGTACAATCTGAAGCTAAGTTTGTTGACAATTGTGGTAGAAGTCAGAACCGTTGGAGAAATAAAGGACATGATAAGTCCAGGGGGAGATCTAAATATCGTCCTAAACTAGTTTGTTATTATTGTGGCAAGTCAGGTTACAAGAAATCTAATTGTCGATATTGCAAGAGGGATGAGAAGGTTGGAAACATTAATCCATATCAAATTGAACACAAGAAAGAAGAAAAAGGTGTTATTGCCATAGCAGCAAAAGATAACAATGAGGTGTTCCATATTGAAGGAGAAAATTCTCTCAATCTAGCATATGATGTTTGTTCGTGGATCGTTGACTCAGGTGCCACCTTCTGTGTCACTCCACATTAACATTTTTTCTCATCTTACCAAGGTGGTGATTTTGGACAGGCATATATTGGAAATCAAGGTTCAAGCAAAATCATTGGTATTGGTGACATCACCTTAATAATCAACACAGAATGCAAGCTCATGTTAAAAGATGTGCGGCATCTTTTAGACATGCACCTCAATCTTATATCGGCAGGAAAACTTGATGATGTTGGTTTGGTTAGTCACATTGGCGGTGAAATGTGGAAGCTCACCAAAGGGAGTCTAATCATTGATAAAGGAAAAAAAAGAAGGTTCATTGTACTTCATGCAAGGAAAGTTGTGAAGGGGGAGGTATATTTTGGCTATGACAACTCAATTTTAGAGTTATGACGCAAAAGACTCGGCCACATGAGTAAAAAAGGATTACAGATCCTTGCTAAAAAAAGCCTCCTATCCAATATAAAAGGCAAATCTCTTAAGCCATTTATAGATTGTTTGGCTGGCAAATAGTATAGGCTGGCATTTCATAAGAGTGTCTAATCGCAAGAAGAAACCACATTCTTGATTTGGTTCATTGTAAGGTACGCTCTATAACTAAAACGTTGCTTGGTGGAGCGTTATACTTTGTTACTTTTATCGATAACCGTTCAGAAGGGTTTAGGTCTCTTGGTTAAAAACAAAAACCAAGTACTTGAAGCGTTCAAGGAGTTTCACGCTAAGGTGGAATGTGAAACTGGACAAAAATTAAAGTGTGTTTGAATAGACAATGAGGGAGAATACTGTGGTCCCTTTCAATCATATTGCAAGTTACATGGGATCAAGGTGGAGAAAACTCCGCTGAAGACACCTTAGGTAAATGGCTTAGCTAAGAGAATGAATCGAAGAATCGAAAAAAATGTCCATTGTATGGTTTCTCATGCTAAACTCCCTAAATCCTTTTGGGGGGAGACTGTAGAGATTGTTAATGACATTATCAACATTTCACCATCGGTTCCTTCAGATGGTGCTATCTTAGGGGAAATTTAGTCTAGAAAGGTGCCATACAACCACATGAAAGTGTTTGGCTGCCGAGAATTCGTTCTTATTCCCGAGGGCATATGAGACAAACTTGATTCGAAAACAAAGGAGTGTACTCATCTCGGATCACTAAGAGATGAGTTTGGCTACCGACTTTGGGTCCTGTAAATTGAAGAATTGTAAGAAATCGAGATGTTATATTCTTTGAGGACCAAATCATGGAAGATTTGAAAAAAGAAAAGCCTAAACACAGAGTTTTTAGGTTCTAATACTGGCCCATCCCTTATGATTCATGATATTGGACGAGGCGACATAGTTGAAAATAACAATGGGACTAGCTGAAATGAAGATCCCTCCTCTTCATCTAACGATGATCAAGAGGAAGATCATTATGAGCGGACGAGATTCAATGCTGAATCCGCTGAGGCAAGATCTTAAGAAGGGCCTAAGTTAAGGCGATCTACAAGGGAAAGAAAGCCATCCACTAGATATAGCCCAGATGAATAAGTGACTCTCACAGATAAGGGAAAGCATCAAAGTTATGAAGAAGCAATGGCTAATAGCCATAAGTTAGAACAGGTGAAAGCCATGCAAGAAGAAATAAAATCCTTGCATGAGAATCATACATATAATATAGTGGAATTGCCTAAAGGAATAAAGGCTTTGAGAAGGAAATGGCTATATAGACTCAAAAATGAGGAGAATAACCCAAGACTAAAGTCTAAAGCTCGTCTGGTAGTGAAAGGGCTCAACTAGAAGAAAGGATAGATTTTGAAGAGATATTATCTCCTGTTAAGATAATGTCTTCAATTCGAGTTATCCGTGGTCTAGCCACTAGTCTGGACTTGAAAATAGAACAACTCGACATCAAGACAACATTTTTACATGGTGTCCTAAAGGATGAAATATATATGGCGCAACATGAAGGTTTGAAGTTGTAGCAAATAAAATTTGGTGTGCCGACTTCAGAAGAGCCTCTATCGTGTTAAAAGATTGCCTAGGCAATGGCATAAGAAATTAGATTCTTTTATGGATAAGTATGATTTTAAAAAGACACTCATTAACCATTGTGTCTTCATAAAGAAATAAGCTAGTGGTGGTTTCATTATGTTGTTGCTATATGTTGATGATATGTTAATTGTTGGACATGATCCAAAGAAAATTTCTGCTTTAAAGAAGGTGGTGAGTAAATCATTTGCCATGAAGGATTTGAGATCAGCAAGGAAGATCCTTGGGATAAAAATAACTAGAGATAGATCGAAGAATTTATTATGGTTATCCAAAGAGATTTATGTTGAAACCTAGTTGTAAAAGATTCAGCATGCTTAAGGACAAACCCGTTAGCATGCTACTTGCTGGACATTTTAAGCTATGTATGAAGCAAAGTCCAACAAGTGAGAAAGAAAAAGTAGAAATAAAGAATGTTCCTTATTCATCTGCTTTTGGGTGTCCAATGTATGCTAGGATAAGTACTAGTCCCGATATTGCTTATGCCGTAGGTGTCATAAGTCGTTTCTTAACTAATCCAGGTAAAGAACATTGGGTAGCAGTGAAATGGATATTGCGATATCTCAGGGGCACAGCAAAGAAATGTTTATTCTTTGGTCAAGAAGGACATGAGTTAGTGGGTTATATAGATGCTGACCTAGCCGATGATATTAATTTTCGGAAATCAACTTCTGTGTATTTGACTACTTTTGCTGGGGGAGTGGTATCTTGGCAATTTAAGCTCCTAAAATGCATTGCCCTCTCAACCATAGAGACTGAATATACTGCAGTCATTGAAGCATGTAGGGAAATTATATGGATGAGAAATTCCCTACTCGAAGTGGGCTACAAGCAAGGCGAATATGCGTTGCGATGTGATAGACAAAAGACTATACATTTAGCTAAGAACTTTTCTTTGCACTGCCATTCGCAAAATATTGATGTTCGCTATCACTCGATATGAGAAGTGTTAGAAACTAAACTCTTACAGCTTGAGAAAGTCCACACTGAAAAAAATGGTTGGACGTGATGACCAAGGTGCTACTGACCAAGAAATTTGAAAACTGTTGCAATGATGTCGATGTGATGTCCTCCATTTAAGTCAGGAAGGGGGAGATTTGTTGGGATTCCTTCCTTAATTGGTAGGAATTCTCAAAACTAAAAGCAACAACCAAAAGAAGATAGAGAGAGAGAAATGAAGGAAAGAAAAGTAAATGCACGGAGAGGAAGGTAGCCAAGAGCGGATGAGGGAGAAAAAGTTATAAATTTATTTAACGAAGTTTAACGTTGATAACATGTCTATAGGACTGAATTACCCTCTGTAGAGCTTCACTAAACTCCTATATATAGATGCAGTATTTACATTCACAAACACAACAACAAAACCAAAAATGATAAATACAACTAAGTGAGAAACACTTACAAGGAAAGCACCATGAATTGGTGAGGGTATTCCACAAAAATTAGGTGAGAGTTATCTTTTGTATAGCATACGAGTGGGTGAGACATTTAGAGTATACCCTCTCAGTTGTCTAGAGGAGTTGCATTTGTAATCCTGCTATAAAATAGTGAAAGTATTTTTGGACTGACGGTCAAGTGGTTTTTACCTTTGTTTTGAAGGTTTTTCCATGTAAAAATTCATGTGTATCCGTCTGCAACATTTATTTATTTTTAATTGCTTGTCTTTATTGCACAAAAAGGGAAAAGAGTTGGCTTTTGCATTACTAACCCGCCTTGCCAACAGTGGCATCAAGCACAGGTTGAGCAACCATACTCTTGCTGGGCGTATTTTGACAGCAGATAATTACTCATATTGGAAGGTCGTGATGGAGGATCATCTAATCTATAAAGACCTTGTTAAGCCTATTTTGGATAAAAATCAACCGAAGGTAAAAATGGAAATGAGTGGAAGTCGTTAAATCTCAAAGCAGTTGTGTTAATTTGAAAGTACATAGGAAGAAGTTTGTGTGGCATTGTGTGATATTTTGACAATGCGTATGAACGTGGGACAAAACTTGAGTCATTGATTGAAAAGAAGATGCCACGTAACAAAGCACTACTTATAAGACGATTACATGATTCAACACTTGAACAATTTCAAGCGGCTCATAAATCAATTGGCGGAGATTAAGATGAAGTTTGATTGCGAGTGGCGGGCACTACTGCTTCTCAGTTCGTTGCTCGAGAGTTGGGATATATTGGTAGTTATACGGAGTAACTTCGCCCCTGGGGGGAAAATTCACTATGGAGACTGTGGCAGAAAGTCTCTTAAATAAAGGGTCGAGGAAAGAAAGGCACATCATAATACAACCCAAAGTCGTGTTTGTCAACAACCATGGTAGAAGTGAGAACCGTTAGAGAGATAAAGGACATGTTAAGTCTAGGGGAGGTCTAAATCTCATCATAAACTAGTTTGTTATTATTATGGCAAGCCAGGTCACAAGAAATCTAATTGTCGATATTACAAGAGGCATCAGAAGGTTGGAAACGTTAAGCCAGATCAAATCGAACACAGAAAGAAGAAAAAGGTGTTAGTGTCATAGCAGCAAAAGATAACAACGAGGTGTTCCTTGTTGAAGAAGAAAAGTATCTCAATCTAGCATATGATGATTGTTCGTGGATTGTGGACTTACTTGCTGCTTCCCGTGTCACTCCACATGAACATTTTTTCTCATCTTGCCAAGGTGGTGATTTTGGTAAGGTATAGATGGGAAATCAAGTTTCGAGCAAAATGGATAGTATTGATGACATCACCTTAATGATCAACACAGAATACAAGCTCATGTTAAAAGATGTGAGGCATATTCTAGACATACACCTCAATCTTATATCAGCAAGAAAACTCGATGATGTCGGTTTGGTTAGTCTCTTTGGTGGGGAAATATACAAAGGAAGTCTAGCCATTGCTAAAGGAAAAAAGGAAGGTTCATTGTACTTCTTGCAAGGAAAGCTGTGTGAGGGGGAGGTTTCTGGTGCCTATGACAACTCAAATTTGGAGTTATGGCACAAAAGACTCGGCCACATGAGTAAAAGAGGATTGCATATCCTTGCTTCAAAAAAAACCTCCTATCCAACATTAAAGGTAAATCTCTCGAGGCTTTCATAGGTTGTTTAGCTAGCAAACAACATAGGGTGGCATTTCATAAGAATGTCCAACCGCAAGAGGAAACCACATTCTTGATTTGGTTCATTGTGAGGTATGCTCTATGACTGAAAAGTCAGTTGGCTGGGCGTTATCCTTTGTTACGTTTATCGATAACCATTCAGAAGGGTTTGGTTCGCTTTGTTGAAAACAAAAGACCAAGTACTTGAAGCGTTGAAGGAGTTTCACGCTAAGGTGGAATGTGAAACTGGACAAAAATTAAAGAGTGTTCGAGCAGACAATAGGGGAGAATACAAAGCTCCCTTTGAATCATATTGCAAGTTACATGGGCTTAGGCTGGAGAAAACTCAATTGAAGACACCTCAACTAAATAGCTTAACTGAGAGAATTAATCGGATGATCAAAGAAAACGTCCGTTGTTTGCATTCTCACGCTAAACTCCCTAAATCCTTTTGGGAGGAGACAATCAAAACTGTTGTTGACGTAATCAACATTTCACCATTAGTTCCTTCGGATGGTGCTACCTTAGAGGAAATTTGGACCAAAAAGGTGTCATACAACTGCCTGGAAGTGTTTGGTTACCGAGAATTCGTTCTTATTCCTAAGGACATATGAGACAAACTTGATTAAAAAACAAAGGACGGTGCTCATCTCGGATCACCAAGAGATGAGTTTGACTACCGACTACGGGATCTTGTAAATAAAAGAATTGTAAGAAATCGATATGTCATATTTTTTGAGGAACAAACCATGGAAGATATAAAAAAGGAAAAGGCTAAACACAAAGTTGTTATCTTCTAATACTGGCGCATCCCTTATGGTTTATGATAATGCATAGGATGACATAATTGAAAATAATAATGAGATTAGTTGAAATGACAATCCCGCCTCTTCTTCTAATGATGATCAAGACGAAGGTCATTATGAGATGACGAGATTCGATGCTGAATCCACCGAGGGAAGATCTCAAGAAGAGCCGAGGTTGAGGCGATCTACCAGAGAAAGAAGACCATCCATTAGATATAACCTAGATGAATAAGTAACTCTCACAGATGAGGAAGAGCCTCAAAGTTACGAAGAAGCAATGGCTGATAATCATATGTTATAATGGGTGAAAGCCATGCAAGAAGAAAAGAAATCCTTGCATGAGAATCATACATATAATCTAGTGGAATTGCTTAAAGGAAGAAAGGCCTTGAGAAACAAATGGGCATATAGACTAAAAAATGAGGAGAATAACCCAAGACAAAAGTATAAAGCTCGTTTGGTAGTGAAAGGGTTTGACTAGAAGAAAGGGATAGATTTTGAAGAGCTATTATCTCCTGTTGTGAAAATGTGTTCAATCCGAGTTGTCCTTGGTCTAGTCGCTAGTTTAGACTTAGAAATAGAACAACGCGACATCAAGACAGCATGTTTACAGAGTGACCTAAAGGAGGAAATATATGTGGAGCAACTTGATGGGTTTGAAATTGTAGGCAAAGAAAATTTGGTGTGTTGACTCAGAAGAGCCTCTACGGTATTAAATGAGCACCCAGGTAACGGTATAAGAAATTAGACTCTTTTATAGCCAAGTGTGATTTCAAGATGACACTCACTAACCATTGTGTCTTCATAAAGAAATATGCTGGTGGAGGTTTCATTATATTGTTAGCATATGTTGATGATATGTTAATTGTTGGACATGATACAAAGAAAATTCTTGCTTTAAAGAAGGCGTTGAGTAAATCGTTTGCCATGAAGGATTTGGGATTAGCAATGAAGATCGTTGGGATAAAAATAACTAGAGATAGATTATAGAAGTTATTATGGTTATCCAAAGAGAGTTATGTTGAAACATTGTTGGAAAGATTTAGGATGTATAACGCCAAATGCGTTAGCACGCTGCTTGCTGGACCTTTTAAGCTATGTATGAAGCAAAGTCCAGCAAGTGAGAAAGAAAAAGTAGGAATAAAGAATGTTCCTTATTCATATGTTTTAGGAGTCCAATGTATACTATGATATGTACTAAGCCCGATATTGCTTATGCCTATGTGTTATGAGTTGTTTCTTAAATAATCCAGGAAAAGAACATTTGGCAGCAGTGAAATGGATAATGCGATATGTTAGGGGCACAATCGAGAAAGTTTTATGCTTTGGTCAAGAAGGACTTGAGTTAGTGGGTTATACAGATGCTGACCTAGCCGGTGACATTAGTTTTCGGAAATTAACTTCTGTGTGTTTGAGTACTTCTGCAGGGGAAGCGACATCTTGGCAATCTAAGGTCCTAAAATGCATCGCCCTGTCAACCACCGAGGCTATATTGCATCCATTGAAGCATGTGTGGAAATTAGATGGATGGGAAATTTCGTACTCGAATTGGGCTATAGCATGGCAAATATGTGTTGCGATATGATAGCCAAAGTACTGTGCATTTAGCCAAGAACTTTACTTTCCACTCCCATTCGAAAAATGTTGATGTTCGCTATCACTTGATACGAGAAGTGCTAAAAGACAAACTCCTACAGCTTGAGAAAGTCCACATTGATAAAAACCGGTCGAACATGATGACCAAGGTGTTACCGACCAAGAAATTTGAAAACTGTTGCAATGGTGTCGGTGTGATGTCCCTCAATTAATTCAGGAAGGGGGAGATATGTTGGGATTCCTTCCTTAATAGGAATTTCCAAAACTAAAAGCAATAACAAAAGGAATATAGAGAAAGAGAAATGAAGAAAATAAAATGAAATGCAAGGAGGGGAAGGCAGCCAAGAACGGATGAGCGAGAAAAAGTTTTAAATTTATTAAACGAAGTGTAACATTGATAACATGTCTACAGGAGTGAATTATCCCACTAAACTCCTATGTATAGATGCAGTATTTGCATTCACAAACATAGTAACAAAAGCAAAAGCGATAAATACAACCAAGTGAGAAACACTTGAAAGGAAACCCCCATGAGTTGGTGAGGGCATTTCACCAAAATTAGGAGAGAGTTATCTTTTGTAAGCATCCAAGTGGGTGAGACATCTAGAGGAGTTGCATTTGTAGTCATACTATAAAATAGTTAAAGTATTTTTGGACTGATGGTTCCTTGATTTTTACCTTTGTTTTGGAGTGTTTTCTATGTAAAAATTCAAGTGTTCCCATCTACAATTTTTATTTATTTTTGATTGCCTATCATTATTGCACAAAGAGGTTAAATGGTTAGCTTCTGGATTACTAACCCATCTTTTCCCAACAGCGATATCAGAGCATAGGTTGAGCAGCCATATTCATGTCAAATTAAGATGGAGGGTGTTTTTGTCTATGGTTTATATGATCAAACTTACAGTAGATAATTCCTCACATTGGAAGGTTATGATGGAGGATCATCTAATTTATAAGGACCTTGCTAAGCCTATTTTGAATAAAAATATGCCAGAAGGTGAAAATGAAAACGAGTGGAAGATGTTAAATCATAAATAAGTTGCGATAATCTAGAAGTACATGAACAGAAGTTTGTTTGAGCATGTATCAAGTTTTGACAATGTGTGCAAACTTTGGACTAAACGTGAGTCATTGATACAAGAGAAGATGACGTGCAACCAAGCACTGCCTATGAGACAATTGGTAAAGCTCTACTATAGTGACGGGTAAAGCATGATTCAGCACTTGAGCAATTTCAAGCGGCTTATAAATCAATTAGCGAAGATCGAGATGAATCTTGATGACGATTTGTAGGCACTACTGCTTCTCAATTCATTACCCGAGAGTTGGGAAACATTGGTGGTCACATTGAGTAACTTCGTCCCTGTGGGAAAACTCACTATGGATACTGTGGTAGATAGTCTCTTAAATAAAGAGGCAAGGAGGAAAGAAAGAGGCATCATAGTACAATTTGAAGCCAATTTTGTTAACAACCATGGTAGAAGTGAGAACTGCGGGAAAAATAAAGGAGGTGATAAGTCCAGCAAGAGATCTAAATCTCATCCTAAACTGGTTTGTTATGATTGTGGCAAGCCCGACCACAAGAAATCTAGTTGTCGATATTACAAGAGAGATAAAAAGGTTGGAAAAATTAAGCCTGATCAAATTAAACACAAGAAAGAAGATAAGGGTATTACTGTCATAGAAGCAAAAGATGACAAGGAGGTGTTTCTCATTAAAGACGAAAATTATCTCAATCTACCATATGATGATTGTTTGTGGATTGTTGACTATGGTGCCGCCTTCCATGTCGCTCCACACAAATATTTTTTCTCATCTTACCAAGGTGGTGATTTTGGTAAGGTAGGGATAGGAAATCAATTTTCAAGCAAAATCATTGGTATTGGTCATATCACCTTAATACCCAACACATAATGCAAGCTCATGTTAAAAGATGTGAGGCATGTCCCAGAGATGCGCCTTAATCTTATATCGGTAGAATGTCTAATCATTACTAGATGAATAAAGGAAGGTTCCTTGTAGTTTATGTAAGGAAAGTTGTGCAAGGGGGAGGTTTATGTTACCTATGACAACTCAAATTTGGATTTATGGCACGAAAGACTCGGCAAATGAGTGAAAAGGGGTTACAGGTCCTTGCTAGAAAAGACCTCCTACCCAACATAAAAGGCAAATCTCTTGAGCCTTGTATAGATTGTTTAGCTGGCAAATAGCACAGGGTGACATTTTATAAAAATGTCCAATCCGCCAGAAGAAACGACATTCTTGATTTGGTTCGTAGTGACGTATGCTCTATGACTGAAATGTCACTTGGCAGAGTTTTATACTTTGTAACTTTTATCGATGATCTTTCAATAAAGGTTTGGGTCTCTTTGTTGAAAACAAAAGACCAAGTACTTGAAGTATTAAAGGAGTTTCATGCCAAGGTGGAACATGAAATTGGACAAAAATTAAAGAGCGTTCGAGTGGACAATGTTGGAGAATACCATGGTCCCTTTGAATCATATTGCAAGATGCATGGGATCAGGTTGAAGAAAACTCCACTGAAGACACCTCAACTAAATAGCTTAGCTGAGAGAATGAATTGAACTACCAAAGAAAGAGTATGTTGTATGCTTTCTCACGATAAATACCTAAATCCTTTTGAGGGGATGCCCTGATGACTGTCGTTGACATAATCAACATTTCACCGTCAGTTCCTTCAGATGGTGCTATCCTAGAGAAAATTTGGTCTAGAAAGGTGTCATACAACCACCTAAAAGTGTTTGACTATCGAGCAATCGTTTATATTCCTAAGGATGAACGAGCGAAACTTGATTCGAAAACAAATGAGTGTATTTACCTTGGATCACCAAGAGGTGAGTTTGACTACCGACTTTGGGATCCTATAAGTAAAAGAATTGTAAGAAGGTGAGATGTTATATTGTTTGAGCACCAAACCATGGAAGATTTAAAAAATGAAAAGCCTAAACAAAGAGTTGTTAGAGGTTCTGGTACTGGTCCATCCTTTATGGATCATGATAATTCAGGTGATGAAACAACTGAAAATAATAATAAGACTAGCTCAAATGGCGGTCCCTCCTCCTCCTCTAACGATGATCAAGATGAAGGTCATTATGAGCTGACCAGATCTGATGCTTAGTCTACCGAGAAAAAGATCTCCAGCAGAGCCTCAATTAAGGCGATCTGCCATAGAAGGAAGACCATCCACCATATATAACCCAGGTGAATACGTAGCTCTCACAGATGAGGGAGAGCCTCAGAGCTACTAAGAAGCAATGGCTAATAACCATAAGTTAGAATGGGTGAAAGACATGCAAGAAGAAATGAAATCCTTGCATGAGAATCATATATATGATCTAGTAGAATTGCCTAAAGGAAGAAAGGCCTTGAGAAACAAATGGTCATATAGACTCAAAAATGAGGAGAATAACCCAAGATCGTACTATAAAGGCCGTCTGGCAGTGAAAGGGTTCAACCAGAAGAAAGAGGTAGATATTAAAGAGATATTCTCTCCTGCTATGAAAATATCTTTAATTCGAGTTGTCCTTAGTCTAACCGCTAGTCTAGACTTGGAAATAGAACAACTCGACATTAAGACAACATTTTTACATGGTAACCTAAGGAGGAATTATATATGGAGCAACCTAAAGGGTTTGAAGTTGTAGGCAAAGAAAATGTGATGTGCCGGTTTTAGAAGGACCTTTATGGTCTTAAACAAGCGCCCAGTCAATGGTTTAAGAAATTAGATTCTTTTATGGCCAAGTATGATTTGAAGAAGACACTTATTAGCCATTGTGTCTTCGTAAAGAAATTGTTGGATATGATCCAAAGAGAACTTCTACTTTAAAGAAAGGGTTGAGTAAATAATTTACCGTGAAGAATTGGGATCAGTAAAGAAAATCCTTGGGATGAAAATAACTCGAGATAGATGAAAGAAGTTATTATGTTTATCCCAACAGAGTTATGTTGAAACATTGTTGGAAAAATTCAACATGCATAAGGCCAAACCCATTTGCATGCCACTTTCTGGACGTTTTAAGCTATGCATGGAGCAAAGTCTAGCAAGTGAGAAAGCAAAAGCAAAACTAAAGAGCGTTCCTTATTCATCTGTTGTTGCAAGTCTCATGTACGTTATGATATGTAATAGGCCCGGCTTGCTTATGCCGTAAGTGTCATAAGTTATTTCTTAACTAATCCATGAAAGAGCATTGGGCAGCAACAAAATGGATATTGAGATATCTCAAGGGCACAACCAAGAAATGTTTATGCTTTGGTTAAGGAAAACCTATGTTAGTGTGTTGTACAGATGCTGACCTAGCCGGTGATATTCATTATCGGAAATCAAATTCTAGGTATTTGACCACTATTGTAAGTGGAGCGGTATCTTGCCAGTACAAGCTCCAAAAATGCATTACCCTGTCAACCAACGAGGCTGAATATATTGCAGCCACTGAAGCATGTAAGGTAATTATATGGATAAGAAATTTGTACTCGAATTGGGCTATAAGTAAGAAAAATAAGTGTTGTAATGTGATCGCCAAAGTGCTATACATTTAGCCGAGAACTTTACTTCCCACTCCCATTCGAACATATTGATGTTTGCTATCACTGGATACGAGAAGTGTCAGAAGATAAACTACTACATTTGAGAAAGTCCGCATTGATAAAAATTGGTCAGATATGATGACCAAAGTGCTACCGACCAACAAATTTAAATACCGTTGCAATTGTACCGGCGTGCTGTCCCCCATTAAGTTAGGAAGGGGGAGATTTGTTGGGATTTCTTCCTTAATTACTAGCAATTCCCAAAACTAAAAGAAACAAAAAAAAGAACAAAGAGAGATAGAGAGAAATGGAGAAAAGAAAAAGAAACGGAAGGGGAGGAAGGTCATAATGAAACAATGAGCGAGAAAATGCTTCAAATTTATTAAAGGAAGTGTAACGTTGATAGCGTGACCTTAGGAGTGAATTCTCCTTCGTAGAGCTTCCCTAAAATCCTATATGTAGATGCAATGCTTGCACTCACAAACACAACAACAAAAATAGAAACACTGAATACAACCAAGTGAGAAACACTTGAGAGGAAACCATCAAGAATTGATGAGCATATTCCACCAAAATTAGGTGAGTGTTATACTTTGTATATGATCTGAGTGGGTGATATTTAGAGTATACCCTCTAAATTATCTAGAGGTGTTGCATTTGTAATCCTACTCTAAAATAGAAGAAGTATTTTTGGACTAACGGTCCCATGGTTTTTACCTTTGTAAAAATTCATGTGTATCCGTCTACAATATTTATTTATTTCTAATTGCCTATCTTTCTTGCACAAAGAGGGAAAAGAGTTAGCTTCCACATTACTAATGCGCCTTTCCCCAATAGAGGTGTCAGAGCACAGGTTAAACAACCGTATCCTTGTGTAATCCAGATGGAGGGTGTTTTCACTTATGATGGTTACATGATCAAACTTACATCACATAATCACTCACATTGGAAGCCCATGATAGAGGATTATCTAATTTATAAAGACCTTGCTAAGCCTATTTTGAATAAAAATATACCAGAAGGTAAAAATGAAAATGAGCAGAAGTTGTTAAATCGCGAAGAAGTTGCAATAATGCGACTGTACATAGGAAGACGTTTGTTTGAGCATTTGTAAAATTTTGATAATGTGTATGAACTTTGGACAAAACTTGAATTGTTGATCCAAAAGAAGTTGCCATGTAACAAGGCATTGCTCGTAACAAGATTGGTGAAGCTCCGCGATAGTGATGGGCAAAACATGATTCAACACTTTAACAATTTCAAGGGGCTTATAAATCAATTGGCAAAGATTGAAATGAAACTCGATAACAAGTTGCAGGCACTACTGCTTCTCAGTTCATTGCTAGATAGTTGGCACACATTGGTAGTTACACAGAGTAACTCCGACCTTGTAGGAAAAAGTCGCTATCGATTCTGTGGGAGACAGTCCCGTAAATAAAGAGGAAAGGAGGAAAAAAAGAGTTGTCACAGTGCAATCTAAGCCAATTTTGTTGACAACCATGGTAGAAGTGGGAATTGCGGGAGAAATAAAGGACGTGGTCAGTCCAGAGGGAGATCTAAATCTCATCCTAAACTAGTTTGTTATCATTGTGGCAAGCCAAGTCACTAGAAATCTGATGCTCAATATTATAAGAGACATCAGAAAGTTGGAGAAGTTAAGCCAGATCAACTATAACACAAGAAGGAAGATAAAAGTGTTACTGCCATAGCAGCAAAATATGACAATGAGGTGTTCCTCATTGAAGAAGAAACTTATCTCAATCTAACATATGATGACTGTTTGTGGATTGTTGACTCAGGTGCCACCTTTCATGTCACCTCGCATGAACATTTTTTCTCATCTTACGATGGAGGTGATTTTGATAAGGTAAAGATAGGAAATTAAGTTTCGAGCACAATTGCTGGAATTGGTGACATCACCTCGATAACCAACACAGAATGCAAGCTCATGTTAAAAGATGTGAGGCATGTTATAATCATACGCCTCAATGTTATATTGGTAGGAAAACTTGATGATGTCGGTTTGGTTAGTGACTTTGGTCGTGGAATGTGGAAGCTCACTAAAGAAAGTTGAATCATTGCTAGAGGATAGAAGGAGGGTTCCTTATACTTTAGGCAAGGAAAGTTGTGCAAGGGGGAGGTTTATGTTGCCTATGACAACTCAAATTTAGATATGTGGCACAGAAGACTCGACCACATGAGTGAAAAAGGATTGCGGATTCCTACTAAAAAAGGCCTCCTACCCAACATAAAAGTCAAATCTCTTGAGCCTTGTATAGATTGTTTGGCTACGAAATAGCACAGGGTGGCATCATAAAAATGGCCAACCCATCAGAAGAAACCACATTCTTGATTTGATTCATTGTGACTTATGCTCTATGACTGAAAAGTCGCTTGGCGGAGAGTTATAGTTTGTTACTTTTATCGATGACCATTCAAGAAAGGTTTGGGTGTCTTTGTTGAAAACAAAAGGGCAAGTATTCTAAGGTGGAACGTGAAACTGGACAAAAATTACGGAGCATTCGAGCAAATGATGGTGGAGAATATCGTGATCCCTTTGAATTATATTGCAAGTTGGATGGGATCAGGTTGGAGAAAACTTCGCCAAAGGCACCTCAGCTAAATGGCTTATTGGAGGGAATGAATTAGACTAACGAAGAAAGTGTATGTTGTATGCTTTCTTACGTGAAACTCCCTAAATCCTTTTATTGGTTGGTCGTGAAAACTATCGTCGACATAATCGACATTTCACCATCAATTCCTTTGGATAGTTCTATTTTAGAGGGAATTTTGTCTAGAAAGGTGTCATACAACCACCTAAAGGTGTTTTGGTGTTAGGGATTCGTTCGTATTCCTACAGATGAACCAGCTAAATTTGATTCGAAAGCAAAGGAGTGTTTTTATCTCGGATCATCATGAGATGAGTTTGGCCACCGACTTTGGGATCCTGTAAATAGAAGAATTGTACGAAGTCGAGATGTCATATTCTTTGAGGACCAAATCACGAAAGATTTAATGTAGGAAAAGCCTAAACACATATTTGTTAGAGGTTTTGATACTAGTCCATCCCCTACAGGTCATGATAATGATGGGGATGACATAACTATAAATAATAATGAGACTAGCTTAAACGATGATCTTGTCTCAAGAGGAAGGTCATTATAAGTCGAACAAATCCGATGCTGAATCCACTGAGGAAATATCTCATGAAGAGTATTAGTTGAGGCGATCTGCCAGAGAAAGAAGACCATCCACCAGATATGAGCCAGACTAATACATAGCTCTCACAGATGAGGGAGAGCCTTAGAGTTACGAAGAAGCAAGGGATGACAACCATAAGTTAGAATGGGTGAAAGCCATGTAACAAGAAATGAAATCCTTCTATGACAATCATATGTATGATCTACTGGAATTGCCTAAAAGAAGAAAGGCATTGAGAAACAAATGGGTATATAGACTCAAAAATGAGGAGAATAACCCAAGACCAAAGTATAAAGCTCGCCTGGTAGTGAAAGGGTTCCACCAAAAGAGATAGATTTTGAAGAGATATTCTCTCCTATTGTAAAGACATCTTCAATCTGGGTTGTCCTTGGTCTAGCTGGTAGTCTAACCTTAGAAATAAAGCAACTCGACATCAATAAAGGATTTTTACATGGTGACCTAGAGGCGAAAATATATATGGATTAACCTAAAGGGTGTGAAGTTGTAGGCAAATAAAATTTGGTGTGCCGACTTTAGAAGAGCCTCTAGGGTCTTAAACAAGTACCCATGCAATGGTGTAAGAAATTAGATTCTTTTATGGCTAAGTATGAATTCAAGGAGACACTTACTAACCATTGGGTCTTCGTAAAGAAATATGATGGTGGGGATTTCATCATATTGTTGCTATATGTTAATGATATGTTAATTAATGGACATGATCTGAAGATAATTTCTGCTTTAAAGGAGGCGCTCAGCAAATCATTTGCCAAGAAGGATTTGGAATCAGCAAGAAGATCTTTAGGATGAAAATAACTCGAGATAGATCAAAGAAGTCAATATGGTTATCCCAAGAGAGTTATGTTGAAAAATTATTGGAAAGATTAAACATGCAAAAGGCCAAACCCGTTAGCACGCCATTTGCTAGACATTTTAAACTATGCATAAAGCAAAGTCCAACAAGTGAGCAAGAAAAGAAGAAATGAAGAATGTTCCTTATTCATCTGTTGTTGCGGGTCTAATGTACGCTATGATATGTACTAGGCCTGATATCGCTTAAGCTCTAGGTGTCATAAGTAATTTCTTAACTAATCCAGGAAAAGAACATTGGGCAGAAGAAATGGATATTGCGATATCCCAGGGGCACAACCAAGAAATGTTTATACTTTGGTCAAGAAAAACATGTGTTAGTAGGTTATTTGTAGATACTGACCTGGCCGATGACATTGATTTTCGGAAATCAACTTCTTGGTGTTTGACTACTTTTGCAGGTGGAAGGGTATCTTGTCAATCAAAGCTCCAAGAATGCATTGCCTTGTTAAGCACCAAGGTTGAATGTATTGCAACTACTAAAGCATGTAGGGAAATTATGTGGATGAGAAATTTCCTACTCGAATTGGGCTGTAAGCAAGGCAACTATGTGTTGTAATGTGATAGCGAAAGTTCTATACATTTAGCCAAGAACTTTACTTTCCACTCCTATTCGAAAAATATTGATGTTCGTGATCACTTTATATGTGAAGTGTTGGAAGATAAACTCCTACAACTTGGGAACGTCCAAACCAAAAAAAATAGGTCGGACATGATGACCAAGGTGCTACCAACGAAGAAATTTAAAAACTGTTGCAATGGAGCTGGTGTGATGTCCCCCAATTAAATCAGGAAGGGGGAGATTTGTTAGGATTCCTTCCTTAACTGGCAGGAATTCTTAAAACTAAAAGCAACAATAAAAAGAAGAGAGAGAGAGAGAGAAATTAAGAAGAGAAAGGGAAAAGGAAGGAGAGGAAGGCAGCGAAGAATGCATGAGGGAGAAAATGTTTTAAATTTATTGAAGGAAGTGTAAAGTTGATAACATGTCTTTAGGAGTGAATTATCCTTCGTACGGATTCCCTATACTCCTATATATAGTGAGGGTATTCCATCAAAATTGGGTGAGAGTTATCTTTTTATACCATCCAAGTAGGTGAGACATTCTGGATATACCCTCTAAATTGTCTAGATGAGTTGCATTTGTAATCCTACTATAAAATAGTAGAAGTACTTTTGGACCGACCACCCTGTGGTTTTTACCTTTATTTTGGAAAAATTCGTGTGTTCCCATCTATAATATTTATTTATTTTTAATTCCCTATTTTTATTGCACGACGGGGGAAGGGTTAGCTTCTGCATTACTAATGTGCCTTTTCCCAACACTGATCTCATAGCACAAGTTGAGCAGCCATATTGTTATGTGATTAAGACGGAGGGTGGTGGCACTTACGATGGTGATATGATCAAACTTGAGTAGATAATTACTCATATTTGAAGGCCAAGATGGAGGATCATCTAAGTTATAAAGACCTCGCTGAGCCTATTTTGAATAAAAATATGCCAGAAGGTAAAAATGAAAATTAGTGGAAGTTATTAAATTTCACAGCAGTTGCAATAATTCTAAAGTACATAGACAGAAGTTTGTTTGAACATGTGTCAAATTTTTGCAATGTGTACGAACTTTGGACAAAACTTCAGTAGTTGATCCAAAAGAAGACGCCGCGTAATAAAGTATTCCTCATAGGATGATTGGTGAACCATCACTATAGTGATAGGCAAAACATGCTTCACCACTTGAACAATTTCAAGAAACTTATGAATTAATTGGCCGAAGATCGAGGTGAAACTTCATACGAGTTGCAGGCACTACTGCTTCTCAGTTCATTGCTCGAGAGTTGGGACGCATTGGTAGTTACACTGAGTAACTCCGCCACTACCGGAAAAACTCACTATGGGTACTCTTGCGAAAAGTTTCTTAAATAAAGAGGCAAGGAGGAAAGAAAAAGGCATCACAGTACAATTTGAAGCCAATTTTGTTGAAAATCGTGGTAGAAGTGGGAACCACAGGAGAAATAAAGGACGTAATAAGTCCAGAGGGAGATCCAAATCTCGTCCTAAACTAGTTTGTTATCATTGTGACAAGCCAGGTCATACGAAATCTAATTATCGATATTACAAGAGAGAACAAAAGAAAGGTTAAGCCAGATCAAATTGAATAGAAGAAGAAGATAATGGCGTTACTGTCATAGTAGCAAAAGATGACAATGAGGTGTTCCTCCTTCAAGAAGAAAATTATCTCACTCTAGCATTTGGTGATTGTTTGTAGATTGCTGACTCAGGTGCCGTCTTTCATGTCACTCCACACGAACATTTTATCTCATCTTGCCAAGATGATTTTGATAAAGTAAAGATGGGAAATCAGGTTTTGAGCACAATCATTGGTATTAGTGACATCACTTTAATAACCAACACAGAATGCAAGCTCATGTTAAAAGGTGTGAGGCATGTTCCAACCATGCGCCTCAATGTTACAACAGTAGGAAAACTTGATGATGTCAATTTGCTTAGCCCCGTTGGTGGTGGAATATGGATGCTCACCAAAGGAAGTCTAATCATTGCTAGAGGATAAAAGGAAGGTTCCTAGAACTTTACCTAAGGAAAGCAGTGTAAATGGGAGGTTTCTGTTTCCTATGACAACTAAAATTTGGAATTAAAGCACGAAGGACTCGACCACATGAGTGAAAAGGTCATGTACATCCTTGCTAAAAAAGACCTCTTGCAAAACATAAAAGGCAAATCTCTTGAGCCTTGTATAGATTGTTTGGCTGCCGAACAGCATAGGGTGTCATCTCACCAAAATGTTCAACCCACCAAAAGAAACCATATTCTTGTATCGGTTCATTGTGACATATGCTCTACAACTGAAAAGTTGCTTTGTAGAGTGTTATAGGTTGTTACGTTTATCGATGACCATTCACGAAAGGCTTTTGTCTCTTTATCGAAAACAAAAAACCGGGTACTTGAAGCGCTAAAGGAGTTTCAGACTGAGGTGGAACGTGAAACTGGACATAAATTAAAGAGCGTTCGAGCAGACAATAGTGGACAATACGAAGGTCCTTTTCTGTGATATTACAAGTTGGATGGGATCAGGCTGGACAACACTCCACCGAAGACACCTTGACTAAATGACTTAGCTAAGGAATGAATCGGACTATCAAAGGAGGAGTCCATTGTGTGCTTTCTCACGTTAAACTGCCTAAATCCTTTTAGTGGGAGGTCGTGAAGATTGTCGTTGACATAATCAACATTTCACCATCAGTTCCTTAGAATGGTGCTATTGTAGAGGAAGTTTTGTCAAGGAAGGTGCCATTAAACTACCTGAAAGTGTTTGGCTGTCGAGCATTCGTTCATATTTCTAAGGATGAATGAGCCAAACCTGACTCGTAAGTAAAGGAATGTATTTCTCTTTGATCACCAAGAGGTGAGTTTGGCAGTGAAAGGGTTCAACTAGAAGAAAAGGGTAGTTTTTGAAGAGATATTCTCGCATGTTGTAAAAATATCTTCAATCCGAGGAGTCCTTAGTCTAGCCGCAAGTCTAGACTTGGAAATAGAACAACTCGACATCAAGACAACATTTTTACATGGTGACCTAGTAAAGGAAATACATATGAGGCAACCTGAAGGGTTTCCAGTTGTAGGTAAGGAAAATTTAGGATGCTGACCGCAGAAGAGCCTCTATGGTCTTAAACAAGTGCCCTGGCAATGGTATAAGAAATTAGATTTTTTTTATGGCCAAGTATGATTTAAGGAAGACGCTCACTAACCATTGCGTCTTCGTAAAGAAGTGTGCTGGTGGTGATGAAATCATATCGCTGCTATATGTTGACGATATGTTAATTACAGGAATGACCCAAAGAAAATTTCTGCTTTAAAGAAGGTACTGTGTAAATCATATTCCATGAAGAATTTGGGATCAACAAAGAGGATCCTGGGGCTAAAAATAACTCAAGATAGATTAATGAAGTTATTTTCGTTATCTTAAGAGAGTTATGTTGAAACACTGTTGGAAAGATTCAACATGCATAGGGCCAAACCCGTTAGCACGCCTCTTGCTAGACATTTTAAGGTACGTATGAAGCAAAGTCCAACAAGTGAGAAAGAAAAAGCAGCAATGAAGAATGTTCCTTATTCACTTGCTGTTGGGAGTCTAATGTACACCATGATATGTATAAGGCCCGATATTGCTTATGCTGTAGGTGTCATAAGTCGTTTCTTAACTAATACAGGAAAAGAACATTGCGCAGCAGTGTGAAATGGATGTTGCGTTGTGTCGGAGCACAACTAAGAAATGTTTATGCTTTAGTTAAGAAAAACCTCATTACTAGGTTATACAAGTGCTGACCTTGACGGTGGTATTGATTTTCAGAAATCAGCTTCTCGGTATTTGACTACTTTTGTAGGGGGAGCGGTATCGTGGCAATCTAAGATCCAAAAATACACAGTCGTGTTAGCCCCTAAGGCTGAATATATTGCAGCCATTGAAGCATGTAAGGAAATTATATAGATGAGAAATTTTGTACTTGAATTGCGCTATAAGCAAGACAAATATGTGTTGCGATGTGATAGCCAAAGTGTTATGCATTTGGCTAAGAACTTCACTTTCCACTCCTGTTCGAAACATATTGATGTTCACTATCACTCGAAATGAAAAGTGTCAAAAGATAAACTCCCACAGCTTGAGAAAGTCAACAGTAATAAAAATTTGTCAAACATGATAACCAAGGTGCTATCAACCAAGAAAATTGAAAACTGTTGCAATGGGGCTAGTGTGACGTCCCATAATTAAGTCAAGAAGGGGGAGATTTTGGTTGTGTCTCTTTCTTAATTGGTAGGAATTCTCAAAATTAAAAACAACAATAAAATAAAGAGAGTGAGAATGAAATGAAGAAAAGAAAAAGATACTGAAGGACAGGAAGGTAACGAAGAGGAGATAAGGGAGAAAATATTTCACATCTATTAAAGGAAGTTTAGCGTTGGTAACGTATCTTTAGGAGTGTATCATCCTTTGTGGAGATTCCCTAAGCTCCTACATATATATGCATTGCTTGCATTGACAAACATAACAACAAAACAAAAACAACAAATGTAACCAAGTGAGAAATATTTGAGAGGAAATCACTAAGAATTGATGAGGGTAATCCACCAAAATCCGGTAAGAGTTATCTTTTGTATACCATCTGCCTGGGTGAGACATTTAGTATATGCCTTCTAAATTGACTAGAGGAGTTGCATTTGTAATCGTACTATAAAACAGCGGAAGTATTTTTGGACTGACGGGCTCGTTGTTTTTACCTTTGTTTTGCAGGATTTTTTGTGTAAAAATTCATATGTCCCGTCTCAAATATTTATTTAGTTTTAATTACCTATCTTTCTTGCACAAAGTGTGAAAAGAGTTAGCTTTTGCATTACTAACCCGCCTTCTCTTAACAGTGGCATCAGAGCAGAGGTTGAGCAGCCATATTCTTGTGTAATCATGATGGAGGGTGTTGTAACTTATGATGGTTATATGATCAAACTTGCAGCAGATAACTACTTATATTGGAAGGCCATAATGGAGGATCATCTAATTTATAAAGACCTTGCTGAGCCTATTTTGAATAAAAACATGCTAGAAGGTAAAAATGAAAACAAGTGGAAGTTGTTAAATTGCAAAGTAGATACGATAATTCGAAAGTTCATGGAAAGAATTTTGTCTGAGCATGTGTCAGATTTTGACAACGCATACGAACGTTGGACAAAACTTGAGTCATTGATCCAAAAGAAGATGCCACGGAACAAAGCACCACTTAAAAGACAATTGGTGAAGCTCCATTATAGTGACGGGCAAACCTTGATTCAGTACTTGAGCAATTTCAAGCGGCTTATAAATAATTTGTGAAAATCGAGAGGCACTACTACTTCTCAGTTCATTGCCCGAGAGTTGGGGCACGTTGGTATTTACACTAAGTAACTCCGCCTCTGCGGGAAAAACTTGCTATAGATATTGTGGCAAACAGTCTCTTAAATAAAGAGGCAGGGAGGAAAGAAAAAGGCATCATAGTACAATTTAGAGCCAATTTTGTTAACAACCCTCCTAGAAGTGAGAACCGCGGGAGAAATAGAGGACGTGATAAGTCCAGGGGGAGATCTGAATCTCGTCCTAAACAAGTTTGTTATTATTGTCGCAAGCCAGGTCATAAGAAATCTGATTGTCGATATTACAAGAGAGATCAGAAGGTTAAAAACGTTAAGCCAGATCACATTGAACACAAGAAATAAGATAAAATCATTATTATAGTAGCAAAAGATGAGAATGAGGTGTTCCTCGTTGAAGAAGAAAATCATCTCAGTCTTGGAAATGATGATTGTTCGTGGATTGTTGACTCAGGTGCCGCCTTCCATGTCACTCCACACGAACATTTTTTCTCATCTTACCGCGGTGGTGATTTTGGTAAGGTAAAGATGGGAAATCAAGTTTCATGCAAAATCGTTGGCAGTGGTGGCATCACCTTAATAACCAACCTAGAATGCAAGCTCATGTTAAAAGATGTGAGGCATGTTCCAGACATGTTCCTCAATCTTATATCAGCAGGAAAAGTTGATGATGTGGGTTTCGTTGCTCGCATTGGTGGTGGAATATGGAAGCCCACCAAAGAAAGTTCAATCATTGCTAGAGGTAAAAAGGAACGTTCCTTGTACTTTATGCATGGAAAGTTGTGCAAGGGGGAGGTTTATGTTTCCTATGACAACTCAAATTTAGAGTTATGGCATAAAAGACTTCGCCGCATGAGTGAAAACAGATCGCAGATCCTTGATAAAAAAGGACCTCCTAACCTACAGAAAAGGCAAATATCTTGAGCCTTGTGTAGATTGTTTGGCTAGCAAATAACATAGGGTGGCATTTCATAAGAAAAATCTGACCCACCAAAAGGAACCACATTCTTGATTTGGTTCTTTATGACATATGCTCTGCAACTGAAAAGTCGCTTGCTAGAGCTTTATAGGTTGTTACCTTTATCGATGACCATTTAAGAAATGTTAGGTCTCTTTGTTGAAAACAAAAGACGAAGTACTTGAAGCACTCAAGGGGTTTCACACTAAGGTGGAACATGAAACTGGATAAAAATTAAAGGGCATTCGAGTAGATAATGGTGGCGAATACCGTGGTCCCTTTGAATCATATTGTAAGTTGCACGAGATCAGGCTATAGAAAACTCCACCAAAGATACCTCAACTAAATGGCTTAGATAAGGCAATGAATTGAACTATCAAAGGAAGATTCCATTGTATGCTTTCTCACACTGAACTCCCTAAATCCTTTTCGTGGGAGGTCGTGAAGATTGCCATTGACATAGTCAACATTTCACTATTAGTTCCTTTGAATGGTGTTATCTGAAAGGGAATTTTGTCCAGAGAGGTGTCATAAAACCACCTGAAAGTGTTTGGCTATAAAGCATTCGTTCATATTCCTAATGAGGGATGTGCTAAACATGATTCGAAAGTAAATGAGTGTATTTATCTCGGATCACTAAGAGAGGTGTTCGGCTACTAACAAACAAAGAAAGAGTCTGTTTTATACTTTGTCATGCTAAACTCCCTAAATCCTTTTGGGGGGAGATCGTGAAGACTATTGTTGGCATAATCAACATTTTACCATCAATTCCGTCGAATAGTGTTATCCTAGAGGAAATTTGGTCTAGAAAGATGTCATGAAACCACTTGAAAGTGTTTGGCTGCCGAGAATTTTTATTCCTAAGGATGTACGAGACAAACTTTATTCGAAAACAAAGGAGTGTACTCATCTCGGATAACCAAGAGATGAGTTTGACTATCGACTTTGGGATCCTCTAAATAGAAGAATTGTAAGAAGTCGAGATGTCATATTCTTTGAGGACCAAACCATGGAAGATTTAAAATAGGAAAACCCTAAACATAGAGTTATTAGAGGTTCTAATACAAGTCCATCCCCTATGGTTCTTGATGATGTAGGGGATGACACAGCTGAAAATAATAATGAGACTAGCTCAAACGACGCCCCTAGCTCTTCCTCTAACGTTCATCAATAGGGAGGTCATTATGAGCTCGCTAGATTCGATGCAGAATTCACTGAGGAAAGATCTCAAGAAGAGCCTCAGTTGAGGCGATCTGCAAGAGAAAGAAGACCGTCCACAAGATATAACCCAGACAAATACATAACTCTCACATACTATGAAGGGCCCCAGAATTATGAAGAGGCAATAGCTAATGGCCATAAGTTGGAATGGGTGAAAGCCAAGCTAGAAGAAACGAAATCCTTGCATGAGAATCATACATATGATCTAGTGGAATTTTCTAAAGGAAGAAAGGCCTTGAGAAACAAAGGGGTATATACACTCAAAAATTAGGAGAATAACCCAAGACCAAAGTCTAGAGCTCATCTAGCAGTGAAAGGGTTCCACTAGAAGAAAGGGGCACATTTTGAAGTGATATTCTCTCCTGTTATGAAAATGTCTTCAATTCAAGTTGTCCTTGGTGTTGCCGCTAGTTTAGACTTGAAAAAGAGCAACTCGGCATCAAGATAACATTTTTACATGGTGACCTCAAGGAGGAAATAGAAATATGGGAAACCTGAAGGGTTTGAAGTTGTAGACAAAGAAAATTTGGTGTGCTGACTTCGTAGGAGCCTCTAGGGTCTTGAACAAGGCCCATGCAATGGTATAAGAAATTATATTCTTTTACAGCTAAGTATGATTTCAGGAAGACACTCACTAACCATTGTGTATTCATAAAGAAATATGCTGGTGGCGATTTCATCATATTGTTACTATTTATTGATGATATGTTAATTGTGGGATATGAACCAAAGAAAATTGCCGCTTTAAAGAAGGTGCTGAGTAAATCATTTGATATGAAGGATTTGGGATCAGCAAAGAAGATCATTGGGCTAAAAATAACTCGAGATAGATCAAAGAAGTTATTATGGTTATTCCAAGAGAGTTATGTTGAAATAATTTTGGAAAGATTCAACACCTGTAAGGCCAAACCCGTTAACACCTCACTTGCTGGACATTTTAAGCTATGCATGAAGCAAAGTCCAGCAAGTGAGAAAAAAAAAGCAAAAACAATGTTCCTTATTCATCTGCTCTTGGGAGATAGGATATGCAGTAGGCTCGATATTGCTTGCGCCGTATGTTTCATAAGTCATTTTTTATCTAATCTAGGAAAAGAACATCACGTTGTAATAAAATGGAAATTGTGATATTTCAGGGGCACAACCAAGAAATGTTTATGCTTTGGCCAAGAAAAACCTCATTCCTAGGTTGTACAAATGCTGACCTTGCCGGTGATATTGACTTTCAGAAATCAGCTTCTTGGTATTTTACTACTTTTGTAGGGGGAGCGGTATGGTGCAAATCTAAGCTCCAAAAATACACTGTCATGTTAACCACCTAGGCTGAATATATTGTAGCCATTGAAGCATGTGAGAAAATTAGATGGATGAGAAATTTCCTACTCGAATTGGGCTATAAGCAAGAGAAATATGTGTTGCGATGTGACAGCTAAAGTGCTGTATATTTGGCCAAGAATTTCACTCTCACTCGATATGAGAAGTGTTAGAAGATAAACTCCTGCAGCTTGAGAAAGTCCACATTGATAAAAATTTGTCGGACATGATGACCAAGGTGCTACTGACTAAGAAATTTGAAAACTGTGTCAATGGAGCCAGTGTGATGTTCCCTAATTAGGTCAAGAAGTGGGAGATTTATTGGGATCCATTTCTTAATTGGTCGAAATTTTCAAAACTAAAAACAGCAATAAATTGAAGAGAGTGAGAGTGAAATGAAGAAAAGAAAACGAAACCGAATGAGATGAAGGCAACGAAGAAGGGATGACAGAGAAAATGTTTCAAATTTATTAAGGGGGTGTAGCATTGGTAACATGTCTTTAGGAGTGAATTATCCCTTGTAGAGATTCCCTAAACTCCAGCATATAGATGCAGTACTTACATTCACAAACACAAAAACAAAAACAAAAACAACAAGTACAACCAAGTGTGAAGCACTTGAGAGGAAATCACCAAGAATTGGTTAGGACACCAAAATCAGGTGGGAGTTATATTTTGTATATCATCTGCCTGGGTAAGACATTTAGAGTATACCCTCTAAATTTTGTAGAGGAGTTGCATTTGTAATCCTACTATAAAACAATGGAAGTATTTTTGGACTGACGTTTATGTGGTTTTTACCTTCGTTTTGGAGGGTTTTCCTTGCAAAAATTTGTGTGTCACCATATAAAATGTTTCTTTGTTTTTAATTAGCTATCATTCTTGCACAAAAAGGGAAAATAGTTAGCTTCTGTGTTACTAACCCACCCTTTCCTAACAGTGGCATCAGAGCATAGGTTGAGTAGCCATATTCTTATGTGATCAATATGGAGAGTGTTGTCACTTACGATGGTTATACGATCGAACTTACAACAGATAATTACTTATCTTGGACGGCCATGTTGGAGGATCATCTAACTTATAAAGACCTTGCTGAGCCTATTTTGAATAAAAATATGCCAGCAGGTAAAAATGAAAACGAGTGGAAGTTGTTAAATTACAAAGCAGTTACGATAATTCGAAAGTTCATAGAAAGAAGGTTGTTTAAGCATGTGTCAAATTTTAACAATGTATATGAACATTACACAAAACTTGAGTCGTTGATCCAAAGGAAGATGCCGCACAACAAAGCGTTGCTTAAAAGGCGACTAGTGAAGCTCTATTATAGTGATGGGCAAAACTTGATTCAGCACTTGAACAATTTCAAGGGGCTTATAAATAATTGGAGAAAATCAAGATGAAACTTGATGGCAAGTTGCAGGCACTACTACTTCTCAGTTCAGTTGGGAGACATTGGTATTTACGCTGACTAACTCCGCCCCTACGGGAAAACGTGCTATGGGTACTGTGGCAGAAAGTCTGTTAAATAATGATATAAGGAGGAAACAAAGAGGCATCATAGTACAATCTGGAGCCAATTTTGTTGTCAACCCTCGTAGAAGCGAGAACTGCGGGAGAAATAAAGGATGTGATAAGTCCAAGGGGAAATCTAAATCACGTCCTAAACAAGTTTGCTATTATATACAAGAAATCTGATTATCAGTATTGCCAGAGAGATCAGAACGTTGAAAAAGTTATGCCAGTTCAAATTGAACACATGAAAGAAGATGAAGGCATTACTGCCATAGCAGCAAAAGATGAGAATGAGGTGTTCCTCGTTGAAGAAGAAAATTATCTCAATTTAGCATATGATGATTGTTCGTAGATTTTTAACTCAGGTGCCGCCTTCCATGTCATTCCACATGAATATTTTTTCTTATCTTACTAAGGTGGTGATTTTGGTTAGGTAAAGATAAGGAAATCAAGTTTCGTGCAAAATCATTGGTAATGGTGACATCACCTTAATAACCAACACAGAAAGCAAGCTCAAGTTAAAAGATGTGAGGCATGTTCCATACATGCTCCGCAATCTTACATCGGCAGGAAAAGTTGATGATGTTGGTTTTGTTGCTCACATTGGTGGTGGAATATGGAAGCCCACTAAAGGAAGTCTAATAATTGTTAGAGGTAAAAAGGAAAGTTCCTTGTACTTTGTTCAAGGAATGCTATGCAAGGGGGAGGTTTATGTGTCCTATGACAACTTAAATTTGGAGTTATGGTATAAAAGACTCGGCCACATGAGTGAAAATGGATCACAGATCCTTGCTTAAGAAAGACCTCATGGCCAACATAAAAGGCAAATCTCTGGATCCTTGTGTGGATTGTTTGACTACCAAATAGTATAGGGTGGCATTCATAAGAAAAGTCCGGTCCACCAGAAGAAACAACATTCCTGATTTGGTTCATTGTGACGTATGCTCTGTGGGTGAAAAGTCACTTGCCGGAGCATTATAGGTTGTTACGTTTATTGATGACCATTCAAGAAATGTTTGATCTCTTTGTTGAAAACAAAAGACCAAGTACTTGAAGTGCTCAAGGAGTTTCACACTAAGGTGGAATGTGAAACAGTAAAAAAATTAAAGAGCATTTGAGCAGACAATGGTGGAGAATACCGTGGTCCCTTTGAATCATATTGCAAGTTGCATAGTATCAGGCTATAGAAACCTCTACCGAAGATATGTCAGCTAAATGGCTTAGCTGAGGGAATGAGTCGGACTATCAAAGGAAGAGTTCGTTGTATGCTTTCTCATGCTAAACTCCCTAAATAATTTTAGTGGGAGGTCGTGAAGATTGTCGTTGACATAATCAGTACTTCACCATTAGTCCCTTTGAATGGTGCTATCCAAGAGGAAATTTTGTCCAGAAAGGTGTCATGCAACCATCCGAAAGTGTTTGGCTACCGAGCATTCATTCATATTCTTGAGGATAAACGAGCCAAACATGATTCAAAAGCAAAGGCGTGTATTTAGCTCAGGGCACCAATTGGGGGGAGATCATGAAGACTGTCATTGACATAATCAACATTTCACCATTAGTTCCGTCGGATAGTGCTATCCTAGAGGAAATTCGGTCCAAAAAGCTGTCATACAACCACCTAAAAGTGTTTGGCTGCCGAGAATTTGTTCTTGTTCCGAAGGACGTACGAGACAAACTTGATTTGAAAACAAAGGAGTGTACTCATCTCTGCCAAGAGATGAGTTTGACTACCGACTTTAGGATCCTCTAAATAGAAGAATTGCAAGAAGTCGAGATGTCATATTCTTTGAGAATGAAACCATGGAAGATTTACAAAAGGAAAACCCTAAACACAGAGTTGTTAGAAGTTCAAATGCTAGTCCATCCCCCATGGTTCATGATAATACAGGGGATGACACAATTGAAAATAATAATGGGACTAGCTCAAATGACACCCCCGGCTCGTCCTTTAATGTTGGTCAAGAAGAAGGTCATTATGAGCCCGCTAGATCCGATGCAGAATTCGCCAAGGAAAATTATTAAGAAGAGCCTCAATTGAGGTGATCCGCGAGATGAAGAAGACCATCCACTAGATATAACCCAGACAAATACATAACTGTCACATACAAGGTAGGGCCTTAGAATTATGAAGAAGCAATGGCTAATGGCCATAAGTTAGAATGCCTGAAAGCCATGCTAAACGAAACCCTTGTATAAGAATCATACATATGATCTAGTGGAATTGCATAAAGGAAGAAAGGCCTTGAGAAACAAAGGGGTATATAGACTCAAAAATGAGGAGAATAACCCAAGACCAAAGTATAGAGCTCGTGTAGCAGTGAAAGGGTTCAACTAGAAGAAAAAGGTAGATTTTGAAGAGTTATTCTCTCATGTTGTGAAAATATCTTCCATTCGAGTTGTCCTTGGTCTTGCCACTAGTCTAGATTTGAAAAGAATGACACGACATTAAGATAACATTTTTACATTATGACCTCAAAGAGGAAATATATATGGGGCAACCTAAAGGGTTTAAAGTTGTAGGCAAAGGGTGTCGACTTCAGAAGAGCCTCTAGGGTCTTAAACAAGGCCCTTGTAATGGTATAAGAAATTAGATTCTTTCATGCCTATGTATGATTTTAGGAAGACACTCACTAACCATTGTGTATTCGTAAAGAAATATACTGGTGGTTATTTCATCATATTGCTAGTATATGTTGATGATATGTTAATTATTGGACATGATCCAAAGAAAATTGTTGCTTTAGAGAAGGCATTGAGTAAATCATTTTCCATGAAGGATTTGGGATCAGCAAAGAAGATCCTTGGGCTAAAAGTAACTCGAGATTGATCAAAGAAGTTATTATGGCTATCCAAAGAGAGTTGTGTTAAAACATTTACACTTGTAAAGATTCAACATGCATAAGGCCAAGCCCGTTTGCATGCCACTTGCTGGACATTTTAAGCTACTCATGAAGCAAAGTCCAACAAGTGAGAAAGAAAAAGCAAAAGCAAAGAATGTTCCTTATTCATATGCTCTTGGGAGTCTAATGTACGATATGATATGTAGTAGGCCCAATATTGCCTACGTTGTATATGTCATAAGTGCTATACATTTTATTGGGCTATATCTCAGGGGCACAACAAAGAGATGTTTATGCTTTGGTCAGGAAAAACTTATTTTAGTGGGCTATACCGATGCTGACCTAGCTGGTGGTATTGATTTTAAGAAATCAACTTCTGGGAATTTGACTACTTTTGTATGGGAAGAGGTATCTTGGTAATTTAAGCTCCAAAAATACATGGCCCTGTCAACCACCGAGGTTGAACATATTGCAGCCATCAAAGTGCATCAGGAAATTATATGAATGAGAAATTTCCTACTCAAATTGGGCTATAATCAAGACAAATATGTGTTGTGATGGGATAGCCAAAGTGCTATACATTTAGCCAAGAACTTTACTTCCCACTCCCACTCTAAACATGTTGATGTTCGCTGTTACTGGATACGAGAAGTGTTAGAAGATTAGCTCCTGCAACTTGAGAAAGTCAACCTTGACTAAAATTGGTTGGACATGATGACCAAGGTGCTACTGACTAAGAAATTTGAAAACCGTTGCAATGGTGTCAGTGTGATGGCCCCCAATTAATTGAAGGAGGGGGAAATTTTTTGGATTCCTTCCTTAGTTGGTAGGAATTCTCAAAACTAAAAACAACAACAAAACGAAGAGAGAGAAAGAAATGAAGAAAAGAAAAATAATCGGAAGGAGAGGAAGGTAATGAAGAATAGATAAGGGACAAAATGCTTCAAAATTATTAAAGGAAGTGCAGCATTGACAACGTGTCTTTAGGGGTGAATTATCCTTCATAGAGCTTAGACTCCTACTAATAGATGCAGTACTTGCATTCACTAACACAACAACAAAAACAAAAGCAACAAATACAATCAAGTGACAAACACTTGAGACGAAACTACCAAGAATAGGTGAGGGTGATACATTTAGAGTTTGCCCTCTAAATTGTTTGGAGGAGTTGCATTCCTAATCCTACTATAAAATAGTGGAAGTATTTCTGGACTGGCGGTCCTGTGGTTTTTACCTTTGTTTTGGAGGGTTTTCCATGTAAAATTTGTGCATCCCTATCTGTAATATTTATTTATTTTTATTTGTTTATCTTTCTTAAACAAAGAGGGAAAGGGGCTAGCTTCCACATTACTAACTCGCATTTTCCCAACAGTGGTATTAGAACAGAGGTTGAGCCCATTTTGGATAATTACTCATAGTGGAAGGCCATGATAGAGGGTAATCTCATTTATAAAGACCTCGTTGAGCATATTTTCAATAAAAGTATGCCAGAATGTAAAAATGAAGATGAGTAGAAGTTGTTAAATTGCAAAGCAGTTGCGATAATTCTAAAGTACATAGATAGAAGTTTGTTTGAGCATGTGTCAAATTTTGACAATGCGTATGAACCTCGGACAAAACTTGACTTATGTATCCAAAAGAAGACGCCGCGTAACAAAGCGTTACTTATAAGATGATTGGTGAAGCTCCACTATAGTGACAGGCAAAACATGATTCAGGACCTGAACAATTTCAAGGGGCTTATAAATCAATTGGCGAAGATCGACATGAAACTTAATGGAGAGTTGTAGGCACTATTTCTTTTCAGTTCATTGCTCCAGAGTTGGGACACATTGGTAGTTACACTGAGTAACTTCGCCCCTGCGGGAAACACTCACTATGGATACTGTGGCAGATAACTCTTACATAAAGAAGCAAGGAGGAAGGAAAGAGGCATCACAATACAATCTGAAGCCAATTTTGTTGACACGTGTTATTGTATTGGCAAGGCAGGTCAGAAAAAATTCTAATTGTTAATATTATAAGAGAGATCAAAAGGTTGAAAAAGTTAAGCCAGATAAAATTGAACACACGAAAGAAGGTAAAGTTGTTACTGTCATAGCAGCAAACGATGACAATAAGGTGTTCCTTCTTTAAGAAGAAAATTATCTCAATCTAGCATTTGATGATTGTTCATGGATTGCTGACTCAGATGCCGCCATCCATGTCACCGCACATGAACATTTTTTCTCATCTTACCAGGGTGGTGATTTTGGTAAGGTAAAGATGGGAAATCCAGTTTTGAGGAAAATTGTTGGTATTGGTGACGTCATCTTAATAACCAACATAGAATGCAAGCTTATGTTAAAAGGTGTGAGGCATGTTCCAGACATGCAAGACAGGAAAACTTGATGATGTTGGTTTGGCTAGTCACTTTGGCGGTGGAAAATGGAAGCTCACCAAAGGAAGTCTAATCAATGCTAGAGGAAAAAAGAAATGTTCCTTGTACTTATGCAAGGAAAGTTATGCAATGGGGAGATTTTTGTTGCCTATGAAAACTCAAATTTGGACTTACGACACAAAAGACTCAGCTACATGAGTAAAAAAGATTGCAGATCCTTGCTAAGAAAGACCTCCTACCTAACGTAATAGGCAAATCTCTTGAGCCTTTTATATAGATTATGTAGCTGGCAAATAGTCTAGGGTGGCAATTCATAAAAAAGTCCAACCCAACAGAAGAAACCATATTCTTGATTTGGTTCATTGTGACGTATGCTCTATGACTAAAAAGTCGTTTCGAGGAGGGTTATACTTTGTTATGTTTACCGATGACTATTCAAGAAAGGTTATGGTCTCTTTGTTGAAAACAAAAGACCAAGTATCGAAATCATTCAAGGAGTTTAACACTAGGGTGGAAAGAGAAACTGGACAAAAATTAAAGAGCATTTGAGTGGACAACGATTAAAAATACAGTGGTCCCCTTGATATATTGCAAGCTACATGGGATCAGGTTAGAGAAAACTCCATCGAAGACACCTCAGCTGAAAAGCTTAGCAAAGAGAATGAATTGGACTATCAAAGAAAGAGTCTGTTGTATGCTTTCTCACGCTAAACTCCCTAAATCCTTTTGGGGGAAGGCAGTGAAGACGGTGGTTGACGTAATTAACATTTCACCGTCAGTTCCTTCGGATGGTGTTGTCCCAAAGGAAATGAAATCCATGCAAGAGGAAGTAAAATCCTTGCATGAGAAACAGACATACAATCTACTGGAATTGCCTAAAGGAAGAAAGGCCTTGAGAAACAAATGGGTATATAGACTCAAAAACAAGGAGATTAACCTGAGACCAAAGTATAAAGCTCATCTAGTAGTGAAAGGGTTTAACCAGAAGAAAGGGATAGATTTTGAAGAGATATTCCCTCCTGTTGTGAAAATGTCTTCAATTTGATTTATCTTTGGTCTAGCCACTAGTGTACACTTAGAAATAGAACAACTCGACATCAAGAACACATTTTTACTGGTGACCTAGAGAAGGAAATATATATGGGCAACCTGAAGGGTTTGAGGTTGTAGAAAAGAAAATTTGGTGTGTTGACTACAGAAGAGTCCCTACGGTCTTAAACAAGCGCCCTAACAATGCTATAAGAAATTAGATTCTGTTTTGTCTAAGTATCATTTCAAGAAGACAATCACTAACCATTATGTCTTCGTAAAGAAATATGCTGGGGGTGACTTCATTATATAGTTGCTATGTGTTGATGATATGTTAATTGTTAGACATGATCCAAATAAAAATTCTGCTTTAAAGAAGGTGTTGAGTAAAGAAAATTTCTGCTTTAAAGAAGGCATTGAATAAATCATTTGCCATGGAGGAATTGGGATCAACAAGGAAGATCCTTAGGATGAAAATAACTCGACATAGATCAAAGAAGTCATTATGGTTATTGCAACAGAGTTATGTTGAAATATTGTTAGAAAGATTCAACATGCATAAGGCTAAACCCATTAGCACGCCATTCACTGGACATGTTCAGGTATGCATAAAGCAAAGTCCAATAGGTAAGAAACAAAAGTAGAAATGAAGAACGTTCCTTATTCATTAGTTGTTGCAAGTCTAATTTCCGTTATGATATGTACTAGGCCCGATATTGCTTTCACCATAGTTGTCATAAGTTGTTTCTTAACTAATCCAGGAAAATAACATTCGGCAGCAGTGAAATGGATATTGTGATATCTCAGGGCACAACCAAGAAATGTTTATAATTTGGTCAAGAAAAACGTGTGTTAGTAGGTTATATATAGATGCTGACCTAGCTAGTGACGTTGATTTTCAGAAATCAACTTCTGGGTATTTGACTACTTTTGTAGGGATAGCTGTGTCTTCGCAATCTAAGCTCCAAAAATGCATTGCGCTGTCAACCACCAAGGCCAGATGTATTGCAGCCGCTGAAGAGTGTAAGGAAATTATATGGACGAGAAATTTCCTATGCGAATTGAGCTATAAGCAAGACAAATATATATTACAATATGATAGCCAAACTGCCCTACATTTAGCCAAGAACTTTACTTTTCACTCCCATTTGAAACATGTTGGTATTCGCTATCACCAGATACGAGAAGTATTAGAAGATAAGCTCCTACAGTTTGAGAAAGTCCACCTTGATAAAAATAGGTCAGACATGATGACCAAGGTGTTGTTGACCAAGAAATTTAAAACTGTTGCAATGGCGCCGGTGTGATGTCCCCCAATTAAGTCAGGAAGGGAGAGATTGGTTGGGATTCCTTCCTTAATTGGTAGGAATTCTCAAAACTAAAAACAATAATAAAAAGAAGACAGAGAGAGAGAGAGAGAGCGAGAGAGAGAGAAAGAAAGAAATGTAGAAAAGAAAAAGAAACAAAAGGAGAGGAAGGTAACGAAGAAGGAATGAGGGAGAAAGTGTGTCAAATTTAGTAAAGGAATAGTAATATTGATAACGTGTCCTTAGGAGTGAATTATCCTTCGTAGACCTTCCTTAAACTCATATATATATATATGCAGTACTTGCATTCACAAACGCAACAACAAAAACAAAAACAACAAATACAACTAAGTGAGAAACCCTTGAGAGGAAGCCAGCAGGAATTGGTGAGGGTATTCCACCAAAATTAGGTGAGAGTTATCTTTTGTATACCATTCGAGTGGATAAGACATCGAGAATATGCCTTCTAAATTGTCTAGAGGAGTTGTATTTGTAATTCTACTATAAAATAGTGGAAGTATTTTTGGACTAATGGCCCAGTGGTTTTTACCTCTGTTTTGGAGGGTTTTCCATATAAAAATTCGTGTGTTCCCATTTACAATATTTATTTATTTTTAATTGCCTATCTTAATTGCATAGAAAAGGAAAAGAGTTAGCTTCCACATTACTAACCTGCCCTTTCCTAACAATAAGGGATCGGAGAGGAGCCGCCAGAAAAGTTTTCAGGTGGAAAAGGACTCCAAATCATATACTACTTACTCTTTTACTAGGTACACGAAAAATCTTGTAGGACACACAAGAACGAAGGATTGGTTACATGGAGGGAGTCAGGAAGTGCACCGAAATAAATATGCTAATGGCATTAGGTCTTTATCTCTCTTTGTATTGATCTCTTTTGACTTACCTTTGAGATCATTTTGTACTCACTCATATCATAGTAGATCTCTGTGTTGTTGTTGCTGCCGTGGTTTTCTCCCGATTTGATTTCCATGTAAAAGGTCTTGTGTCTTACATGATTTTCTTGATCTTACTTAATAAGCTCGAATATCCACATTGATTCATGCTTCCATGTATATTACACTCAATTTATTATTATTATTTTTCTTAACGTAAACATTGATAGGGAAATGGCTCGAAAGTAGATTAGGATCTTGGGGGAGCTCCCGATACCATTATAGTCCTTTTCTATTGTTTATTCACCTATCACAAATACTGAAAAAAAGACTGGGTAAGCTACGATACTTTTGTTCAAGTTCAATTCATACAGTTGGCTTAAATGCGGTTGTTGGGAGGGCGATGCCAAACTACACAACATTACTCATGAATTACAATTTTGGGCAATTTTATTGATGAACATGTCACATAATTACTCATCTATTTGCTGTTTCATTTCCAAGTTAATAACTTTTCTTTTATTCCATACCCGCAATAGTCCAATTAGTCATGAATTCAAGCCCAAATGCACATAAAATCCATCCTATTCGCAATCTACAAGACTTTAATAAGTTCTCCAAGAAATTTTAATGTGACAATTTTGTTGGCACAAATTAGAGAATGTAATCCAATCATTCTTATTAGTGGCTCCAGGATTATCAATATAGTGTTGGATTTTAAGTGCATAAGTCTGAAAAATATCAAGAATGTGATAAAGTAAATAAAAATTGATATAAACGAACTTGAGAGAAAACATATATTTCCACTATTTGAACACATTATACAAAGAACTCTCCCCGTCTATAAGTGCTAATTACCAGGCACTTACAAACAAACCATTCCATAGTCCCCACTCAAATGTGTTTTCTAGCAACTAGTTACTAGTTGCTCTTTATACTCACCCACCCACACAAATTTCCCTTTGGTGTTTTTTCGCTTTTGTTAAGCTCTGCTACTCTATATCTTCCATCAACTTGTCCACCCTATTTATAGGGAAACCAATGAACTAACTGTCCAAAGCCATGAGTCATGTAAAAGCTTCCCCACAAGTCCAAGCTCTTACTTGTCAACTTTCAAAAACCATCCAATTAATGTATGCCTACCCATTAATGTGATTGCCTCAAATTATTCATGTACCATCTGTTTAAATGCTAGCCAAAGTCCAACCTTATTACTCCGTATCATACAACTTACGTCCTTTTCTTTTTCTTTTTCTCTCCATTGATTTTTATCAATCCCAACAATCTGTTCTATGATAAAATCAATCTCGATGGCTTAACCTAGTTCGATCTGCCATGGTCACCACCACCTTCAACTGAAGAAGCAAAAGTTAGCTGCTTCCCCTTACTGGTCTTCACCTTAAGTCACTTGTAGAAGCTCTCCCCCACTTTCACCCATCTGCACATTCCCTATAAATCTGTAAAAGACTTCAAACATTTATCATTTTATGACGCCCATGGATCCTTTGAAGACTAGCAAAGCTCCACCTTGTGATGAGTACCAATAGCCTCTCGCATCCAAAGTGCCCAAAGAAATTAGATTTCTTTTAGATATGGCACATGTTCTGATTCTTTTTAGATCTGGCATATGTCTAACCCCTATTACTATCTGCACAACTCCATCAAACATGTGAATTTGTTATGTTCCTACCCTGGCAACTTAACTTTGTGCACCATGCGTCATGTTAATAGTACCATTTTCAAATGGTTCGTATGTATCAAAGTGCTCTCTAACCTAGCACAAATGAAATGAGCAACCAGAATCTAAGATCCAATCTAACATTCCTGGACGTTTAGCAGTTGCCAGAAATATGTCACCTCTATCACTTAGGTACGAACCTTCTGCAACTCCTACTACTGATGGCTTCTCATCTCTCAAATCCTTCTTCCTCTTGGGATAATCCCTTTTCATATGACCTTCCTCATTGCAGTAGTAGCATTTGAACTTCCAACCACTTGATTTTGATTGTTGGGACCCTTCATCCTCCCTTGACTATCCTTGTCCTCAACTACACGCTTTTGTAACCATGGCCACCTGACCATCATTTGAGAATCCGTTGTTGTCCCGCTGAGTCTTATTCATCAATAAGGCAACAACCACCTCATGCAATCTCAAGGTCTCTTTTCCGAGCAAAAGAGTAGTCATGATATAATCAAAAGATTAAGGCAATTAAGCCAACAAAAGCAAAGCTTTACCTTCTTCTTCAATCTTTACCTCCAAAGATGCCCACTCTATAGTTATCTTATTGAACACATCTAGATGTTGAATGAAGTCTGCTTCTTCCATCATTTGGAGACCAAGCAATCGTTTCTTCAAGTACAACCTACTTCTCAACGATTTGGACTTTTACCAGTGCTCTAACTTGCCCCCAAAATCTATCGGATTTGTTAATGAAGAACCTCTAGGAGAGTATTATTTGCAAGACACAACATGATTGTACTTGTTTTCATGTCTTTGAAATCCTCCCACTCCTCCTTTGACATCTTCTCTGTCTCGTCTTTTTTCGTGACTGCCACCAACTCATCATCTGTCATCTTCTTAGTCTTATGGGTCTTCAGCTTCAAGGACTTGATTGTATCTTCTTGAGTAAGTAAATTTTTCACCTATTGTTGTGACAAGGTGAAATCACCACGATCGTGAAAAGGTTCAATCAAAATATTCGAGCTTTTAACGATGTCATCTCTTGCGTTCTTAGCACGAGTTTTCTCCTTTTACCACTTACAAACCCTCCTTCTTAGTGCAAGCTCACTTTGATACCACTATTGGGTTTTTAAGCGCATAATATTCGAAAAACATCAAGAATGTAATAAAGTACATAAAAACGTACCAAAAGAATTCGAGATAAAAAATATATTTCCACTTTTTCAGTACAATATACAAACAACTCTTCTCATATGCAAGTGCTAATTACCAGACTCTTACAAGTAGACCTTTTCCACTGCCTTACTCGGATATGTTTTTTAGCAAATAATTACCAGTTGCCCCCTACACTCACCCTGTCACACACCCACACCAAGCTCCCCTTCAGTATTTTTTAGATAGTGTAGCTCGACTACTTTATATCTTCGATAAGATTCTCCATCCTATTTATAGAGAAACCAATGAACTAAATGTCTAAAGTCATGAGATGTGTAAAAGCTTCTCGACAACTCCAAGCTCTCATGCTTTTTAGTTTTAAAAACCACCACATTAATATGTGCCTATCCATTAATGTGATTGGCTCAAAGTTTTCATACACCATCTTGTCAAATGCCCGCCAAAGTCCAACCTTATTATTCCCTCCATTGGGACCTATTCCCACCATTGTATCAAAACTGACTCCTAAGGCATCCTCATTGAGCTATGATAGTGAACTATCATCATGAACATCTATGTCAATTCCGTGATTCAAAATTCCAAATGTTGGCTTGGAATGATAAAATCTGGCTCTTTTGAAGCTGGTAGAGGTGTAAAAGAATTATCTTGATTAAGATGCATTATTATCTTTGGGGTACTCCTGGTCCAACTCTTCCCCTTACAAGTTCGTGTGACCATGACAAGCTGGTGGGTCTCTCTAGATTCCCCAACCATTACAAGGGGTTTGTGTGCCATTTTTGACGTCACTTAGCCTGTCATCATGCTGGCTCCTGCATTTTTATTCATTCGTATAAGATATCTCTTTCGAATAGTTAATTTTTTCCAACATATTAGCAAGTATAATGGAATTAACCTCTATTATACTAGTCCCTTCATTTTGTTTACGACCAAAAAAAAGTGTTTTCATCAAGCCCACTTAAAAATTTGATTTATTTTTATTTCTAGGATGAATTTAATATTGATGAATTTAATTTGTATTTTCCACTTTTGTTTGTAAATTTTTTAGCAATTTTTCAGAAATTAATTTAATAATTTTCAAATATTAGTACTTTATTTCCTCTTTTTTAAAGATTGAGAAGCCTAGTTATTCACTAAAACTATGCCTAATATATGAACATGGGGCCTAATTACACATAGTGGCTAAAGTTGAAGTAAAAACCAGACAGTATATTCTATTTATTTTTTTATTTTTTTAGGGAAGGAACATTGTTTTATAAGTAATTTGATTGTTTAGTATTTAAATTATTTAAAATTTTTATTCTTAAATTTCAATCTTTTTAATTAAAGGTTTAAGCGAGTTCATCTTTCTTCTGTTTTCTTTCTCTCTTCAATAATACCATTAAATAAAAAATAATTTGCTCTAGTATTGTAAACAACTCAAATGCCTAATGTTGGAGTTGGACCATAGAACTTGAAGTGCTCGCCCTACCGCACACAAGGAAGTGGGATATTTTGTGATTTCACTCAAATGGAAGTATGTTACTTTTTTTTCATATGTATTTTTTCCAATTACATTCCCCTTTTTTAATATTTGGGCTATTGTGGGAACATTCTTTAACTCAACTAGAGCCAGTTTATAGTAGTCACTTAAGAAAAGAAAGTTAATAAATAGACTAATCGTAAAATATAAGATATGGATATACGTGATAAGTAAACTTTTTTAATTACTCACACTAAACATTTTTAAAATTATATAAAATATAAGACAAAAATTGAAAACTTAAGATCAATATATTGAATGTTTGGAATCTTCATAATTTTGAACTCATTGATTGGGTATACAGTAACAAAGGCAAGTCAACAAAATGAAAATTTAAGATCAACATATCGAATGCTCAGAGTCTTCATAATTTTTAGCTCGTGGATTGGGTATTTGGGTACATAGCCACCATTCACCAAGCCAACTCAAAGTCAAGCCAAAGCTAAGAACACTAAATGGCTTCAAAGTCTACCCCAAACCTTGCTTGGCTTCGGTTAGTTGGTGGATTTTGTTTTAGTATTTTTTTAAATTTTTGGGTCTCTATTTTATTAGAATCAAGCTATTATTGGTCCATAAAAGGACAAAGCTCTCCTATCAATGATTTTCTTAGTTTATAAGACCCAAAGGTTATTGAAAAACAAAGGATCATGTGACTTATGTAAGGCTAAGGGCGCTATGTATAGAAGAAGAGGACAAAAGAAGAAAGGTGGAAACCGGCTGGTTTTACTAGGTGATACTTCGCCAAAAGCATCAAAACAAAGCACTCAAAATCATGGAGAAAGAAAGCACAAAAGAAGATCCCAATGCATAGGGGCCTCAACGGACATCTAGGTATGAAATAAGGGGGGAATCCATGAAATCAAGCATCCAATGTACTTAAAAAATAAGGAAAGGGAAGAATACTAGCATGCGGACCAATCTAATACACCTCCCTGTACAAACATTCTTAAAAAAATCAATCAAATAGCAAGAATCTGAGAGGAAAAGAAGAAGAGATGGTGTGTTCGACCCCGACCGGTTCCCTCAAGAACTAACCAATTTCCCAAAAAAGCAACCTCACATGCATCCCTTGTCAAAAGAGCAAACAACAAGAAGAAAAGTTGAAGAAGTGGTCAAGGGGACTCGACCAGCTTCCAATCAACCACATTTTCATTATTGCATTCACTCACCAAATCAATCTACTAATTAGTGCCAATTCGATTCATCAACTAGGAAAACATAACATCCACTTTAGGTCTTCAACCCTCCATCAAAGTCTATCAATGACCAAGAAACCACCTCACCATCTATGCGCAACTTTAACTCTTCTTAATCCATTAGCCTAGATCACTCGATCCATCAATCATTTGGAATATAAACATCTTATTAACCCTTTAACAATCAAGGAACCACCAATGCCTCACTTCTTTTGTGTGTGCCTTCGCCATATCGATTCCTCACCCATTCGACCATAACCTAGCTCTAATAGCACTTGTTACAAATAGAAACAAAACTTAGTATAGGCACACCACAAGAGAAGGATTAACATACAATTTAACATGAAAAACCCCTCCATATTAAATGGAAAAACTACGATCGACAATAGCTGATAACATCCACTTCAATAAGAAAAGGTACTAAATGCACAACACTACAAACTCTTAATCCCCTGTAACTAGTTTCTTTTTTCTTTTCACTATGCAACGCTTGAGTGACACATGCAATGTAACGAGTCATAGTTTAGTACTTGTAACAGTTGCATGTTCATCATGGAAATATACCGTACAAATTCATACATGCAGTATAAAATTAATCATAATCACATTATTCATGTAGCCTTTTCTAAATATGATTACACATATAGTAGTAGAACCCAAATCCTATATCACAATGTCTAAAAATGCTTGAGGATTGAAGTTTGATTATAATCACCTTCTTTTGCCGTTGATCCTCCTATTTCTAGGTCCAAAGCACCATCCGTAGTCACCACTGGCATCTGGTACATGATTTGAGAACAATTATTACACTTCTAATTTATGGAAGAATAATAAGTTGGGGATGAATATATTGTCAAACTACAATAGCCATTCACATGTCCTAACCAAAACAGACAAACAACACTTCCTTTATCAATTTCGGCTATGTATGTTGAAGAATATGATGTGGACGAACAATAACATCAACAATGTTCTTTGATCGATGACTTAACTTGTACAATGATGGACGATATAATTGATGATAGAAAGATATGGTAACAGAACGATGGAAAGGAAGAGAAAAGAATGTTTGCAGGTTGAATGGAAAATGAACATGTAGAATATTTTAGGATTTTATTAGCGTTTGTACTTTTGACGTGCGTGCATTACGATGGGCTTTGCATTGTACATGTTGACGTGGCATACGCATCTCATTGTAAGTTATCATGAGACGGTCTCACATAAAACTTACTATCGAAAAAGACCATCATTGACTGTAAAGATGGAATTTTGCATGAAATTAAAAAAGAGCTAAACTACTGCAAAATGTTGCCACCTTCCCTGACTGTAAAGATGATATTTCGCATGAAACTAAAGAAAGTAAGGAAGAGGAGAAATGTGAAAGGATGAAGCTGGCCAAACAGAAGAAGAGGCATATCAATGCCAAGAGGAAAAAAGCTAAACAATGAGAAAAGACTACACCAAGTAAAGAAGAAAGGCCAGCGGAAATAGGTGAAGTACCACAGAGGGTTAGGGTCATTAATCTAGGTGATGGTGTGACATCAAAAAGAGTTGTCATCGGGGGACAAGAGTGTCAAGTATAGTTCAGAATATGAAGTCATGTTCATGAACACATTGTCAAAGAATCCTTTTGGGAAGAATTCACCAACGACAATGGAGATAAATGGTTTCTGATTGGGCCAATTGATGGCCCGAACTTAATTTTTGCTCCTTGGTGACTATGAATTTCTCTTTTCCTTGATTTTTCATCTTAAAAGGTGAGTGGATGAACCTGCCTTTGCTTCTTTCTTCTATGTGTAATAACAAGGGTCCATCTTTTATCATCTTCCTCGAAGATACCTGATGCAAGATAGGTCTTTGGCAGTGGTGGTGAGATTAGTAATGAGAGAACTACTGCTCCTAGACTCCTAAATTAGGTTGTAACTAGCTCCTCTTTTAGTGATAGGGCTAAGAAATTTTTTTTCTTCAGTGAAGACAAATTGTTCAACCTTTGTTGACAAAAAGAAGTATGATGCTTGCACAAGACAAAAGTATGATTAGCTTCTGTTGTCTCACCTAAATCTAGAGTGATCCTTCCATCTTTAGCAACCTACATGATGTTGCCCTTGAGTGCAATGCATTTTTCAAGAGGGTGACTGATGACCCTATGGTAATGATAGTATTTTAGAGTAGAAGTCCTTCCAGCTTCTTCTGGGCACATTGGTTCAAGCAGCAAAATGATACGCTTCTCGAGCTGGTTATCTAGCATTCCTAACAAATTCGAGTCAAGAAATGGATACTTATTTTTCTAAAGCTCTTTTAGCATGGGACGCTTCTTTGTTACATCCTTGAAGGAGGTGCTCTGCTTGTATTTTGATTTGGGCTTTCCCGTAAGTCGAACTAGATCACCTATAGAGACCGACATGGCCTCCTTAGTCATGTTCTTGGAGGATTTAACATTTTTTTTAATTCAACTTTGTCCTTATTTGATTCAGTAGAAGAGAAAGAGTTGTAACAATGATTAGCTATCATCGTCTCCATGTCCTAAGCCTTGGTTGCGAATTCTAGAAAAGTCCTACGTTTGGTCATTTATATGATTTACGACAAGTCCCACTCCACGCCTTGCGTATGCATTTCAACTACAGAAGTTTCAGATAGCTGATCTTTTGCTCTCAAAGCTAAGTCCCTGCCATCAGTTGATGTAGTCAAGAACTAGCTCATATTTATGTTGTTTTGTGTTTGTCAGCTTAATCATACTAATGTTGCACTGAATGTTGTCAAGCCTATTAGTGAATTCTTGCTCCAATTACTCACAATTATTGATAGATTCAGGTTCTAGGTTGGTACACCAATCAAAGGCAATACCTTTCAACATCCAGACAAACTTGTTTATCATCAGGTCACTATCATTGCCGACACTATTACATGTCTTAATGAAATGTGCAACGTTTTGCTTCAAGTTTCTCTTTCCATCAAATTGGTAGAATTTAGGAGGTTAATGACCGTTAGGCATGTGAAGAGCATGAATTCTCTTAGTGTAAGGCTTGTTGTACAGGTGAGTTTTGTGCGAAGCTCCTCCTCACTGTTCATTAACTCATTTTTAATCAAGTTTTGCTTTTGTTTGACAGTCATCGATCTTGAAGATCCATCGTTTTTAGGCTTACCACCTTTAACTGGTTGCTCTTCCTCGTCAGTAGCTTCATCATAAATGGACACTTTTTCATCCTCTTTAATTCCTGAGCATTTGGTGGAGGACTCATCTGACTATTTTTTTCAAGTTCCTAGTCAACTTAGCAATCCTTTCCTCCTAAAGTTTAGTGTGCACTTTTTTTCCTTACTCTCCTTAGTGAGATTTTGCAACGTGGCTTTCATGTTAGCCATCTCTTCTTGCCAATTGTTTGCACCTATCATCACAACTAGCATTACATTATTTTTTAGGACTCAACTTTAGTGTCTAACTAGAAATTCTTCTTTAATGATGGTGAAGAAGAGTCGCTACTATGATGATGATATCGAAATGAGCGGAAAGCATAATATACGGCTCGAATTCCTCCTAAAAGGGATGACAAGGTCCTTATTGTCCTATAAGCTTTACAGGCACACATTTCACCTACCAGAAGAGCTACATGAACAACTTGCTATTACCATTCCCCAAGCAAAGTTGTATGTTGATAAAAGGGAAAGGTCTATAACCCATGAGCGATGTCACCTGATGTGCTACTTGTAACACGATTGTGATGTTCACTGATGATGACTTGTTATTAGAGTCTAAACAACATAATCGCCCTTTGTTCGTCACTAGATATATTTAGGGGCCAAAGGTTAGGAGAATTATAGTTAATGGTGGTTTGATAGTGAAGATGATATTTACGTCAACGATGAACGACTTGGGTATCACCATCGAAGAATTAGCCAAGAGTAGAATGATGATATAACTTTTAAACCTAGAAGGATAACATGCGATTTGTATGATTCCATCGGAGTTCACAATTGTTGGCTTTATAACGTTGTCAATTTTTCATGCGATAGATTCAAACCTTGTAACAAGTAAATTCTTAGGTGTCACTAGCTACATAAACATGGAGTAGCAACGTCAACCTTACACCAATGTCTTAAATACAAATGCGATGTGGAAAGAAAGATAAACAGTGATGTCAAAACCCTTTACCATAGCCGAGTCATATTTTGCTAATGCAAAGTTTCTCTTAAGGAAGATGTTGCGCCAAAAGGAACCATGCCAACTACTATATCCTCCATGTGAAAAAGCATTGTAAAGAATGACAAGGAGGCTCATGTGCCTACAAAGGATGATGGTGATGGCAACACCAAGCCACAACAACAATGGGAAAAAGAAAATAAGCAAACAATTTCAGTCTTTCCTGTCAAATGAACAATTGGCGTAGTAAGCACAAGAATGCTAGTCCTTAGATATATTATGAAATCTAGTTAAAAGGATGTCGAGTCACCATTTAGCAAATGTACAGTTTTTAAAAGCACAACCAAGCGTGACATCAAATTCAAGGAAAACAGTTGGCTTCTTCTTTAAGAAAGGGGACTGATTCCTATTCTTAAGGCAAACCAAAGCAAATTTACTAAAGCGTCTCTCCCTAACTTCATTGCTTCTTCCAAAGGCTTGCTCCAAGAAGAAAACAGGTTGCCAAGGGTGCACATTAGTGATGGATTTGACCCAAACACATATAGACCAATGAAGAATTTACGTTATTAACTTCAGTAAGCCAACATCTTTGGGGGCACGTCATTAGAGCTAAGCCTTATAGACTTAACCACACACAAAAGAAGATACAAAATCAAGGGGGAAAAGTTGCATTGTCTAAAATTAGTCTCGGATATGAACCATCCTAACCCATAGGGATTTAAGAACTATGGAATGACAAACACACGCTCACAAAATACATTGTAGCTTGGGAGGTTAAAGACCATGAGGTTGAAAACACTAAGAACAACCTAAAGTCATTGATGTCGCAGCCCTATTTGGCAGGTTACAACCATGTACATCATAATAATGCCCTTCCATGTTTAGTGGGATAGGAAAAGATAAAACTTTGAAGTCTTCTACATTCCATAAATTAAAAGGAGATAATGTGACGTCGATATAGGAGGGAAAACTGCAAAGAAGAAAACAATTGACCGACATTTTATTTTTAGAAGTTGGACTTGTTTGTTTTAGCATTAGTGGATCATTCTCTAGTTTACGATCTTGATGACAACTTTTGTTTGAACTTCAATGTGATGCTATTTTTCATAACTAAAAGTGACTTTATCACAAATAAATTAATTTTTCGTTGAATTTGTTATCAATTATGTCTCGTAAGAAAATAAATAGCACTATGCATTTTCCAATTCAATTACATGTTGGATGAATTTTGTCCAAATAGTTTTAATGTCAGTCGCAGCATATCAGCATATTATAGTTTACAAATTTATATTGTCCTTTATGTTCGGAGGTGAGTTTTGTTTGCTCCGGCATCGAATTTTTGTAGTCCAACACTATACAATATTCATTCGCAATTAGTTATCATTAGATTAAGAAAAATAGTCACCTTGATTTTCGTATGCTGATTGACAACATTTCGTGTTGTTGTTGCATTTTATTTGGGGGAACTACAGAGGTGGTTTTTTATTTGGTCAATTCATTGCTTTACCTGGATAATAACTTTTTTGGTTTTCCAAAATTGTTCCATATAAGGCTCTTGCTAGTCACCATATTTGAAAATGTTATTCATAACAGTTCAAGCTCAATCTAAATATATATAGGGTAACTCATTATTCACCATTTGGCCTTTATTGGATTGTTGGGGGAGGAGGTGAAAGCATTACACCAAGGGTTGACCATTGCATATAGAAACTACCAGATGTATTTAAAACAAAAAATCATTCGATTGTACTTAGTGCTTTTAGCATTAATATTGGAAAAAGCTACCAAATATACAAAATAGTCACCAATTATAAAACCATTAAAACAATTTGTGCTTGGGAGTTTTTGCTCCAAATTCATGTGCATAGGTAGTTGTCTCAACTTTTGTAACCACATGTATGATAGTTGATTGCCCACTTCGTTGGAAATGACTTTTAAATCTTTGAGATCTTCCCTTTGTCATTACTCACGTCGGATCCAAAAAGATCATGGATGCACTTGAACTCTTCTTTGAGCTTTCTTCTCCTTATTCAATAGTAACCAAATTATAAGACAATACACTATTTGTAGTTGCAACTAGTGTATTGAACCGTTATTCAATAACTTAACAAGCTTGTTTAGAATGTTGACTTCTTAGCACAAGATTTTAGAAGTCCCTAGCCATACTATGATGCTACGAGTTAAACATTATATTCCTGCCCACTTGAGTCTCTAAGTGGCTCCTTTTCATCCACACCTCTACTTTAACATATTTCGTCGACCTTATAGGTAAGTAAGCCTTAGGTATGCTACACATAGAATATTGTGGAGTAACCTTACACAAGGAAAGCACAACCATCCAGATTTATCAAAATTTTTACATGTGAACGACAATTGTTTCCAACTTGGGGTGAATGAAACTATATAAGACTTTGAGTAATCATTTACCATTGATATATCATTTGCCTGATTAAATGTAAAATTGTGTGTGCCTATAAATGCTTCAAATTAATTTTCAAAGTCTCTGAACATAGTGAAGGTGTATACCTGTGATGTATCAATAATAATAAGTAAATAGTCAACCAAGCCAACTACAATAGTAATATATGCATCGTATATAGTCATATATGATTGACAACAAAATATGATGTACATCGTATTGCATGTAAAACATAATCAGTCACCCACTTCCATGCAACATGTCAATTATCAATGGTCAATGAATTAGAAATTAATCGGTCATGCATACAAAGCATATAGTCATGAATGTTTCAGATAAAAAAACATGTAGTACATAGTCAAATGTTCATGGGTATACATGAAAAACTTAATTAGTTAGATAACACCATACCACAGTCAGCAAAATAGGACTTAGGATGTTCACCTACGATGCATGCTTGAGTAGTTACATCATAGGGTAAAGAAAGCAAGGTTCGGATCTCGAACATTGAAATTCTACAAGTTCCTCAGAACTCCTCCAACACATCACCATTGCATTACAGCTCCAATAAAATTCAATTAAGCTTGTTAACTTGTTTGATTTAAAGCCAATCACATTGTTAATACGCTCGCTTCTTCGTGATGATAATATTCCAGCTAAGAAGAAATGCTTACTCAAAGCTAGACACCATTTGTCCCTTAATTTGCACAAGCAAATAAACCAAGGATTATTATCCAAGCAATAATTAGAAATTATCTTATTCCAAGTCCCAGAATTCTGGTTTAGTCTGAGAGCCACTCAAACATTTGTTAAAACTACCCTTGAATGAATGATATCCTTTAAGTGTGTGAAACTGAGAAATGTTATTATGTCACGAATGCCAAATACACAGCTAGTGTCTGGTAGTTGGAATTATCTAAAATTCATTGAACTGAAAGCAAGTCTAGACAATGATTAGTTTCTTCAAAGTGATGCATAAAAATAAGTAAAATAATTAATAAGTCATAAAATGAGAGTCTCATAAATTATATCTAATTCTAATACAAAAACCAAGATAAGAAACATGATAGATGATGGTTGTTTAGGTGTATCCACCTATGCATACTATTAGTAGTCACATATAAGTCAAACACAACTCGGTGTGTATTCAATCAGTAATCTCATTTTAGCTCGTATAAATTGTATTCACATGTTTGTATAACATTATAACATAATGATCCATTGAAAGGTTGTAGCCACTAACCTTTTCAATGGTGTTACTCATTGTTTGATGTTGACATGTAAAAATGATAGTCAGACACCTCATACCGATATATTTCATGAACGCCTCAAATGACCACTCGAATGATTCAATTCGTTCATTTGATATAAATGCAAAACCAAACATGGTAGTCACCCGGTGATTGTTAATTTAACAAATGGGCATATACCAAGTTATATTGATTGGTTTTGTAAGTGATACCTAGCTATACCACATCTTCAAAAATCTTGTAGTCCCCCTTCATCATCAAATTTCGCCAAAATACATTACACATCATACCTATCCCATCCAACCTGACTCTAAAAAGGAAATCAGTTTTCTTAGTCACTTGTTGATTTAGGAGATCAATCACAATTTGAGTGTCACTAGCTTCAATTTCTTTCATCTTTAGGTTACTCACATAAATGTAATGGTCCTTCAAAGTATGTTCGAGACATTGTTCACCTCAAGCCGCATTACATTTGTACTAATGCGAATCAACCGCACTTATCCTTGAAGAATGCACTTTCTCAATTGCTTTTCCATTTTCTATGGTCATCTTCCATTCTAATCTATGGTAATAGGCTAATTCAGCATGTGCTAGTGGACGATTGTGAGCTACAATAGGGTCAAAAACCACATACTTTCCATATTCATTTACTTTCATTCGTAGCAAGGCATTACACCATGTTCGTGTTTGTAATATTGATCTTGTCTTTCTCTTCTTCTTCCTAGTTAGAGACATGTCCTCAATAGCTATTTTCTTCAAATTTGCAAGGTACTAACTAACATAAGAACACATAAAATATTTATAAGGTACTAAGTCCAGCTCAAGAACACATAAAATACTTCTCAAACACTTTGTTGTCTTGAAGTAGTGTTCTTTGTGATGTTGTTTTCCTTATGCTAAAACCAACAACACGTGAGTGTCGGTGATATAAATCAAAAGTATCAGCGATTGTTTTCCCACAATATCAAACCAATGATCTACTCGAATCTTGACTCAACTCATGATGCTTAATCAGTAGAGATTCGTTCAACTCATGACGCTCAATCACTAGTGTGCCTTCTATTTGAGTTCGGTAATCTGTACATAAAGTCCATATATTGTTAGAACTGCTACTCATTGAAAATGTCATAGTCACCCATTGAAAAAGGCTTTAGGTACCTTTCTAAATGAAAGGATTAAATAAACGATATAGTGACCCATTAAAATTGGGGTTAGTTACATTTCGAAATGAAAGGATTAAACAAATGTTATAGTAATCTATTGACAATAGTTTTAGTTACCATTCTAAATGAAAGGATTAAATAACCTGTTATGGTCACCCTATGAAAATGTTTCAGCCATATTTGTGTCGTACTATGCCATAGATTACAATGTTGAGCATAGAACATACCAACTAATAATTGCTGTCACTAATGGACGCTATTATTAGTCATATATTAGTAGTCAATTACCTTATATAATGAAAGAATTAAGTAAACATTTTAGTCTCCCATTGAAGATGTTGTTAGTATTATTTATGCTGCCATTGGTCATATATTATAACTTAAATGCAAATTAAAATGACATAAAGGTATATCACTTATGGACACTATTATTAGTCATATGTTATTACTTATATTACCTTCAAAAATGAAATAAACAAATAAACACGTCTATTACCAATTAAAAATTTTATTAGTCATATCTATGTTGTTTGATTAAAAATTTTATGAATATAATCATACATGCAAGAATTAAATAGTCATGTTGCAATATTTTTGGTAATCGAACTGTGAAACAAAAGTTGTAAACACATCAGTCACCCATTATGAATATTATTAGTCGTACATACACTATTTGCCAGATCTTGTATGAATGACAACAATTAATTTATTGTATCATCCATGGATTAAAAATATTATTAGCCACATTTATGTTGGAATGATAGCGAAGTTAGCTTAATAGGTAGATTTTATTGTTATAGTTGTAATTCCTAAACATAATAAGTCATTGATTATGATATTAAATGCAAAGTTATTGTTCACAATGATACATGTAACACAATTAGTTACATCTTATAATGTGAAATGCAATCCAATTAAACAAAAAAGAATATAAATATATTAGTTACCCATCAGCAATGTACTTTGTCATATTTATAGCTTAGTTGAGTGATATATGCAACGAAATGAGTCGTACTTTAGTATTTGCATTGGTTGCATGTCTACTAGAATGAAAATATACCATACAGTCATACACACTAAAAACTCAAAGGCTATTGAATCACCCTAGAGGGCGGAGAATGCGGCAATGATTAAAGTCACAAAAAATGTTGACAAGGCACGAGTATTTTTTAATGAGGTTAGCCTCAACCAGACTTAGTCTCTACCTAGAGTTTCCTAACTCTAGGATTAATCCAATTTTATTAGAAGGGATCACACAACTCTAGAATACACCTACTCTAATGTTTTTAGCCACAAGTTGGCACTTCAACAAGTCCTTGGAAGAGGTGACCCTTCATCTCTAACTATCCCACCCAATTACAACTTGAACAATACAACTTAATAATTTAAGTGAACAAAAGAATGATATTTACAAGTGTGGCTCTTAATTCTTGTTCTCTTGTTGTGTGTCTCTAAGCTTCAAAGGCTTCAATATTTATAGTCAACAGAATATAGTCGTTGCTGCCCTTCAAGCTAAGTAGCTGTTATCATTAAATGAGGAAAACATCATGTTCAGCAGATTTCAAGCCCTTGAACAATATGTCAGGTCCCTAGAGATTTAGCAGTTTACTTTTCCAGTCTGCCAACTTTCACGCGAACAATTACTTTCCCATTTTAAAGGTGATTAGTAGGATCAAGAATTTGCAACTGTTTTCTAACAAAACAAGTTCAAATAGCACAATGTCAATCCATAGTCTCTAAAATAAGCACACATAATCTTCCCAATATGGCAAGCATTATTACAAGATAAGATCACCTCAAATCATATCAAGAATATCACAAATTCAAATTTAATTCACAAGTCTACAAAGTAATTTTAGCATGCCAATATCCACTTAAAAACATAGCACATTTAACCAATAATAATTCTAAGGTGGATCCAATTATAATATAATAAACATACGAATTGAAACACTCGTTTTGGTCTTTCATCAAAACATATTAATAAAACCCATTGTAAACTTAAGGGAAGTTAACAATGCCCCCTTTTTTATGAAAGATAAAATCTAATAAAAATAACATATCAGTACAGTTTTGAATGACAGTCCATGAAAGCATACCAAATACTTCTCCTCCTTTTTGTATTTCATAAAAAAAGTAGCACAAGAAGGAGAAACAAAAATTGAAGCATATAAAAAATTATGACGAACACATATGGCTCCCCTTAACAAATCAATGGCATATAAAGATACTCTCCCTCAATTTATGCCACTCATAAAAGTTATAAGGCATTAAACACTATCATTTTGATAAGATAAGATATCCTAACATGCATGCATTGACTTGATATTCTCATGAGCATTACAAGGGATCAACAAATAAGAGCATTAACACAACAATTATCCCCCTGCAAGAATAAATCAAGGTTATAACAGAATCTAATCAAAGTAATATAATTATTTCCTATTAGGAATAAGCAATATCATGTATGTAAATATTCGGGATCATAACAATTATGGACCCAAGAAAAAAAAGAGATCACCTACAAGATATCATCTATGCATAAAAACAATCACATGTCATAATAGCATAAAATATGATGAAATATTAATCATGCTCACATTCCAAAGATAATTAAGTAAATTAAACTTCAAAATTCTAAAATCAAAATGCCTCAAATAGGAAGTAGATCATCTAAAGTGACATCGCCTCTTGTTTAGCAAGAATCCAAATATTACCATTATTTAGGATGTTGACATAGAAAATCAAGCCCTTAAGTTCGACCTTATCCATAACTTTCAGTGCCTTCAAACAGTAACATACTAGCTTTTATCGAATTTTCAAGGCCTTGGACTGTATTTCAGTGCCTTGAAAACTGGATAGTCAACAACTTATCCATAACTTTGACCAATAAAAATTCAAGAAACCTATTAGTACTAAGAGAGGTTTTTCCTTAATTCACATTTGGTAGTTTTGCACCTTTCGGTACCCAAACTTGAACTAACCTAGGGCTAGAGTTTCTAAGAGGACATGAATAAGACATGTGACCATTCCTTAGGCAATAATTGCATTTAATATAAGATTTGCTTTGGGACATCGATTGAACAAAGAAGTTTTTGTGTACCATCTTTTTGTTAAAGGGATTATACCCAATTCCTTCTTTATTGAACGACATTCTTGGAGAGCCTAATAAATTGTCTAAATTTTCTTATCCCTTTGAAAATTTCAAAACCAATTTTTCAAAACCTTTACATTTAGATTGAACTTCTTGCTTCTTTGTTTCAAGAGTATCAATCTTAATATGAAGTTTATCATTTGATTTTTGTAAAGCCTCTTTTTTAAATAATAAGTCTTGAATAGCTTTCTTTAAAGACTTTATTTTGGACAAATATTTTTAATCACATTCAATGCAATTAACCAAGGCGTGGGCCAATTCATCCTCAGAGTATTCAAGAAATTGAGGGTAATCTACCTCATCGAAGCTCTCACACCCAGTGTGTTCTTCTTGAACTTGTTCTTCTTTAGCCATGAGACCAAGATTGACTACTTGAACTTCATTGTCATCACTATATCTTGTGCCGCTATCACTCCATGTAGCTAGCATTGCTTTCTTGAACTTTTTTCTTGGCCAACCGAAATCTTATCTATTTAAATAGGCTAATAATATCAATAATTTTAATTAAACAACCTGAATTTCTCAAACCTAAATCTATTTAGGTCGAGCCAACTTTCAATAGCTCAATTCAAACCTCTTTACATCATGTCAATGTTTACCAACTCTAGACACATGTAATGTAATATACAACCAAAATATAATATTGTTTTATAATAAATAAAGTGTTTTTCCCTCTAATTTTATAGGGAGGGGGTAGGTAAGCATTAAGCATTAGATTCCCAATGGTGAAGAGTGCATTGACGCATTGTCCCATTCAAGTGAAGGTGAAGAGGAAAATGCAGATGTGTCATTAATCATAAGTCTAGTTTAGCCTTCCAGCCAAGCAATCCTTTTCTTTCTCTTATTAAGTTACGAGCTACTACCATATAATCAGATTAAGTTATGAATCGTCTTGCATCAGTGACAATATGACATGGTTTCCATAGTACAATGACCTATTTCTACCCTTGCTTAAATAATTATCGTCTTATCACATGTTTTGTAAAAATTTAAATTATAAGATTAATTATAATATTTCCAAAAATATTTTATCTAAGCAATAAACTATGCGTAGCACAGGTTTAAAGGCTAGTAATATTGTATTCTCTTGTATTTTTTTGTATAAATAACAGAAGCTCATGCAGTAGGAGAGGGTATCTTCGTTTCATGATATCAGAGCACTTAATGGAAAAATGCAATACACTTTTCTTATCACAGGGAATCATAGTGAGTGACACAAAGATAGCACCATCCGACAAGCCCTGTGATCAGACATCATCTATCTTTCTTTATGCCTCGCATTATTCTGGGATGAAATTACTCTCCTTTGTGTTCAATGGGAAAAAACTACAGGACATGTGAAGAGGCGATGAAAACAACCCTCAAATCTAAAAAATAATGGCATTCATACATGGATAAACCAACAGATGAAATCCAGAGATTTATGCCTAGGCGACATGATCCTTGATAATTTCATGTATATCGTATGCTCTTAATGAAGATCTTCAATGCAGTGTCACCCATGCAAAGACTGTAAGAGAATTATGGGCGGATCTTGAAGAACGATTCTTACAAGGTCCTCACATTTATCAAATTTAGAGAGATGTAAGTCTTTTATTACAAGATGGCAAATATGTTGTCAGCTACTGCAGCAAAATAAAGTCACTAAGGGGTGAGCTGAATGATGTCGATCCTCTTCCTGCCTGCAAAGCAAAAGAAAAACACCAAAAATGTCATAAAGAAGAATAGGCATAACAGTTCCTTATAGGCCTCAGCATGGGAACTTTTGACTCTATAAGATCTCAAGTGTTAAATTTTGAACCATTAATGAGACAAAGAGGCATTGTTCAACAATGATAAGTCAAGCAAGAATGCACAACTTTCTATGCTGTGGGAACTATAAATAGAGTTTCTAACACGAACACCACGCAGAAGACCAAAATGCAGTCGCTGTCACAAGTTAGGACACGAAAGAAGTCAATGTCATGAAATTTTTGGGTATCCGAAGAGCAATAAATCGAGAAGGAGATAAATGACGTATGGCTCAAGGGGGCAGCGACTTGAGTAGCTCAAGGAAACTTTGTCAGTGCCGTACATATTAGTATTGTAGGCCGAGCCTAATAGGATTAGGCCTGACGGCCATGTATGTTTCCTAGGGCAACAACCTTGGTTATTCCCCAAAACTATATAAGGGGAGTTTAGGGGATAGCCAAAACACAGACAATAGAAATCTCTCATACTCTCCTATATTCTCTCTCATGGCTGAATCACCATCAATTGGATTATCGGGTTTAGGACGTGAAACCCTAAAAGCGACTCTAGTAGCCACTTCATATTCTTATTGGCGTGGATTGGTTTTCTTTATTATTGTGGACTATTACCGGCAGTATATTTCCACATTCAGGTTAGTCCTATTTCTTCCTACAGTGATATCAGAGCTAAAAATGTTCGGATTAGTATCGATTGAAAGATTAATAAACCCGCTAAAACTGATTCATTGAAAGCATGCCCCTTTATTCGTTTAAATTGCTTAATTTTTGTAATTATGCAACCCTAGTGTTTTGTAGCATGCATGCTTTCGTAATTATGGCACCCAGGATTAACTTAAAGATTGTGTCTTTAGTTAAATAGTTATTGAATATTACTGTTTTTGGATCCTGCACATTCAGATTGATAAAATAAACCCCATCCTTGATTTGTGCGACTGTGTGATTCTTGTAAATCTGCCCAGATTAAAATCCAGATGATAATGATAAAGCCAAGCATGCTCCCCTGATTAAAGACTAAGTTTTTGTTCATGTTTTTAGTCCAAAAGAAATTCTCTTGCTATCATGGATGTATATGCGAATTCATGCTAACATGCAAATTCACTGATTAAAGACCCGAATGTTCACTACTTGAATATCATGGTATCATGCTATGTGTAAATTCACAAGTTAACGGCATAACTATTTTAGCCTAATCACGGTGAATTTAAAATTTTAAAAAAAAGAAAAAAGGGAGAGCAACTGGGGGGAAGGGGACCCGAGACCCTAACCCTAGAAAGGCGGCGGTATAGACCTGAGTGGTCTACCACCCAGTCAGTCTCCACCATCGATGCCTTTGTGGCAGCGGTGGCGGTGAACCCCGCCAGGCCTCGATGGCCCTCGCTGACCGTCGTTGAATTACCCAACCAAAACAAAAAAAAGGGGGCGGGGTAGAAGAAAGAAAACTGTGTTTACCCATCAGACACTGAGGAAGGGTGGCGCGTGTACGTCACACGCCACCGACGAAGAAGCCTTTTGCTCCTCTTCTTCCTCTTATTGCACCCTTGATCACCGATCAACCCAAAATAGCCGAAAGAAGAGCGAAACCCACCAGATTGGCAGTGCGTGTGAGGCACGTGCCACCACGTAAGAGGCGCATTCGGTGCATAGCTGACATTTTCTGGCTCAGAAGCAGTCGATCTACACGCTGGTGGCCTCTGTTGCTGTCGGCGGAGGGTGGGTGTTGTCCTCAAATGGATTTTTCGGCCAACATTCGCTGGGGTTGAGGGTCGTAACATGAGGCATGAAAAGGAGAGAGAAATTTGGAAGGTAGAGAGCCTTCCATAATCGAGGAACCATGGAGCTCAGTGCTCCATAGTTACGCTGAGAAGAGGAGAAATCGAGGAGAGAGAGAGATACATTTCGGGTATGAAAGCAGAGAGCCAGAGAAGATTACTGCCGATGGGTGAAGGCACAGAGAGGAAAGAAAGTGAGCATTCCAGAGTTAGGGTTAGGAATGAAAAGTGATAGTCACTCTTTTAAACTGAGAAAATTGGGCTTCCAGGAATAAACCTCTTTTTTTTTTTTGTAGACCATTTTTTGGCTTGGCCGAATAGTACTTGCTCCGGTTTTCATTTTCAAAACCATATGTTCCGGTTTTGAATTTTTTCGTTGTGGATTTTCATTATATTTTTGAACATATTTTGCTTCAATTATAATGATGCTCAAGTTGATAAGCTTTTATGTAGTTAATTCATTCGTTGAATTAAGGTTTCGAAATCTTGAATGCGTGAATTCGTTATAAAACATTAATATGTTTAATGTCATATATAAATCTGTTTTGTATATGTATCAACTTAACATTTTCTTGACCGGGTAACTTGTTATCGATCAATTGGGTTGAAGTTATATGAATTCGTTTCATATATATGATTAGTATGTATGACGTAAATTTATCTTACTCGAGCACGATAAATATCTATGTGATATGAGGATCCCCTTGGTCGATAAATGAATATGTTTCATAAGTTATATTATATAAATATGTTTTATATAATATCTCGTTACACGAATATGTTTCATGAATTAATAATTTTATGCAAAAACATGATTAATTATAAATCATTTAATTGTTCCGAACAAGTTTCATGCTATCATTTGGATATATAGGGTATTTGATCTTTTTATGAATATGTTTCATAAATTTTAAGTTTGCAATATTGTATGAATACGTTTTATGTAGTTTGCGAGCTTTATTATGAACTCGTTTCATCCAAATTTTAATATTATATAGATATGTTCTATATATATAATTAATTGCAATTAATATTTGGATATATTACAAAATATGTTGCATTCGATTACATGAATATGTTTCGTGCCAATCTCCAATTAGGGGTATTATAAAAATGTGTTTTCTATATGTACGAACTACATGAGTTGTAGTAACTTTGTTAATTGTTTTAGCACTTGCTCCTTGCCCGAATTAATGAATGTGGATTCGTTTCATATTACATGCCAATTATGTAATTTAGCGGTACTTTATGAATGGGTTTCATGAAATTCAAATTCCTAACATTATAAATGTGTTTTATAATTTGTGAATAACATTAGAATAAGTTTCATGTTATATATAATTATATAAATGTGTTTTCTATAATACTATTTGGGCCTTTTATGAATTCTTTTGTAACATGTTATTATTCAAATATGTTTCGCAATATAGATTCATTTTATTATATAAATGTGTTTTATATAATAATTTGAATATTACGTTTGGTATGTCATTGATAGAGTTCTAAATGACATATTAGTATTTATAAATAATGAGATAACTTCATGTAAATTTGGTTTATATAAAGTTCGATATCTTTGTGATATTTCTGATATGTTAATTTGTTTAACCATAATGCTCTCCATAAATTTTGTTTTATCGAAAATTGTGATAAATAAGTTATAAAAACTTCTAATTCATGCTTGTATGAGATGATTATGAGCTTAGCGAAATTTTCGATCATACGACATGGATAATGGAGTTTTTGATCATTTATTTATTTGACAATATACCTAATGTCCACTTTACAGAATATATACCTTTAGATATGGCAATTAAAATAAGGTGGCTAATTTGTTTACCAATAAAAGAACTTGATAGCGCTGATTGTGATACATAATGTCGGAAGATTCAGTTTCTTTTGAATGAACGTGAAATGTTAGGACACTCATTAGGTTTTAGGTCTCATAGGATGGCAAAGATGGTACTGTTAGTGAACAATATCTAGTAAACTTAAAAGCATACCAAAAGTGGTTTGAGAATAGATCGATCAAGATGTTATACGTTGTCATATTGCATCAATGTCGATCTGGTGGAGGAATTAAAAGTCATCCCACAATTGAGTACGCGTGGGATTAGCTTAGCATCAGGTTCGTTCGGATCCATTCCCTCATAAGATTCTGGACCTAAGATTGGTATTGCGAAAGGGAAAAAGGCTAAGGAAATAAAGATAAGCATATAACACGTGTAAGTGCTATGACTGTGGAAATTAGGAATCTTATGCTTGGGATTGTCCTAAGTCGATTAAGGTACCTCCTTCCAAGTTACTCCTGGATAATATGTGTGCTCTCAAACATTTGTTGCTAACTATGATCCTTAGTGGATTGTAGATACGGGAGAAATCAAGTACATAGTTCAGGATTGAGTTGATTTTTGTGAACTTTCACTACTGCCCGGTGATTCACAAATTGTCGTTTCAAGTAACGACAGTGAAAAAGCTGTCCTTGAATTAAGGAAAAATCATTTGAAGCTCCTTGAAAGGACTACGTTGTCTTTTCACGGTGCTCTCTGTGCACCTGGGGTACGATGTTTCCTTGTGACTTCTATTCCTAAGATTAGTTTTCTTTTTAATCTTCGTCTGGATGTCTTAGATATTGTATGACATGGTGATCTGTTTAGCCATGTCACATTGAAAGGCGTTTTCAATGTTTTTGGACGAAATAGAGGATCTTCCATCCTTGTCCTATTTTTGAATCTATTTTAGACATGCTCGTTTTGACCATGAGGGTTAATATAGATTTAACAAACTAGTTAAAGATGGTCTTTTAAGACCAACTCACTAGGCTTAAGTTGCATAATCTGAGTTACGCCTAGCTAGTAAAACACTAGGAAATCTTTTTGTGAGGTTTCGAGGACATCGAATTTCTTAGCGTTCATTCACTCTAGACATCTGGGGTCCATGAATGTGAAAGCATATCTTGGAGCTATACATTCATGATATAGATATGTGTACCTCCTATCTCACCGCTATTAAGAACTTGATGTGTTCGTATACCCTATAATGGTAATATGACTCAATTGGGATGAAATATTAGAATTCTTCGAACCAATCAAGATCATGAATATTTTCTTTCGTGAATCAAATTCCCGTAATGTCGGTTTCCTTAAGGATGAGTTTCTTAGCATTTGGTGAAATTTATAAGGACCTCAATTTGTATGCGTTACAATAAGACCTTCAACCACCTCTCGGTGAGGGGGGGGATTTGAATTCTCACTAAGTCACCAAGGGTGGTACACCTTTCTTATTTGATAGGAATGGTGAATATTTGTCTATTAAGGAGAATAAGATTCGTCCTCAATCTCCAAATGTTAAGGAGAGTCATTCCTGAACATGTAGTTACTCCTCACGTTCAGGATCCCACCTTTAATGGATAGTGGGAGTAATCTTCTCTCCTTACTCAGGGTTCCATGCCTCTTCGAGAAAAAGGGAGGCACATTTGGTCCCTTACCTCTTAGAGAAAGGGGGAGGGATTTCTCACCTAAGTGGACAAATAATGAAGGTCCCAGGATCCCAAGGGCTGAGCGAGGAAGAATTCTCGACGATATTTTTAAATCGAAGAGGAAACATTCATACGCACTCCCTTGGGAGTTAAGGGATCTACCTCTTATCAAGAGGCAGTTGGTTCACCAAATTACAAAGAGTGATTGGATGCCATAAGGGATGAGATGGACTTACTGACAAGGTTTGAGAACACCACCCCGACGTAAAGTCTTCAAGATAAAACATAGGGTGGATAGTTCAATTGATAAGTTCAGGCCTGAATACTCCTAGCCCTGGTTGCCCTTTTCGGACTTTGAGTTATTCGAAATAGACATAAAGATTGCTTTTCTCAATGACGATCTTAAGAAAGAGATTTATATGGACTAACCCATTGATTTTGCATCAAAGGGATAAGAGGACAATGTGTGTTATCTTAAAAGGTCCACATGTGACCATTGTGTATGTTAAAAGATCAACATGGGGATTGCGTTCCTTATGTTGATAACATACTATTGACTAGGGAACAACTTGGAAATGATCAAAGCTACTAAAAGATAGTTATTCCATGTCTTTGAGACAATGGACATGGGTGAAACTAGGTATGTCCAAGAAGTGGAAATAATCCAAAGCCATCCCAAGAAGCATACATTGAAATATCTTGTTTTGGGTTTATAATTCCTAACCAGTAGATACTCCATTTGAGAATGGTCCAACCTTGAGTCTTGCTCAATGTTCTAAAACAGATGACAAAATAGAGATAATGAACAAATTTCCCTAACCCTAGTGTCATAGTAAGCTTATTGTAACCAATGTTATGTACATGGCCCTGACATTGCTTTATGGTTAGTTTGATAAGTCATTATCAAGGTAACCCAAGCCTTGCTGATTAGCAAGTCACCTAGAGAATCAAGTGCTACCTTCGTGGTATTGATAACTCCGTCTTTTGCTATGAAGGAGGAGGCCTCAACTTGAGAGGATACTCAAATATTGATTAGGGTGGTAACTCAGATGAGTCTAAGTTAACCTCAGGACATGCCCTCACCCTGAGTGGGAGAGCCATGTCATGGTGCAGCAAAGAAGCACAGCTGCACAACAATGTCAGCTATGGAGGCAGATCGTGTGTCTTGTACCATAGAGACAAAAAGCATTGTCATTAGGTGCATATATACACTAACAAGGTGATATGTTCCCTTAACTAAACCCATTCCTAGTGATGTTTTCAAAACTCATTGGTTGAGTCTTGAAGTTCATAAGGTTTGGTATCTAGATATGTTCTGTTTCGTGATGGACATGTTTCTTTTATGGGCAAGATGCTCATTGTTGTATGTTAGGCATATTGAAATGTCACATGCTTCTGATTGGCCTAGTCACACAAGCAATCACCCTGACGCTTGAGTAGCGGGCAGGATGAGACTGAATCATATTGGCACTAGGTGTGCAATATTAATTACTCACACTGGAAGTGTATAAGTGGAATGAGTATAGTCGCCTTAGTAAGACTAAGATGAGACTCGAGGGACTCGAGTATGAAATAAGTTTTCATATTGAAGCCTTAAAAGTCGAATCTTGAGTGTCAAGATTAACATTCAGTATGTTGATCTAATAACTCAGGTTAGATTTTTTGGGTGAAAATCTAGACTGGCGAATCGCATGGCATAAAGAGTGACGTACCCAACTGAGTGGGAGCTATGTCATGACACACATCTCATACTGTGTGTGCTTATAAGTCGACCCATGCATAAAGTGACAATTGATTTCCCTATCACTTGTCATTGTGTGACCCTATGGACGATGACCCTTTGACTTAAAACTATGATATTAAGTCGAAGCTTGATGTTGCTACTTTAATGTGATTCTCAAGAAACACCATGTATATGGTTCAGCGAGAACACGTTAGGAAAGCAGTTAAGCTAAAATGAAATTTCATGAGTGTTTAAGGAAAAACCGATCCACCATCACCATATCGGCCCGGGCGGTTATGTTGAGAACATAATCATATGATATATCAGGCATAAGGGATTAGAGATGCCACTGGTGATGTTTTGGGATGGTGTTGGGGTATCGTATTTCGTGAAAGTGTTATGTTAGTTGGATGGTAACTTAATATAATACTACTGGCTATTCATGGTCGCACGTCCTATTCCTGGTATGAAGTGTGAAAGAGTAACGATATGTGGAGAGCATTTATTTTCGCGACCTGCGTGGCCGAGTGGGAGCTCTAGGCCGGGCCTAATAGGATTAAGCCCGACGGCCACATATGTTGCATAGGGCAACAACCTTTGCCATTCCCAAAAACTATATAAGGGGAGTTTAGGGGATAGCCAAAACACAGACAATAGAAATCTCTCATACTCTCCTATATTCTCTCTCACGGCTGAATCACCATCAATTGGATTCTCGGGTTTAGGGCGTGAAACCCTAAAAGCGACTTTAGTAGCCGCTTCATATTCTTATTGGCGTGGATTGGTTTTCTTTATTATCGTGGACTATTACCGGCAGTATATTTCCGCATCCAGGTTAGTCCTATTTCTTCCTACAAATATATTGAAACGCCCCGACCCCTCTCAGTCGCAGGTCTTACCAATAATGGCTTCAACAATCATCGACTGGCCTCACAAATCACCACAAGTCTTTCCGGCGTGCTTCGTCCTCGCTCACACGCTACCTGAGAAACTTCCCAGGAGGTCACTCATCCTAAGATTGCTCCCCAACAAGCACGCTTAACTGTGGAGTTCTTCATAGTAGACTTCCTGAAAAGAATGGTGCACCTTTGGTGATATAAGTAGTCACTTCGATCCTTTTAAGCCACACTCGGGGTGTTACTATCACCCCCACTTGAAGCGCACAACGTCCTCGTTGTGCCTCAATAACCGACCAACTTACGAGTCCTCTTGACTGGCGGTGCACACCCAGTATCTTTGCCCCGCTAGGTGACTGCCCATGGGCTCTCCATCCACTGGCGCAGCTCACGGTCGTGGGTCGGCTCTGATACCATCTGTAACGCCCCGACCCCTCTCTGTCGCAGGTCTTACCAATAACGACTTCAACGATCGTCGATTGGCCCCACAAATCACCACAAGTCTTTCCGGCATGCTTCGTCCTCACTCACACGCTACTTGAGAAACTTGCCAGGAAGTCACCCATCCCAAGATTTCTCCCCAGCAAGCACGCTTAACTGTGGAGTTCTTAAGAGTAGACTTCCCGAAAAGAAAGGTGCACCTTTGGTGATATAAGTAGTCACTTCAATCCTTTTAAGCCACACTCGGGGTGTTACATATATTCACTCAATCAAACCATTTGGTAGAATAAAATACAAGAGAAACAAGCTTTGCTAGGTTCACTCAAGCTCAAGTTGACCTACTATTTTGGTATATATGTTCAAAGAAAACAAGGTATAGAGTCAAGTTACGTGACTAGCAAGACAACCTTAAGCATAGATTTAAAACGGATAACTGATAACATGGCATCCGAGCTCATGACATGGAATTTTGACGTAGTTGAGCATTTTAGGACATTAAGAATACCTTCTATGTCACCACACGAAACAGAGAAACTTGTGGGTGTTCAAGGCCAGCAAAGTCAAGTTGGACATATTTTTAATTTCGTATGATCACCCTTGTTTGCTGAGTTTTACACGCAATTTGATCGCAGCTAAAAAGCCAACTAAGATGCTAATTGCCTTATTACTTATTCTACTACTTGATGTTTTGTGTAGGAGTATAGGACGATACCGTGCAGAAAGTGATTGGACTAGGTAACTTGTCCCATGTGTCTATTCCTTAATGAGCATGGCTAATGGTAAAGTTTTCGGTAGATGAAGAAGCGACCAAATGCGGCACGGCAGGCTTGGTCACCCTTCATTTTGTAGCTTGCCAAAATTGTCCACTTTTCTTATTTTGAGCTTGAATAAGGAACAAATGATTACGTGATGTCTGTCACCGAGTAAAACAAAGTGAATTATAATAGCAATACAACTATTTATCCTTGGCATATTAATTTCAAAAGGTCGTTTTAAAATAATTATGAACTGATTATAATGTCTTCATTTACAAAATTTTAATCCCGGGTGTGTTCTTTGAATGAATACGTCTTTTTCTTCAATATTATTGTTTATGGTTGTATACTTCATCTTCATTTTAAGGTTAGCTAGTAATCAAATGGGATATAAGCAAGTTATGCAAAGAACGGGGGAGGGATTCCCTTCATCCCTAAACATCAACCCTATTGAATATGGACATATGCATATTAGACTCGTTGATCTAGAGCGGGTACTACACGAAAAAAAATGTGCTAACCTTTCATATTTGACATCCAAATGTAAGAATGGTTTATTATTTAAAACCAATATTCACTCAAATATAATCACCTAAAGTTCTAATAAATCAAGTCCTACAATTTTGTTTGTTTTTTTATAATCACATCAAATCCTAGAACTTCAGTTACGAATACTTATTCATTGGTAGTATATACATAACCACAAAAATAAAAAAGAATTTATCTGTTACTCTTTTCACACTACTATTCATTTTAAATTAAGTCCTACAACTTTCTTTATTTTTTCAATCACATCAAGTCATGGAACTTCAATTACCAATACTTATTGATTAATATGTACCTAATTATAAAGTACTTTAACTTTTGATGAGACACTTTTATAGGCCATTTTATATAAGTTAAGTATCCTTCACCAAATTGAAATGGTTTAGAAAACCTAAACTAAATATGGAAATCTAATTAAAAAAACCATGAAAATTTATTCAAAAAATTGTAAATTTAAACAATCAGCAAAACATACAGGGAACCTTGGAACAATTTATGCAAAACATGAAAACATAACATTAAAAAATGTAAATATATATAGATTATTGTAGTTGTATTAAAAAATTATATGATACTATTTAGATTTTTTTCACTAGTCGGATCCCATCATCTTCTTCTTCCAATTCCCGGCGGCAAAATGCTTGGACTACCAGTCAAAAGGTATGCATCTGATCCAATTCCTTTTATTTTTTCGATTCAAGTACTCAACTATTATCTAGTGTCTTTATTAGCTTCATCGATCCTACTGCCTATCATGTGAAATTTGATATTTGTATAGTGTCTTTTGCATTTGTCATGTTAGCGACCATCAAATGAAGTGGGCTTTCAAACACCTTGCCAGATTTTCACTATAGAAAAAAGTCCATATAACGACGGAAAAGGACATAACAGTGACGAAATTTTGATTTCGGCGACGGAAGTGGTGACGGAAAGGAGTTGTCGGATTTTCACTCGTCGCTGAGTACCTAGTGACGGAATTCTGAAATTTCGTCGCCAATGGCGACAGATCCAGCGACAAACCAAATTTTGGCGAGGGATGAAAAGGCGTGGAAGGGAGCGACAGAACAAAAATCCATCGCCATTGGTGACAAAAATAGCGGCAGAATTTCCATCGCTCATTTCTGTTTAAAAAAAAGAAGAAAACATTTATTTCCTTCATTAGGTTTGTAATTTTTTTAAATAAAAACGCTTATTTTTTATTGTATCCCTCAATACATATATTTTAATCCCTACAAGAAATTTACAAGGAGTATTCACTCCAGCATCCAATGGGTTTGAGTATGACTTCATTCGATGTGTTCTCAACAATTTCCAAATGACAAACAAGTGGAATATCACATACAGAGCAACACTTGAAACGAATTGTTTTCAATTCACAAACCAGAAGTCCCAAACAAAGGGTATATATCACAAACTACAAATCCCAAACAAACCACAAGTTGCTAGTTAGTCAAAGTGAAATTAAGTTTGCATAACAGGGATAAGCAAGCACCAAGGGGAGGGCAATGAAATAAGCACCAAGAACAAGGAGAAGCAAGCGCCAAGAAGTGTACTCTATAAAGAAACCAACTGGGGAAAAACTACAATCTACTCAATCACCAAGATGAGGATCATCATCTTCCTCATCCTCATCCTCATCATCATTATGTTGTGAATGATGAGCAAAAGGTGGTTGAGATCCTGAGCCAAAAGCTTGTTGCATTTGGAAGAAAGTTTGCAATCGCTGATCGGTGCTCATCAATTGTTGGCTTAGTTGTTGGTTGCTTTGGGTGAGTATTTTGTTGGATTCATCTAATTGCTTACAATTCTCCATAAGCAACCAGTAACTTTCAGCTTGTGAAGCTCGCTCACCTCCCAAGTTGTTTACTACACTCCTTAGATCATTCAGCTCTTATTGCGATGGCATGTAACCGGTACCTGCTGACAGCCATTTATGTGAAGTATCCATTAGTATTACAATTAAGTAAACTTATCGTATAACCATGTTCATTGAAACATTAATATAAAAATTCTACCGACTCGTTGAGTGGGACTGAAGTAAACGGATTCCCTAATGTTGACAGCCTCATCGCGAATGCCGTAAATATGACATTTTTTGTTCTTGTACGTCTTCACCCACAATTCATTTGGGTTTGGAAGTGTTTGAGATGGATCTTGAGAAGTATCATCCCCGGTCCCTTGAGAGTTGATTGCATTTTGAAATTCGCGTTCAAATGATTCCTACACTATCACAACATATGCAAAAAATCATATATGTTACAGTTAATGAAATCAAAGTATACAAGGTCAGTTTGAACTACCAATAAAGATTGAGAATTGCTTATAGCTTACATACGTTTAGTGGGACTTCTTGTCAACCCAAGGGTCATTTTCTTTGCCATGGAGTTTGTGAGTGCAGCTGAATAATTCAACAATTATGGGCTTCGTCCCCAATTGTTCCCACTACATACCAAATAGAATTATATGAAACACAAGCCAAACCACATTCGAAGTGGGCTGGAGCATTAAAATTAAAGAAATACATAGAAAAGCTCATTACTAGATGTCTCCTATGCTCATGCGTAGGGAACAAGCCATAGGTGTGGAGAGATGGGCCACCACTTTCTGGAGTACCTAGACGATTCTTTTGGGCTGTCTCACTTAATTTTTTGTAAGCTTTGTTCGCCCAGTATTATTGGAGTCCTTCCCATTGAGCATCACCGAGCCAAACAGGCTTCTTGTTGTGCTTCCTCACTTTGCCAAGTAAGTCTCTCAAGCGTGCATTGCCTCTTTTTTCAAAATTTTTTCTGATACGGTCCTCATTGACCGAATCCCAAGTAAACCACTTTTGCAATTATGAACACAACAAACACATCAAATAATAGAATAGTAATTGATCATGGTCATGTTGAATGTGAAATTTTGATAGACCAAGAGTTGTCAAAATTAACTCTCGTAAAGTCGATGTAATCCTTTAAAAAAAAGAGATTTATGGGCTAAATTTAAAAATATGGCTGCAAAAAAATTAGAACCCGTAAATTTAGTTGAGGATGTTATCAAGCCAAAAATAATAATAATACCAAACAAGACTAAACAAATAATAATAATAATAACCAAAGAAAAAAAAAATAGAATGGGTCGTGGCTTTTGATGGGCTGAACGCATGAAGCAAATAATCCCAAAAAAAAAGGGAGCACTAGCTTGTAATTAAGGCGCCAAAGTGCAAAATGGATACCACAGTGCAAAATTAAGAAACAAAATGACAGCAGTTGTCAGTGAGAATGGGAAGAAGGCAAAATCAATCCATCTTCCCCATGACCCCAACTCCCTCACGTTCTGTCATGAACAAAACTACTCAACTTCTTCTTAATTTCTCTACCGCTATAAATGGAAAAAAAAACTGACTCAAAAAAAAAGGAGAGAAGAGGACGATGAAAGCAAAAGGCTAGGAGGAGAGAGAAATACAAAGGAGAAGACTCTGTATAAATCGGAAAAAAAAACAGAGCATGAGTTTGACAAGGGAAAAAACAGGGAAGCAAGCAAAATTGCAAAGTTCCAAAAAGAAAACAGAGACTGGAATAACATAAAACAACAAGGAAAATTTGACGGAGGAGTGAGGCATCAAGCAAGTTCATAATCTTCCACAAGTCTCAATTCAAAGGTAACTAAACTATCCAATCAAGTTGATTTCGCTACCCCGAAATACCGAGCCTTCCGTCTCGTTCTCGCTACGACTAATTCAAACAAGAGTCAAGTTGATATGTAATTGATAGTTGAGCAAGGGGCATCGAATCAGCTAATAAAGATTTGTTGGGCTCTCAGCAAAGGTTGTACCATGGAGTTAAAGATCTTGCCCGATCCGAGTTCTGTTGGACTCATAAAACCATGGATTCTCGGAATCTTGGATCCTGCCGGATCCATAAATATAGTTCCTGATGGATCCTAAGTCTTGTTAGACATCCCTAAAGAAGAAAGGAAAAGGGGTGTCAAGGGTAATTCTAAAAACAAAAGGGAGATGAGAAGCAAGAATTGAGCATCTATGGACTAGTTGAATGGCTAAATTAATATATTAAAATGATTTCATCTCCAAACTAACACACAGACGAGGCTCTGCTTATTTTTTTTTCTTGCAATTTCTTTTTTTTGGTCATGTTGTTCAACCTAGTTAAATCTCCACCCAAGCCCATAAGTTGGCAAATTCCATGGAACTACAATTAGAAAGGATTGGATAAGTTCTTGTGGCTCCTTTTATTATAAATTGGCAAATAGAGAGTACGTACGAAGTCAAGAAGAGCCTCCTGTTTTCTTTTTGTCTCCCAAGAATTACCCTAATTCCATTAAAATTAAGGGGAAAGGACGAGAATATGAGTCTTGGCTTAAAAAAAAAGGGAAAAGAAAAGAAACTAGCCAAGGCCATTCCTGTATCTGGGTCAAAATTGGTACGTAGTGCCCCTTTATTTCTAATCAAAGGTTGAAATTGCTAATCTCTCGTATTTCTAATCACTGGTCCCGAAAGGTTTTGTCGAAAAACTTGAAGAATAGAAAACAAGCATGATACATAATTTTCCTATATTATCATACCTCTCGTGAGGCTCAAAAAAAAAATGGAAGCAAAATCTAACTGAAAAAGAGTACAAAGTGAAGTGATGAAGAAGAGGAACGATATTTATAAATTGTGAAGTCAAAATCTAATAATAAAAGGTCATTGATTGGGAGTATGATTCTATTGTGAAGATATCAAAATCTTTCTAAGATATAGCTTATCCACTTAATTCAAAGTTTTGATTTGTGGTGAGGGGCATAAAATTTTTTTGATACAATCAAAACAATAAAAAAAAAAATATTTTACCAGCTAGCAATTTGAATATGCTAGCTCATCGAATAAAAAATGGCTGGATAAAATTTTGTGAGGGATAGTTGGAGTCATGATAAAATTCCTCCTCACTATGGCTCGTGGAGGTGGTTAATTATCCCCTGATGAGATGGTGAAGTAAACTTATAATTTATGGCTCCACTTCAAAATGGATTAAAAAAAAGGGGCTCAAGAATAATAGAATTAAAAGCTGATATTTATTACAAGGTCATTCTGTTGTTAATTAGATGACTTTACAATAAATCGAAGTGGCTTTTATATTCATATCCTTAAGCAAACTCTGCAAAGAGAGAAAAAAAAAATCTGAATCGGAACTACGATGACTTGATTCTACTAAGGATACGTAGGAAGCTCGATATAAAGTTTTTTGAGTTCCGTCGAAGTCAAAATTCTCAAATGGGTCCAAACTGATACCCCCTTCTTCCGAAAAAGTTAATTTGGTTCAAGTCGATTGCACCTTAACCAGTCAAATGTCAAAATAAGCCAAGCCTTCAATTACAGAAACCGACCTCCTTAAATTTTCAATTCCACGAAATGGACCATGAAGTCGAAGACTTGTTCAAACAATAAGCATTGCAAAATAGACCAAACCCGAGCCAAACATACAACATAATTTACTAAATTTCCCTCCTCCCACGACATAAGCCTAAACTAAAAATTGGGCCAAGAACTACGTCAATTTGATCCCACCAAGGGTGCGTAGGAAACTCATAAATAAATTTCGGGTGTAGTCGCAAGTTAAACAAAATAAAAGGACCGACAAAAAAAAAAGGGTGTGAGTCGGAAAATATGAAAATCGTTGCAAGCGACTAAAAATAATAATAAAAATAACTTAGCCACTAAAAGTAAAAAAACAAATCAAATGATAAAATTAAATCAAAATTGTGGGTAATAAATTAGTCCACATATAATAAAGTCCAAAATCAAAACTCAAAATTAAATTATGGTGATAACATAACCGAAATAAAATTCAAACAAAATTAAAGAACTACGGCCGGTTTGATCCTCTATAAAAGAGGTACGTAAGCAACTCACGATAAATAAGTGAGTGCAACCCAAATTCCAAATCAGATAAAATTACCTGATCCCTAACTTGCACATGAAGAATGTGTATGTATAGTACCCTTCCTAGAAAGTGCCTATACACCCACTATCTGATGCAACTAAGTTTTGGGGAGGGAGATCCGACATTAAAAAGACGATAATTGTCGATTCAAAATACATAAAGTCTTGTTAACACAAAACAAAACAAAGAAAGAAAAGGTAAAGCAGAATGAGTTGGAATCAAAAGGTGGTTTCCCGAGAGGGGAACGTAATTAAGGAGGCTTATCCTATTGAATAGGGTCGTACTCAAAGTAAACTGATGTACATTTTTACACAACGAAAAATTGTGTTGTGCATATTGTTGATTTTTATTAAAATTTTTGCTCAACATAATTTTTAGCACGCCTGATGGGACCCTATTTTCCTTTTCATCTCCGATTTGTTTATATTAGCTAATACTTATTTTCTCCTCTTTTGTTGTGTTTGTTTTTGTGCGTCAAGTTCAAGAACAATGGCACCTCAAGCCACTGTTAACTTCAACGAGCTTCCCGTCACATTTGTGATCAAACGCGGAATGTTCCAGGGTAGGAAGAATGTGCACGTGGTCTTCGCTGTTGGGCCACGATCCATCCTGGCTGAGTTTCCATTCTCAAACTCAATGGAACCTTGTAGGGGCCTCAAAAAGGCAAGCAGGCCCGCCCCTAAAGCCGACAAGCCGCTTACAAAGAAAGCGGTGAAGAACCTAAAACGTAACAAGCGTAGAAGCGACAAGCATCATGCCAAGTCGGCTGCACCTAAGCTAGCTCCATCATCGGCCTTGGAGCTAGCCAAGATGACCTTGATGAGGGCTTTTCAGCAAAGGTTATCCTCTACGGCGTGCCCCTCGATGGCTAGGCCATTCAACCCGGTGCTGACTCCAGCCAAATGCCAAATTTGAGGGGAACCTACATAAGGGAAGCACCAATAGCCCGAGCGACAATCCAACCAAGGCAAGCTCGGGTCCCTCATCTGACCCCAAAGCAAGTTCGGGTCCCCACTTCGGCCCCAAGGCAAACTCGGGTTGCTAATCTACCCCTGAGGCAAAATCAAGTTCCTTCTTCAGGCTCAATCCACACTTGGGCTCTTGCATCCACCAGGAAGGGGCCAATGACAAGCAAAAAAACCCCAACCTCGAAGACCCCCAATAAGCCATTTGGGGAAGGAACCTCAGGAGTCAAGAAGGTTCCTCAAGTTCGCCCTACAAGGCGAATTCTTATCGGGACTATCCCTATTGATATTCTCGTAGCCAAAGTCATGATGACCTCCTATTCAGAGGAGGAAACAATACCTAAAACTGCAAAAGTTAAATTTGTTAAACCTTCAACCTCAAGCACCTCTACTATGGTGCCGAGACTTTTGCAAGTCACAACCACTACTCCTCCTCAAAGCCTTACAAAAGGTAGGAGGTTTTTACCTCATAGGCCACAAAATCAAAGTGATTTAACCTTTGAAGGGATCGAGTCACAGGCATACAGCAGCCCTATCATAAGATCAAGGGCTAAAGCACTATCATATGCCGAGGTGGCCTTATAATCTTCAGTCACTACCTTTCAGCAGGGCAAGGACCAACTGAAAAGACCAGATGAAGTTACAAGGCCTGCCTTTTCCCAAGAAGAAGCGGCATCCACCGTTGTCCTACAAGAGCAAATTGGCGAGGATGATCAGGCTGAAAACATGTCGATCTTGGTTACTAGCACGCCGAGCCTCGAGGAGCAAATACAAGAGTTGCAAAGGAAACATGCAGAAAAAGAGGCTGAAATAGCTAACCTCGCTATGCGCCTTGAAAATAGGGAGCATGAAAAGACTAATGAGGTTAGCAGTAACACAGTTATCACTCCGCAAGATATCAAGGGGTTGATAGCTCAAGGGATCAAAGAGCATCAAGCAGCCATGAATCCCCCAGTGTTGGGGTCTAGGAGTCCATACCCAATTCACCACGACTCGGTTCCTTTCCCCAAGGGTTATCAAAAGCCAAACTTTGAAAAGTTTGATGGAATAAATGGGTCACCGCATGAACATTTGGCTTATTTTTATTCAGCGTGCGGTGAAATTGCCTTAAATGACGCGTTATTAATCAGGCAGTTCGTACAGTCCCTCAAACGAGCAGCGTTTACATGGTATACCCAACTTCGTCCAGGGTCAATACTCACTTGGGACGACCTTTAAAGGGAATTCCTAGCGCAATTTGTGAGTTCAAAGCGAAGGGTTTCTATGATAGACCTTGCTGATACACACCAGAGACCAAACGAGAGTGTGAATAACTTCATTATGAGGTGGAGAAGTCTAAGCTTACAATGCCCGAAGAAGCTAAGTGAGCAATCAGCTGTTCAAATGTGTGCTAACAATTTAAATCCTCAAATCGCTACATATGTTGGCAATGCTGAGCCTCAAAACTTCGATGCTCTCATGTCTAAGGCGAGCAATGTAGAAAGACAACTTGCTCGTCAGAAAAGCATACAACCTAAGAGGGAGGAAATCAAAAGGCCAATCAAGAAGGGAGAGTCAATGGCTACGTTTGTCAGAGCAAGCCCAAAGCCAACCAATTGCGGAAATTTCAACAACGACAAAGGCAAACAAAAAGAGGGAGCTCAATGACTTACCCTCCAGGAGAGGAAAGAAAAGAAGTATCCCTTCGATGATGATGATGTTCAAGGGATATTTGATGAGTTAATGGCTGCAAAAGCCCTTTCTCTTCCAGAGCCAAAACGACCTGCCGAGGTCAATATGACAAATGATCCTAAGTATTGCTCATACCATAGGATCATTAGCCACCCTATAAAACATTGTTATGTCTTCAAAGACATAATCGAAGATATGATTAGAAGGGGAGAAATTGAGATAGAAGGAGCTCCAGCCAAAGGACCCACCGCATCGTCAAATACAACCTCAACGGTGGAACAGAGGGTTGAATATCACCCATCTTCCTCAGAAACTAATCAAGGGATCCCAACGGTGTCATTACCACCTCATGCGGTCCCCATCAAGTTCATTGTTGATGATGATGTAGCAATAGTATGGGCGTATCCAGATATGCCTGCACCCTCATCAGGAGCACCCACCTTATACTTTTTTCACCTAGACCCAATTTTAGAGGCATGGGCAACATCAGAATATGAGCATGATGATAACTTTGGGTGGCAAACCTACTCCAGCAGGCAATCATTTCAGCAGGGAATAGTTCGTGCTTCTCAGTCGCCAGGAGTTAAAATAACAGGACAAAAGCCGCCCCCAAAAGAAAAACAAGAAAAACAAGAAAAAGAAGTCAAGGGCCAAAAAGAAGCCAAACCTATCTTCTAAAGAGGAGTACGTGCCACCGATTAAGACCCCGTTCACTTTAAGTGATTATATCCCAAAGGTTTTTTCGCCAGTGACTCCTCGGATGATGACCTTGAAGAAGGGGAAGTAGCCCAATGTTGCATGGTCTCATGGGCTGATGAATGTGAAGAAGTGAATGTCATTCCCGCAAACACCGCTCAAGAAGTGGATCAAATAACTCTTCGATCTGGTCGTCAAGTCCAATCACCGAAACCAGCAGGGAAAGAGGAGAAAAAGGAAACAACACCAGAGATACCATTAATATCGGATGACGCCAAAGAAAAGGGTGATGAGGAAGTAATTCCCTTGAGCTCAAATAGCAAGGGAACTGTTGAGAACAGACAAGCAACTAAAGATTCCAAGAAGGATCTTCCTGCTCAACCCCTTTTCAAGTTCGTCAAGGGTCTCATAAAGAAAAGGTTTGTTATGATGTCATTTCTCATCTCAAGCGAATCCCAGCGCGCCTAAGTGTCTATGACGCCTTACAAATGTCCAAAGAGCTAACAAGGGCACTTATGCAAGCATTAATGGACCAAGACGACTACAAAGACCAAGTTGATCCTATTGAGGTGGATGAGGTGTTATCATCTCCTTTAAACCGGTGTGCTGCATGCATGGCTAGCGTAACATTCTTTGATGAGGATCTCCAGTTGTGGTCTGCAAATCACAACAGGCCTTTGTACGCCACCGGTAGGATTGGGGATAAAAGAATAAATCAGATCCTGCTCGACTGTGGTTCTGCAGTCAACCTTCTTCCATTAAGGGTATTATGGGCAATAGGGATAATACCAAATCAGTTGTCCCCAACTTTGCTGACAATACAAGGGTTTAATCAGGTAGGGCAAAAAGCCTTAGGCATTATTGCTTTGAAAGTTGAGCTAGATGATCTCTACACAGATGCTCTTTTTCATGTAATTGATGCTGATACTTCCTACAACGCCTTACTCAAGCGGCCATGGCTTCATACTAGTAAGGCTATCGCCTCCACCCTTCACCAGTGTTTGAAATACACTGACGAGCATGGCAATGAGAAAATAATCCGAGGGGACGCCAATCCTTTTCATGGAGAAGACGCTAATTATGCTGACGCAAAGTTTTACAAATCTGCGGATTTTGGGACCTCCCAAGTTCTTTTAGCCCAAGAAAAGGACAACCAAAACGAAAAACCCAAGGCCCTTACTTTGCCTCAAAAGGTCATTCAGGTTGTCAATAGTTACGTTAGTGAAGCCAAGGAAGATCAAGCCCTGTGATCAAAGGTGTTATTCAAATACACACCAAAGGAGAGAAGAAGGGCTTGCCAAAAGGCCTTGACACCGGTAAAAGAAATTGTGGACTCTCTTGTCACGAGTTACACCTTTCCTCTCCGGCGAATTGACCAGTCGAAGCCTAAGGAAAACTTGGTCATAAGAACATCGCTCAGCAACAAGAGGGTAGTTTTAAGGGGAAACACGTCAAATGATCCGATAGAAGCGTCCTCTTCTAACAGATCACCTCCAGGAGGGTTATCACAATCTCGAAGGAGGAAGAAGGGCAATAATAAGAGGGGCTTTGACGAGGCTAACAAACAAATAAACATATCTCACGAATGTGGGGTCCTAAAAGCATCATTTCAAGCATATGTCTCTGAAGCACTCCAGGTATCACATGATAGGGAGTTCTCAAGGCTCATACCATGAATGATCTGGTCTTTACACCCCAAGAGCAAGAAATGTTCTTCTTCGCAGACAAGCAAGTCCAACCCCGAATCTCGATTTTTCAAAGACTTGGTAAAATCAATGAACCCAAGCAAAAGAATGTCCGAGTCAAAAAGCAGAAAAAGTGGAAGCTAAAAAAGAAAAAGCAACAGCCTAGAAGCTTCGTCTGGGTTCGGGGACAAAATGATGTTAGCCAAATTGAGCAGGTGGAACAAGTTGATGTTGTGTCTGTGGCGGACGAGGAAGATGCTCAAAATTTTGAATTTCCTTGTCAAAAAGTTCCCAAGCATTACAGGATCGATATGCTAAATTGTAAACGGTGTGATGAAGTCCAAGTTCATGCTGATTCACTTAAGAGATTAGATGGTGCCTCAGTTGATATAAAACAAGGATCCTCTGATTATTTTGTCGAGGCTATCCAACCAGCACCGCCAGAAATGGAAGATGGTGGTCAACCAACAATTGATGAGCTTCGAGAGGTAAATTTGGGCACAACTGATGAACCCAAGCCAATTTTTGTGAGTACCATATTAAATAATGAAGAGGTTGTACAATATGAACAACTCCTTCGGGAATACAAAGATGTATTTGCTTAGGGATATGAAGACATGCCAGGCTTAGATCCAAGTGTTTCTGTCCATAAGTTAGCCGTTTCTGAAGGAGTAAAACCGATAAAGCAACCTCAATGACGCTTTTGTCTTGAACTGACAATTCAAATAAATGCTGAGGTTGACAAGCTCATAAAGGGTAACTTCATTCGCGAAGTTCAATACCCCACTTGGTTGGATAACATCGTACCAGTTCGGAAAAAGAATGGTCAACTTCGGATATGTGTGGATTTCAGGGACTTAAATAATGCATGTCCCAAGGATGATTTCCCACTACCAATCACTGAGCTCCTCGTGCATGCCACTACAGGGTTTGGAGCTCTTTCCTTTACGGATGCTTTCTCAGGGTACAACCAAATAAAAATGGACCCCGAAGATGAAGATTTAACTGCCTTTCGAACACCACAAGGCATATACTGCTATACAGTAATGCCATTTGGGTTAAAAATGCCGGGGCCACCTATCAGAGGGCCATGACAATCATTTTTCGTGATTTTCTCCACAACCTAGTTGAATGCTATGTTGATGACTTGGTTGTAAAAACAAAAGATAGAGAAAATCAATCACATGACCTAAGAAATGTCTTTGAAAAGCTTCGCCAACATCAACTCAAGATGAACCCCTTAAAATGTGTATTTGGGGTCACCTCAGGGAAATTTCTCGGTTTTGTGGTTCGGAAAGAAGGGATTGAGATTGACCCGGATAAAGTCAAAGCCATGATCCAAATGCCCCATCTGAGGAACTTAAGATAATTGCGGGGCTTACAAGGAAGGTTGGCCTACGTACGACGGTTCATTTCAAATTTGTCAGGAAGGTGTCAACCTTTCACAAGACTCCTAAAAAAGCACACGCCATTCATTTGGGATCAAGCTTGTCAAAATGCTTTTGAAAGCATCAAGCACTATCTCACAAGGCCACCTATCCTAATGGCTCCAATACAGGGAAAACCTTTAATATTATACACAACAGCCCTCGAATGGTCTTTAGGGGCTATGTTGGCTTAATGTAATGACGAAGGGAAAGAAAACCGCCTGTATTATATCAGCCGGACAATGGTGGGTGCAGAAATAAATTACTTCCCCATGGAGAAAATTTGTTTAGCCTTAGTCTTCGCCATTCAAAAATTACGACACTATCTCCTGTCTCATCAGATTATCTTAATCTCGAACGCAGATCCATTAAAGTATATATTATCTAGGCATACACTATCAGGGAGATTGGCGAAATGGGCTATGCTTTTAACCCCTTTTGACATCAAGTTCATGCCTCAAAAGGCAATAAAGGGACAAGCTATAGCAGACTTTCTAGCAGCACATCCATGTCCAGATAATGAGGAACTACCCGATGATTTTCCAGATGATGAAATTATGCTCACTGAAATTAAAACACTGCAGTTATATTTTGATGGGGCAACAAGGAGTCAAGGAGCCGGAGTAGGAATTGTGTTTGTCACACCATCTGGAGAACTTATTCCTTACTCATTCGCTCTCCTTAAGATATGTTCAAATAATGTGGCTGAATTGCACTCCTCATTGGCCTTGAATTGGCCCATGAAATGCGTATTGACCAACTTGAAGTATTTGGTGATTCCCAGTTAATTATCCGACAAATAAATGGTCAGTACGAGGTAAGAGATGTCAAATTAGCACCTCTCTACAAAAGGGCAAGAAGCCTTATGAACCAATTCCTTCAAGTAGAAGTCAATCATGTGCCAAGGTCTGAAAATGATAAAGCAGATGCCTTAGCAAAGTTGGCCGCTTCACTGACACTCCCTGATGAAAGGGAAATTCAAATAATAATTGGGGAACGTCATTTGTTGGCCTCAGCTTTAGACCGTTTTGATGAAATTGAAGAGATAAATGTGGCCTCGGTTTTTGAAGACGAAGAAGAAGTAGATTGGAGACAACCTCTCATTGAATATATTCAATATGGCATCTTGCCCACTAACCCAACGAAAAGGGCAGATCTAAAACGTCGAGCACTAAGGTTTACATTTAAAAATGACACCCTATATCGGAAGACTTTCGATGGGGTTTTACTTAGATGCTTGTCAAGGGAAGAGGCTGCTTATGTCCTAAATGAAACTCATGTCGGGGTATATGGTGCTCACCAAGCAGGTCCAAAACTTGCTGATCATATCAAAAGGTTGGGTTATTACTGGCCAACCATGGTTCAAGATGCGACAAAGTTTTCCAAGGCATGTCAAGCTTGTCAAATACACGGTGATTTTATTCACCAACCTCCACAATTACTCCACCCAAGTATATTATCTTGGCCCTTCCATACATGGGGGCTAGACGTCATAGGACCTTTCAAGCCATCTTTCTCTCGCGGCCATTTATTCATCTTAGCAGCCACAGATTATTTCTCAAAGTGGGTTGAGGCTATCCCGTTAAAAGAAGTGGGGGCAAAGCAAGTTGCTGACTTTATCAGGACCCATCTCATTTATAGATATAGAGTCCCATACAAAACCATTTCAGATAACGCCGTCTACTTTAAAAATCAAGTAATGATAAGGCTTGCAGAGAAATACAAGTTCAGACATAGCTTTTCGTCAAGCTATAATCCATCATCGAATGGTCAAGCTGAAGCATTCAATAAAGTACTATGTAAGATCTTAAAGAAAATGGTTTCAAGAACAAGGAGGGATTGGCATGAACAACTACCATAAGTTTTATGGGCATATCGAACCACAGTTCGAACTGCAACTGGTTGTACGCCCTACAACTTGGTGTTCAATTCAGAAGTCGTGTTACCCCTTGAGGTGCAATTACCTTCCCTAAGAGTAGCCATGCAATTCACTTATTCAGATGAAAACACTCAAGTCAGATTGGCCGAGCTGGAAGCGTTGGACGACTGTCGGTAAATGGCCCAACAAAGGCTTGAAATTTACCAAGCTCAAATGGATGGTGCATTTAATAGGCGGGTCAAGTTTCGCTCTTTTGGCATTGGTGATTTGGTGTTAACAATAAGGAGACCCATTCTCATCAATCGAAAAACACAAGGAAAATTTGAGTCCAAATGGGAAGGCCCCTGTGTAATTAGCAAAGTCTTTCCTAAAGGGGGCATATGAGCTCTCGAATCATGATGGCTGAATAGTATATGCCTGTGTCAATGGAAAATTTGTAAAGAAATTCTTTACTTAAAGTTGCTGGATAGTTAAATTGCATTGAACTACGGAAGGCTTGTTCCTTTGGAAAAGGGGTACGTAGGCAATCTGGTTATATGCTAGACCCAACCACAAAAATAAATAAATCCTTTTTTTCCCCCTATATATGAGAGATTTTAGATTCATGTGATGTATCAAGTGATCATGTGATGTTTATAGCGAGAATCATTGATAATTACTCTTTGTTGTGTAATTATTCTGATTTTCGTTATTTCTTAGTAAAAAAAAAGTGGGAGAAAAGGGGAGGAAAGAAAAGAGAAAAAGGAAAAAACATCCAAATCATATTGCAATAGCATGAATTGTATAGTACAAAATGGGCCGAAGACTGGGAATATAAATGCAAAATAATGACACAAAACAAAGGAAAATCTAAACATTATTAAAGGAGATTACAATGTCGATTAAATTCTTGAGACGGTCCTTCTCCTTCTCCAAATCCTGCAGCTTCGAAAGCCCAGCCTCAATCAAGTCCGCCTTCACCTGTTGAGCTTCTTGTTTCCTCAAATCTAGAGAGGATTTCAACATTCTCTCTGCCTCATTTAAATTTTGTTGTTGGGCGGGCAAATCCTCTCGCATTTTGCGGATTCGCTCCTGCTCCCTTAGAATCTCATGCTCTTTAACTTTAAGCTTTGCGGCTTCATTAGACAAGCTATTAAGCTCGCCTTCAATATGAACAATTTCAGAATAACAAGTGAGATATTGGTCAGAGAAAGCCTTAACCCAATCAACATCCACTAATTCCCCTATCTTCGTAGCGACCTCAACTACGCCAAATATCTCTTTTACCTTGGAGGAAAGCCAACAAATCTCTATTGTGCAGAGCTTGTAAATGTCAATCATGGAGCAAAGTGCACTCAAGGATTAAAAAACTCGTGCTCTGCTAGCTAACAAGTCCCTGGCAGAGCCATGATGAGAAATAATGTCAATGATCACCTCCACTCCTTTAAGAATGCTCTCTCGAACCCAATCTTCTTTCAAGTTACAAAAGAGACTCGCTAAAGCAGTAGGGATGCTTTGAATAGGCATGACTTCAACCAAGTCATTAGGAGTGGTAGGCATAGGAACAATAGCAATTTCGACTGCATCAGAGTGCTCTACTGCAGCAAGAGGCACTTCATGTAGGGGCACTTCTATTGTTTCTGTGGGGGCATCCCGTTGATTCAAATTTCTCTGTTCAGTAAAAGTGTCCAAGTCCGCGACAGGCAAATCTTAAAACCCTGCGCCATCCCCCACATCAGAATCATCATATTGATTGGGGCAGTCATAGCGAGCTTTCTTCAAGTTTACTTCAATAGGCGATTGATCATGAGAATTCGTTGTAATATGGCATTGATGATATTAGGGCCTTTTCCTTTTCTTCTTCTGAGGCCTTTTGTCGCTTCTCGAAGCCTTGGCTTTTCCTTTTTCAGAGGATGACACTGAAGGTTTCTCTTTGGTACAGTTGCTGCCCATACTTCCCGAAACTTCAACAGCTCCGTGAACAAACTCACAGAGAGGGCATAGTAATCCCAAGAACAAACTCCTTCGTAATAGGAAGGAGGGACATAAAACTTAGCCCCTATATCCTGCCTCTGAAGATCAGCATAGGCTTGTGCAAGATCCATCACGCTCCTTTGCTGTCGAAGGGCTCTGATAAAGCTTAAGCGATTAGACGAAACCCCTTGATCGAAACCAAACTGGTGAGCAAATCGATTGGGACAATAGGGTTCCAAAATCAATTCGGCCCCAACACGTACAGGTAGTACAGCGGATCGAATAGACAAAAGGAATTTAGAATCCTCATTCGGTAACCCCATGTCAATGACGTCTCGCCCACTACGAGAGTCCTCATGATAAGAGCTAGCTCTAAGGGAAAGATATCTCCCATCCCTGAAAATGTGTCTAGCTTGGGGTAAGGAAAGTTTACTCCCAAGCAATCCAGCATAACAAGCAAGAGTGGGAAAGTCATCAGGACAGTCGCTATATAGGCGACGACGGTGTAAACAAGGGAATAACTCTGCTAACCAACCGATTACATAGTTTATTGGAAAAATTGTGTTAGCTTTGTCGTGGTAGTCTGGATTACTCGCTGCATCTCCTAAGCCATGATAAATGTAACCAAGAACTTTGGGAGCCAAAGAAACTCGCTGCCCAGAAGCCATCAAGGCGGCCATTACAAATGTTTCTGGTCTTATGACTTCTTTACCATGGGGTAAGACAAAGCAACTTAACCAAAAGGCTAAGAAAGCAGCAAGTTCACCTTCAGCGGTAATATTCAAGTCTGCCATTTGTTTCTGACGCGAGATGCGAAGGGGGCTCCTCTTCTTAGTCTCAACTTTCTCTTTTCCAGAGTCCGTTTGCTCTCCATAAGCAAAGTACACTAAATATTCTCGATAAAAATGGTCCAACCAGAGGTCATAATAAATATGTTTAGCTTTGTGAAACCCACACAACTCAACATGAATACACAGCAACTCAGCAACAGTGGCAGGATATTTATTATGGCCCACCAAATCTTTATTTTAGGGCAAGAATTCCTCATATATATCTCCACGAATTGGTAAACCTCCAACACGCTCTAAGTCATAAAGTCAAATACCAACTTCGGCCTCACCATGGTGCAGAGTATTAGTTAGTGGACCCTAAAGTTCACAGAAAGCCCGCCATACATTTGCGTCAAAATGGTACGGAAACTGGGAAAAACCAACGACACCAAATATGCCATCTTGTTTCAAGTGTTCTTCAAAACGAGTAAGCACTCATTTAGTCCATTCCATCGCCCCCAACATAAAAGTTGAGCGGCCTCGAAATTGGAAGGTCGGCCCCCAATTCCTTTTTGAAATCAGAAGCCTGCGTAAGGCTGGATAAAACTCCCCCTCAATAGGGTATATTTCAAGGCCACGATGTTCAGTATTAACCTTCTCGAGAACAGTGGCATTGAAATAGCTCTCATCATCTTTGCTCACATCGACACATTTGTTTTCGTCATTTCGACGATAACGAAGTGTCCCTTGCTTAACTCTAACCTTCCTGACCAAAATAGATGTCAAGGTGGAAGAAAGAATCGCAGTGAGACTTCGTAAAGAGGCTGAACGCCGATAATAAGGCCCGTAGCCACATTCTTGTCCATTTTCAAGTGGAGCCCTTTCATTGCCAAGAGTCCCGTCCATGGTCGTTACTTATCCTCTACTAAAAAGAGAATAAAAAAAAGAGGGAAATTAATCACTGTTGATGTAAAGACCTGATAAGATACGTGCATTATTTGCATTATAAACATCTAATACGAACAATGCACGGGGGGCAACTGTTGAACGTGAAATTTTGATAGACCAAGTGTTGTCAAAATTAACTCTCGTAAAGTCGATGTAATCCTTAAAAAAAAAGATTTATGGGCTAAATTTAAAAATATGGCTGCAAAAAAATTAGAACCCGTAAATTTAGTTGAGGATGTTATCAAGCCAAAAATAATAATAATACCAAACTAGACTAAACAAATAATAATAATAATAACCAAAGTACAAAAAAAAATAAAATAGAATAGGCAAATCATTTGGGCCGTGGCTTTTGATGGGTTGAACGCATGAAGCAAATAATCCCAAAAAAAAAGGGAGCACTAGCTTGTAATTAAGGCACCAAAGTGCAAAATGGATACCACAATGCAAAATTAAGAAACAAAATGACAGCAGTTGCCAGTGAGAATGGCAAGAAGGCAAAATCAATCCATATTCCCCATGACCCCAACTCTCCCACGTTCTGCCATGAACAAAATTGCTCAACTTCTTCTTAATTTCTCTGCCACTATAAATGGAGAAAAAAAACTGACTCAAAAAAAAAGGAGAATGGCGGACGGTGAAAGCAAAAGGCTAGGAGGAGAGAGAAATACAAAGGAGAAGACTCTGCAACCACCCCCCCCCCCCAAAAAAAAAAAAAACAGAGCACGAGTTTGACAAGGGCAAAAACAGGGAAGCAAGCAAAATTGCAAAGTTCCAAAAAGAAAACAAAGACTAGAATAACATAAAACAACAACGAAAATTTAACGGAGGAGTGAGGCATCAAGCAAGTTCATAATCTTCCGTAAGTCCCAGTTCAAAGGTAATTAAACTATCTAATCAAGTTGATTTTGCTACCCCGGAATACCGAGCCTTCCGTCTCGTTCTCGCTACGACTAATTCAAACAAGAGTCAAGTTGATATGTAATTGATAGTTGAGCATGGGGCATCGAATCAGCTAATAAAGATTTGTTGGGCTCTCAGCAAAGGCTGTACCATTTAGTTAGGGATCTTGCCAGATCCGAGTCCTGTCAGACTCATAAAACCATGGATTCACCGAATCCTGGATCCTGCCGGATCCATAAATATAGTTCCTGACGGATCCTAAGTCTTGTTAGACATCCCAAAAGAAGAAAGGAAAAGGGGTGTCAGGGGTAATTCTAAAAACAAGAGGGAGATGAGAAGCAAGAGCAAGGGAGATGAGAAGCAAGAATAGGGCATCGATGGACTAGTTGAATGGCTAAATTAATATATTAAAATGATTTCATCTCCAAACTAACGCACAGACGAGGCTCTGCTTATTCGTTTTTCTTACAATTTCTTTTTTTTGGTCATGTTGTTCAACCTAGTTAAATCTCCACCCAAGCCCATAAGTTGGCAAATTCCATGGAACTGCAATTAGAAAGGATTGGATAAGTTCTTGTGGCTCCTTTTATTATAAATTGGCAAACAGAGAGTACGTACGAGGTCAAGAAGAGGCCCCCCGTTTTCTTTTTGTCTCCCAAGAATTACCCTAATTCCATTAAAATTAAGGGGAAAGGACGAGAATATGAGTCTTGGCTTAAAAAAAAGGGGAAAAGAAAAGAAACTAGCCAAGGTCATTCTTGTATCTGGATCGAAATTGGTTCGTAGTGCCCCTTTATTTCTAATCAAAGGTTGAAATTGCTAATCTGTCGTATTTCTAATCGTTGGTCCCGGAAGGTTTTGTAGAAAAAGATGAAGAATAGAAAATAAGCATGATACATAAATTTCCTAATTATCATACCTCTTGTGGAGCTAAAAAAAAAAATGGAAGCAAAATCTAATTGAAATAGAGTACAGAGTGAAGTGATGAAGAAGATGAGCGATATTTATAAATCGTGAAGTCAAAACCTAATAATAAAAGGTCATTGATTGGGAGTATGATTCTATTGTGAAGATATCAAAATCTTCCTAAGATATAGCTTATCCACTTAATTCAAAGTTTTGATTTGTGGTTAGGGGCATAAAAAAAATTTGATACAATGAAAATAAAAAAAAAAAATTATTATACCAGCTAGCAATTCGAATATGCTAGCTCATCGAATAAAAAATGGCTGGATAAAATTCAAAGGGATAGTTGGAGTCATGATAAAATTCCTCGCCACTATGGCTCATGGAGGTGGTTATTTATCCCCTGATGAGATGGTGAAGTAAACCTGTAATTTCTGGCTCCACTTCAAAATGGATTAGAAAAGGGGGCTTGAGAATAATAGAATTAAAAGCTGATATTTATTACAAGGTCATTCTGTTGTTAACTAGATGACTTTACAATAAATCGAAGTGGCTTTTATATTCATCTCCTTACACAAAATCTGCAAAGAGAGAAAAAAAAAAACATGAATCGGAACTACGATGAATTGATTCCACTAAGGATACATAGGAAGCTCGATATAAAGTTTTTCGAGTTCAGTCGAAGTCAAAATTCTCAAATGGGTCCAAACTAATACCCCCTTCTTCCCAAAAAGTTAATTTGGTTCAAGTCGATTGCACTTTAACCGGTCAAACGCCAAAATAAGCCAAGCCTTCCATTACAGAAACCGACCTCCTTAAATTTTCAACTGCACGAAATGGACCATAAAGTCGAAGCCTTGTTCAAACAATAAGCATGGCAAAATAGACCAAACCCGAGCCAAACATACAACATAATTTACTAAATTTCCCTCCTCGCACGACGTAAGACTAAACTAAAAATTTAGCCAAGAACTACATCGATTTGATCCCACCAAGGGTACGTACGAAACCTATAAATAAATTTCGGGCGCAGTCGCAAGTTAAACAAAATAAAAGGACCGACCTAAAAAAAAGGGTGTGAGTCGAAAAATACGAAAATCGTTGCAAACAACTAAAAATAATAATAAAAATAACTTAGCAACTAAAAGTAAAAAAAAAATCAAATGATAAAATTAAATCAAAATTGTGGGTAATAAATTAGTCCACATATAATAAAGTCCAAAATCAAAACTCAAAATTAAATTATGGTGATAACATAACCGAAATAAAATTCAAATAAAATTAAAGAACTACGGCCGGTTTGATCATCTATAAAAGAGGTACGTAGGCAACTCACGATAAATAAGTGAGTGCAACCCAAATTCCAAATCAGATAAAATTATGCGATCCCTAACATGCATATGAAGAATGTGTATGTATTACCCTTCCTAGAAGGTGCCTATACAGCCACTATCTGATGCAACTAAGTTTTGGGACATGGGAGATCTGACATTAAAAATACGATAATTGTCGATTCAAATTACATAAAGTCTTGTTCACGCAAAACAAAACAAAGAAAGAAAAGGTAAAGCAGAACGAGTCGGAATCAAAAGGTGGTCTCCCGAGAGGGGGACGTAATTAAGGAGGTTTATCCTCTTGAATAGAGTCGTACTCAACAGGTCACACAAAGTGTTAATATGTCGTGACTTTAGTTACCTCGAACTCTCCAAACCATAAATCCCGTACAGGTTTGGGCACTTTACCCAAAGTAGGCCAAGCTCCGTCTTATTTGCATTGAAATATGAAAGAAATCCTACTAGCACACCTTTATTTGGGAGAAACCTAGTTGAACAAAACACATCAAATTAATTAGTTGTTAAGCAAAATACTTGAAGTTCATAGCATATGACAATTGAAGACTTACCCGTTATCATCTGGCTCAATCCAAGTCTTTGTTCGAGTGCTCTCATGATTAGATTGTGCTTCACTTTCTCTAGCTACAATGCTTTCTTGGGACTAGTTTGTGTGAGGGTCAATGGGTTGGGGAGCAGGCTGCACAGTGTTGACAAAAGGGGGGTTTGAAGGATTATTGTAGGCGAATTGGCCATACATGGTAGTTTGGTTGGGAATGTATGAGGTCTGATGGTGGAAAGTCCCAAATGGAGGAGTGATGGGTCCTGAAAGACCTGGTATGTAACCAGCCATTATTGCTCCTGGCTGAACTGGGATATGAGGTACCTGGGGGGAAGATTGATCAACGTCCATTGCAGATTGATCTACAGCAGAGCTCCTATGCCCCCATCCTCTACCTAGTGTAGAGGACTTACCTCAACGAGAATTGGAATCCATACCTGAAATAGTTGACAATAAATGCAAGTACAAATATGTAACAATTGCACATATCAACCATTTACTCAGACATCATAATAGGTAGGTAACATATATTTTCAAAATTCATTCATACAATAAAACTAAAGTCACAACGAATAGTTTTCCATGTAAGTTCTCAAACACATAACAATTATTAAGCACTCAATCATCTACATCATCATCATCATCATCATCATCGTCAATGTCATCGCCATCATCATCATAAAAATGTAGATTTTTCTCTTCTTTATCTGTTTCATTACTGTCATCCCACTTAGCCTCTTCATCACCCTCATCAATAAGAGGTTTCAACACAACATTTGGGAGCGCACCAATGCAATGGGTAAAAAAGTCTCCATGAACACATGACGATCATGACTTTTCATGTTGTTGAACTTTGCCTCATTAGGGTCCACGATATTTCTCAGATTGGAGCAATATCTATCAGGCATTTGAAGTTCATTCACCCATTCACATAACTCTCTTCGTTTATCCATAGGAAGAATGAACTTCGCTTTTGGTTTAACCGTCTTACCACTAGGGCCTGGATGTAAATGTAATTCTTATCTATCACATATTTCTACAACATCCGTTCTTGATTTGGCATTGTCCTTTTTTTTCCATGAACATTCATAATAGTATTAATGATGTTTTCGAAGAAGTTCTTCTCTATGTGCTTCACATCCAAATTATGGCAGAGCAATTGGTGTTGCCAATAAGACAACTCCCAGAATATGCTCTTCTTCATCCAATTGTGCTCATTTTTCTTAAATTCTGGTACGACAAAGTCACCAGCTGTAGTTACCATTGGGTAATCTTCCACCTCTGTATAAAGTTCTTCCCCAAATAAGCGACGAGGAGGATCCCCTGTAACAATTCTGCCTTTTCTAAATACTATTCTATTTCTTCTGAACGCATGATTCCTTGGTAGAAAAGACTGGTGATAATCAAACCATAAGAATTTACCTCTATTTCTCAATCTCAAAGCCTTTTGTTGTTTCATACATACAGGACATGCCAATTGCTCATTAGTACTCCACACAGGTAGCATTCCCATACATGGGGAAGTCATTGATGGTTCATATAAGTGTAGCTTTCATCTGAAATGTATGTCCCGTAAAAATGTCATATGTTTCAACTTGAACATCCCATAAATAAGAGGTTGTAAATATATATCTATTTTGTTCTTGGGATTTTTAGGGTTGGGGATTACACAAGTAAGAATATAATGTGTGGTTATAGACATTTTAAGCGGAAAGTTATAAGGTGTAACTGCCACCAGACAAATGGAGTAAGATCTTAAAGACAAAGTATAAGGATTAAATCCATCAGCACATAAGCCAAGCCTCAACTTTTGAGGCTCTACAGCAAAATCAGGGTACTTGTTATCGAAATATTTTCATGTTGTTCCATCTGATAGATGACATAAAACATCGTCCTCATGCTAATATTCATAATGCCATCTCATGTGCTATGCGGTACTTGTTAATGCATACAACTTCTGGAGTCAAGGTTTTAACGGTATTGTTAGACTTTAATCCATAAGGACACAAGAGGAGGGATGAATTGTGTCTACCAATTTTTTGAACTGTTTCAAAAACACTCGTGAGAACTGTTTGGAGTAAGTGTTTCTAGCAAGACAGAAACCATTTATTTTAAAACACTCGTGAGACCTGTTTGTGATGCGTGTTCTCAGTGAAATAGAAACGAAAGTAATTGCGGAAATAGTAAAGGAGACACAATATTTTTACGTGGAAAACCACCTCTGGCCCAACTGAGGTGTAAAAACCACGACCTACCACTGTAGGATTTCAGCGACACTTTCACTAAACGGGCTGAACACGTTACAACCGTAACACACGTAACTTAGTCTATCCAAGGCTCTCGTTACAAACACACATCCAAAGTCTCCCTAGACTTAGACAAAACACTCACGAACACAATGTCCACACGTCTCCTAAGAGACCACGTCCAACAGTTTGGACAACCTCTAATCACTACGACGCAAAAGAGATAAAGAACACCTTACTCGAATGCTTCTAAATAAGCTAAGTGCAAGGTACAATACAGGTCCTATTATGCCAATGACAAAGACTCAATTAAGCGCACACTATGAAGGTTTTTCTCACAGGAAAAATTTAGACTCAAAGGCAATTTCAGCACCTTCAAGAACTTGTGAAAACCGATGAAAAAACCCTTAATAAGAATGGGGGATAAGTCTTCCTTAAATAAGGGATGTCAAAAATCCTGGTTCCTCTCGAATCCTTGGGCTGCAAGGAGACGAAGAAGAAGAGAACTCTTCTTTCCAAATTATAAAAGGAGATCCCTCATATCTTTTCATTTATCTTGTCTTTCCAAAAAACAAGATATACTTGGTGGATATTCTTCCAAAAGATAAAATCAAATCTGTTAACAATATTTGTAGTGAAAGAAATCCTTTTTGACTCAAATACCATTTAGGAAAGTTATTCATAATTTGTTTCTAGAAAATCGATAGTCAAAAATTCCCAAAAAATGTTTGAAAATCGAATTTATGTTCTAGTCTTAGAACACTGTAGTTCGGATCTCATGGACCAGTTCTGAGACAGTGTTCTGAGTCCTGAACCCATTCAAAGTGATTGTTAAATTGGAGATCTTCTACTTGGCATATTAACAAGAATCTACTATACATACATCCAATCCTAAGACTCTTGTTCTCAACAGGACTTCTTGTATAAGGCCATGCTTCCACTCCCCGAACTATTTGGAGGGAGTGTTCTTCACTACTTCTATCATAATTCCATGCAATCACTCCCGGAACTGTTCTGAGGGCGTGTTCTCAATTTCTTCACACGATGTCGTCATGATGCTCTAAGCTCATTCAAACTGCTCCATATATTTGTTCGAATCCTATCTCAACATACAACTCAAGCACAACACATACCTCATAACATATTGACTAGAGCATTTGGATTGTCATCATCAAAACCTTATACATTAATTGGGTCAACAATTTCCCCCTTTTTGATGATGGCAAATCAAATGACCTTAAGTCGAAACAGGAGTCAAAAGCAAGGCAGGATAGGCTGGTGCCAGAACAAACAAGGTCAAAATTTTATGTAAGGCACACAAGTAAGAGAAGCAGTAGTGAGAGGTCAACTTAAACTGGACAGACTAATCAGGACTAAGGTCTTGCTCGTCTTCCCCCTTTTGACATCGTTGAAATAGGGTCTAGAGGCCAAAGGTCTGAGGCCAACATAGATGTAATCACCATCCCAGCGGTAATGTGTGAAATAGTAGCGATACACTCAAGCATACAATACAGTAAGGATATTGGCTATCCGAGTCACGCACAAATAAGAAGCATAGAACAAGCAAAGATCATAAAACTATAAAAGTCATCCACAAACAGTCACAATCCAAGGTGTTCATACACCAGTAGGAGGAGCGATCACAAAAATAAGTAGCAAGGGGAGAGAGGAATATTCAAGTTCAAAAGGAAGGGGGAGAGAATTTAGAGGTAAGGGCAGAAATGGCAAGCATAAGGACCTCATGTCGTTGGGTATTCAGCTTCTGTTCTTCAACAAGGGCCTTCTTGAGTTCTTCAATTTCACCTTACAGGGAGAGCTGGTCCTGTATAATGGTGTTCAGAGTAGGGGTACTGGAGGATGATGGTTCCTTGAGAGCAGGGTGGAAGGGTGTTTGGAACCCCTGTTCGGAACTGGTGTTCCCACCTTTGGTCACTGGAAATCCACACCCTATTAAATTACTACCCCCTATTTCATCCGTATTCTGGAGGCTTAGTCTCTTTTGCAGTGTAATCCTGGACTGCTCAAATACTAAAGTCAGCAAGAACCCATACTCCATGTCGTGATCCTTGGACGTGTTCACAATACGGGCAATGTGGTGAATCATGATCGCGGGTAAGTTGATTTTCTCACCTTGATCCAAAAGATCAGTAAGGCACATGTCCATAGGATTAGCCAAATTACGTCCCTGACCCCTAGGAATGACATTTTTAATAACCAACCAGAACAGCAATCTATGTAAAGGGAGCATTTCCCCCTTACGCACAGATTAGGGCCTAGTGATTGTAGGGTCCTGAGCTAATCTTTGAGTTAGCTCGAGCAGTCCCTTCCCTCCCAACATAGTCTTATCCTCACGGACATACACAGCAAAAAACCATCAGCTGGCACCCCAAGCATTTCCGCTAAGTCGCCAGCATCAAACCTAAGTCTATGCCCACCAACTGTGCTGGTCACCACCCCATTGGTGACCACACAGTGGGTATAGAACTCAGCCAACTCAAGAAACAGAGCATCCACGCTGAGTGTTCGTAAACAGGTCCAACCACCCCTGAATTCTCAGTTTCTCTAGAAACACCTCAAGCCCTTGTTCCTGAAAGTAGGCTATTTTGATTACCTTCCCTCTAACTACAGATGCTTGAAGGAAGTGTTGGTATCTTTCAGGAAGGGTCATGCCCTTTTGGTTTTCTTCCTGGAGGTTTCAGAACACTCCTTTACCTGTTCAGCTGACTGTTCTGGTGCTGCTCTCTTAGGAGCAGAGGCTTTGAAAGGAGCAGGTTGAGGGGGCGTTTGGGCAGGTGTTTTGAGAGTTGTTTTGGGTGGTGTTTGGGCTGCTGTTTTATGGGCAGTTTTCTTCTACAGGGCAGGTATCTCAATTATATCCTCAAGCAGTGTGGAAACAGAGGCAGGTTCCGAACTTCTTGTTCAGCGTTGATAGATCAGAGAGTTGAGAGGGATGATGGGTGTAGTGGTGGTCTTCTTTTGGCGCTTAAAGCCAAGTTTGAAGGTTGGTTGGGGAGAGGGTGTTGCGGTTGTCTTGAACCGTATAATAGGTTCATCATCATCACTGTCCACAGTGAAAACAGGTGTAGGAACAATGCTTTCTGTGCTCTTCCCTTCCCCTAAATCCCTTTCACATTCAACAAATGCGACAGCCACCTTTTCAATTTTGGCCGGTTTGTACTCAACTAGTTCCCAACCAGTAATTGTGTTCGTAGAGGGGATCATCCTAGGGTTTAATGCAACAGACTCTAGATCTAAACTCTTCAGAAACTCAAAAATCAGAGCTGAAATAGAGTAAAAAGGGGGAGGAACAAGGCCCATACCAGGCGTTGGGTTGCTTGGCGATACCTCAGTCATAGTGTTGGACTAGTTACTCCATCTTGTTCTCGATAATCGGTCCTGGAGAGAACGTGGGCAGGAGGTCTTTCGCAAGTGGAGTTGCGGTTGCCTTGGTTGCTTGCCATTGGAGAAGTTCGAGAGAAAGAGGTTAGGGTTTTTTGGGCAAGTGGGTGGAGAGTGAAGAGAGGAAGGTTGGTGTTTTGGGAGAGAGAAAGTAGAAGGGGAGGTAGTCGGACAGTTGCTTTTATTTTAAAGGAGAAATTTCCTCTTCTACTTACTTTCCCGCCGCGCCACTTTACTAGTGTATTTGCAAGCAAGGATCGGATTAGTTCCCATATCTTGTTCTGACTGCTAAATATTCGGTGTCTCGGGACAATAACGGCAATATCATTAGATGTCAGCAAGTGTCAGCAATTCATATTCCACACATGTGCCAGCAATAACACAATTTTTTGACAACATCTTCTGAAACACATTTTATTTGGCCTAGTTTCTTTAACTAGTCAATCATTGGGGGATAAATAAGCATGTTCAAGTCCCTTTAATCATACCCAATTCAAGTCTATTCCTCTTAAACTGTTCTCTACTCAATGCCTTTGTAAATATATCAACAATTTGTCTATTAGTGGCACAAAAATTCAATGAAATTAAGCCCTTTTCAACATTGTCTCTCAAAAAGTCATGACGTATGTCAATATGCTTAGTCCTTTTGTGTTGACATGGATTTTTGGCGATGTTAATTGCACTTGTGTTATCACAGAATATGGGAATGCACCCTGTGTCAATACAAAAGTCCTTGAGTTGTCTTATCCACAACAGTTGAGCACAACACGAGGTAGCTGCCACATATTCGGCTTCTGCTGTAGACATGGCAACGGAGTGTTGTTTCTTGGTTGCCCAAGATACCAAACAGGGTCCAAGAAAGTGAGCCATACCTGAGGTGCTTTTCCTATTAATTAGGAATCCACCACAGTCAACATTTGCATACCCAATGAGATCAAAGTTGTACCCTCGAGGATACCAAAGTGCCAACTTAGGAGTGTGTTTTAAATACCTTAGAATCCGTTTTACAGCTTTCAAATGTGTTTCTTTAGGATTTGACTGAAAACGGGCACTCAAACCAACACTGAAAACAATGTCAAGTCTACTAGCGATCAGGTACAGAAGCGAGCCAATCATGCCCCTATATAATTTTTCTTTGACTGAAGGTGTAAACCTTGTCGAGAGCTACAAATTTAACCACTAATTCGGTTATTAAATGCTTGTTATAGCATAGGAAAGTAGGGATCGATCCACGAGGAAATATTGTTTTAAAAAGGCTAGCTTAATCCTAAATGATTTTACTAATCCAATTTATTAAATCTAAACTTAATAATTCTAAAATAATAAAAATCTAAAGAATAAAAAATCTAGAAAAGTACCCAATGATGTTCCTAAATATTCTGAATCATATTCTAGAAATAAAACAGTAAAACGATTCCCTAAATAATTTAGACAAATAAAAACAGAATAGTAACTTAAATTCTAATTAGAAATCAATAACAGCAAATAATAGTCAGAAAATAAATATTAAAAATGTCAAACAGTAACCTAAAATATTATAATTCAGGTCTATAAGCTTATAAGTTCTAAATTGTATCTAATTTATTTTAGAAAAATCAGATCACAAAATTAGCACAGAATATCAAGCAGAATACTAAATCTGAAATTAGAAATAAAATAATATGCATCAATCTAAATACAAAAATAATTACGAAAATTACCCTAATTCTAGGACACAACTTTCTGGACCTAACAATGCCTAATAATCGTGAATTAATAATTAAAATCGAAATTTTCAGAATTAATAACCTAAACACCTGCTCATATCAATTTCACAAAATAATTCTGAAAATTTATCAAATAAATTCCAAAAATTACGAAATTTAATATGAGCAGACTAAGACACTATATAAACCCTACAAATTAATAAAAATATAAAAATAACAAAAATAACTATTTTTAGTCTAAGTTCTAACAAACCGGTAATTAAATACTAAAACTGAATGTAAATCAATCTAAAATTATAACCACTCTAAAAATCAAAATCTAAGCTATCTAAAATTACCTAGACACTCCTAAAAGACTTATATTTATGGGGGGTCGATTGAAACTATATTGAAGCTAATAAAACTAGAACAAAAATCAACAAACTAATTAAATTAATTCTAAGCAATAAATAATAATCAAAAGTTATCAAATTTATGAAGGATACTTAGTATAATCTCAATCCACCACGCAAATTAATATTTATCATTAACACACAAGTTAATTTCATTCTTGAGTTAAACTGTAGAAGATATTCACTAGCGGTTCTTCCCCATTTTTCCTTAGATTTTAGTTTACTTAGGTCCAACCCTAATATAAACCCTACTAATTTGATAATCTTTACACCAGCGCAAAAATTTAACCAAATTAGAGCATTAAGAATTAGAAAAACATCATTTAACACTTTGTAACCAATTTACCAGCAAATCGATTTAACAAATATCTAAAGCGATTATCTAATTAAAAGAGATGGGTTTGAGTCATCCATGATTAATTAGGGTGATACCTAGGCCTAAAAGATGATAGATTTTACGTATTATAATCTTCTAAACTATCAATCGAAATTGTATTTAATCAACTAGCATGCATTCTAATCGATTTAACACAAATTTCATAAACGATGAACGCTAATCGCTAAAGAATCATGAATAGAAATCAACTAGGCATTAAAGCATAAAACTTGTTTCAAAATAATTAATTTAGCATGGCTTCAAGAATATTATACTAAGTATAAAAAAAAAGTACTCACTCATATTAAAAATAAAATCACAAAAATCACCTAAGTAATTCATGTTTAATAATTAACTAAATAAGAAAAAAGAAATAAAACAAAATAAAACTAACGTAATGACACCAAAAAATGAAGAAAAATAAACAAAGACTAAGAGAAAATAAAAACTACTTGAAGAAGATGGAGACCGTGGGGGTGGACGATGACGATGCGATGATGATGGTGATGATCGATGATGATGGTGGGGAAGGGGCTTTGAGGGTGTGCGTGAAAAGGTGAGGAGATGATGGTGACGAGCTGATGATGCGTGGTGAAGATAGACGATGATGAAGAGAGTGATGAGATGAGGAGGAGGAGTTGATGATGATGATGAAGGAGTTGATGATGCGTGGGAGGGGCGTGAAGATGATGCTGCGTGGGGGTGTTGTGAGAAGAGGATGGTTTTTGGAAAGGAAGAAGGTGGAGTGTGATATGATGAAGATGGTGATGATGGTTGATGATGATGAAAGAGCTGATGATGCATAGGAAGATAGAAGATGATGAAGAGGGTGATGAGATGATGATGAGGAGCTGATGATGATGATGAAGATGGAAGATGGTGATGAAGGGCAGCCGTGGGGTGATGGTGATGGGATGGTGATGAGAGATGAATATATAATGAGTATGGTGAGGCTAGGGTTAGTGTCTTAGGGTTTTCTTCTCCTTTCTTGCTCAGGTTTCTTCTTCCTCGAGACTTCTAGCTTTTCACCAACCCTTGAAACCCTAGTTCAATATAATAATTATGAAAATAACATTTTCTATAATTATTATTTTGGACCGTCTTGTAGTCAAGTGTGTAAAACCCGAGCTTCTACGTCCTCTCTTCTCCTCTTTAATAAATTGATATTAACCGTGAAAAATATATCAAACAAAACAAATTAAATGAAATAAAATATATAATATACTTGAAATAATTATAAAAATAATGCATGATTTTTGACTTAACAGAAGGGCTCCCATCATCTTCAACCAACCTAGTTGAAGGAGAGATGGGTGTGTCTATGGGCTTAGCCGACTCCATACCAAACCTCTTAATTAACTCCCTGACATATTTTTGTTGATGAATCGTAGTTTCGTTCAAGGTTTGCTTGATTTGTAAGTCTAGGAAAAAGTTAAGCTCACCCATCATGCTCATCTCAAACTCACTCTTCATCAAATTTGAAAAATCATCACACAAGTGATTATTGGTTGCACCAAATACTATGTCATTGACATATATTTGCACAATCAACAAATGTTCCCCTTTGTTTTGAGAAACAAGGTATTATCAACCTTGCCTCTTTGAAAACCATTATTAATTAGAAATTTTAACAAATGTTCATACCAAGCTCTAGGAGCTTGTTTTAGACCATAAAGCGCTTTGTCAAGTTTAAACACATGATTAGGCAATTAGTGCTTTTCAAAACCAGGGGGTTGGCTTACAAATACCTCCTCTTTAAGGTATCTATTGAGGAATGCACTTTTGACATCCATTTGGTATAGCTTGAAGTCCATGTGTGCTGTAAAGGCTACCAAGTCCGGATAGCCTCAATCCTAGCAACAGGTGCAAATGTCTCCTCATAGTCAATCCCTTCTTCTTGGTTATAGCCTTGAACCACCAGCCTGGCCATGTTCCTAGTGATTGTTCCGAACTCATCCAACTTGTTCTTGAACACCCACTTGGTACCAATTATTGATCTGTCTTTTGGCCGTGGTTCAAGGTGCCAAACTTTGTTCCTTTCAAACTGATGGAGCTCTTCTTCCATGGCAATAACCCAATCTGAATCTGCAAGAGCTTCATGAATATTTTTTGGCGCAATGTTAGATGGAAACGCATAGTAGGCACAATAGTTTTTGACATTAGACCGAGTTTGCACCCCTGTGTTAATATTAGATATAATCAGATCGAGAGGGTGCGAGCTCTGATGTTTCCAAGCTCTAGGAGTAGGAGGAGATGCAGACAGTCTCTCCTGGACACTTGATGAAACAGGGTATGGATCTATTCTGGAGCCTGTTCCCACAGCTGTTCGAGAAGGCTCAGGATGAGTTGATCGGTTTTGTCTCAGTTTAGATTCAGCAGAGCTTCCCCCTGATTGGTTGGCTTCTTGTCCAGCTTTTAGATTTTCAGATCCAGAACTTGTTTCACCTTCAGGAAACTTACCATTTTCTTCCATGGAGTTTTGAGTGAGTGAAGAGTCTTTCCTTACAAGACCCAGTTGGAATTCTTCATCCTGTACATCATGCTCAACCAAGGAGTTAGATTCATCAAACAAAACATGCATACTTTCCTTAACATATAAGGTTCTTTTGTTGAACACTTTATATGCCTTACTGTGTGAGGAGTATCCTAAAAATATGGCTTCATCACTCCTTGGGTCAAACTTTCCTAAGGATTCCTTCCCATTATTGTGCACATAGCATTTACATCCAAACAGCCTCAAGTGCATGATATTGGGTTTTCTTCTTTTGAAAAGTTCATAGGGAGTCTTGTTGAGTATAGGTCTGATCATGCATCTATTTATAATGTGACTTGATGTATTCAATGCCTCTGCCCAAAAGTTTCTAGGAAGACCACTAGCGACAAGCATTGTCCTAGTCATGTCTTCTAGAGTACGATTTTTACGTTCTACCACCCCGTTCTGTTGGGGTGTTCTTGGGGCAGAAAAATTGTGATCAACACCATCTTCATTACAATAATCACTGAAGCTTGAGTTTTCAAATTCTTTGCCATGGTCAAACCTTAGACTTACTAATGGGTGTCCTACTCTCTTTTCAATTTTCTTAAGAAGCACAAGAAACTTCTCAAAGGATTCATCTTTTGATGCCAAGAATAAGGTCCAAGTGAATCGAGAGTAGTCATCCGCTATGACAAACACATACTTCTTCCCACCTCTACTTGTGATCTTCATAGGACCACATAGATCAACATGTAGAAGTTCAAGAGGTCGGGAAGTGCTCACATATTTCTTTGACTTGAAATAAGTCCTTACTTGTTTTCCTTTAGCACAAGCGTCACACACCTTGTCATCATTGTACTTGATGGAAGGTAGTCTAACTACTAGGTCTTTAGAAACAAGTTTGTTCAAAAGAGAGAGACTTGCATGACCTAGCCTTTTGTGCCAAAGCATAGCATCATCCTCAAGAGCACTTAAACAAGTCACATGATTGTGGGGAAGTGAGAGAACACAAGCTTTATACACATTGTTGTATCGCTTCCCCTTCAATACAACATCGCCGGATTTGACATTGGTAATCCAACACTGATTTGAAGAAAATTCAACATGATTACCACAGTCACAAAGTTGGGATATGCTTAGCAGATTGTGTTGTAATCCATCAACCAAGTACACATTATCAATGGAGTGAGAGAGTGATTTACCTATCTTACCTATACCGACAATTTTCCTAGACTTGCTGCTTCCAAATGCCACTCTCCCTCCATCAAAAGCTGTAAGTGAGAGGAAGTTTGATCTATCTCCCGTCATGTGCCTTGAGCAACCGCTATCCAAGAACCATAGTTGGTTGCCTCCTCTCACTTTAGCCTGCAAAACAACTAAGTGTTAGTTTTGGAAACCCAGATCCACTTGGGTCCTATTCCTTTGGTCATAGAGATTAACTCATCTTTTTTAATCCATATTTGCTTAACATAAATAGAGTTTCTTTCCATGGCCTTTTTTCTTATAGGGCAGGCATATCAATGATGACCAGTCTTACCACAATGAAAACATATTATATTTTCAGGAAGTCCAACATATTTCTTGCTAAGTGGTTTAGTGACACGCCTACTCACAAATCCTAGTCCCCTTTTATTACGACTGTGGTGAGTGTTTAACTAATTAAGAGCTTCTGAGGAGCTACTCCAGCGCCTGTTCTGAATAAGGTCGGATTCGGCCTTCTGGAGCTTTTCCTCCAACAAGCTGTTTTCAGTACTGTTTCTAAGCCTGTTCTGAACTAGGTCAGATTCGGTTTCCAGAAGCTTCTTAAGTAATTTATTGTTCTCACTCTCCAACAGTTTTATCTTACTCTCTAGTTCTCGAGACTTACTTTGCACCTTTGAGAGTTCAGTGTTAAACACTTCCTCTCTTTTGTCCATTAGGTCAAGGCTCTTCCTTAAGGCAACAATTTCTTCATCCTTTTTAGCCGTGAAAGCTACATTAGTTTGTTCAAGTTCCAGGATGGTCTTCTCAAACACTCGAACATCCTTTTTTAACTTTGAACAAGTATATTTAAGCATGTAATTCTCAGTGCTTATTGCCTCACATTCATCCATCAAGGAAAACAGTATTTTTAAAATTTTTCTTTTGTTAAGACCACTAACCCTTTCCTTGATCTGAGACATGTTCTCATCTGATTCTGAGTCAGTATCAGAATCGCTTTTGGCCATGAGTGCCACTGCTTCAACTTCGCCTTGGGAGCTATCCTCTTCTTCAGAACTTTCACCCCAAGTTGCGACCATTGCTTTAGTGAATCGCTTGGCAGAACCACTCAGCTGTGGTTTCTTTCCTTGGTTTCTGAACTATTCTGACGCCTGTTCTTTCTTCTGCATGGGAGAATACTTCACAATATGATCGTGTTTTCCACAACTGAAGCATCCAGGATTTTGATCTTGGTCATTGTTTCGTGCTTTGCTGTTGTTCCCCTTCTTGATGCTCTTTCCAACCTTTTTGAAAAATTTCTTAAACTTACGAGTTACAAAGGCTACATCTTCCTCGTTTATATCCGAATCATCACTCCCCATAGCCTTTAGAGCAAGGCCTCGATCTTTCTTTACTTCTTATTTCGTCTGAGAGTTTTTCCTCAACTTGTAAGTTTGTAGATTCCCAATGAGCTGGTCCAAAGAGATTTCATCCATGTTCTTTGCTTCTTGGATGGCTGTAACTTTCGTTTCCCAGGAATGAGGTCAAAACCATAGGATTTTCCTTACTAATTCTTCGATGGTAAAGGACTTTCCCAAGGATTTCAACTCATCAGTGATGTGGGTGAAACGAGTATACATATCCATCACTGTCTCTTTGTCACTCATTTCAAACAGTTCGTACTTTCTCATTAGTAGCTCAATCTTGGACTGTTTGATTTGGTTGGTTCCCTTGTGAGCCACACAAAGAGCATTGTAGATTTCCTTTGCTGAATCACACTTTGAGATGCAAGTGTACTTGTCCGGACCAAGGCCAAAGTATAGCAATTTCTTGGGCCTGATGTTTTTCTCCAATTTCTTGAAGTCATCTGAGTCAAACTCAATTGGCTTCTTAGGAACTGTTTTGGCTTCTTCTGTGGTTTCATTGGAATGTAAGGACCATTCTCAATGATCATCCACATCTCATAATCATCAGCTTGAATGTAGTTTTCCATTCGGTTTTTCCACCAGTTATAGTGCTGACCATTAAAGTATGGAGGACGAGTCACAGATTGACCCTCTAAGATTCCTTGTGGTGCACTCATCTTTTCAGGATCTCTCAAGGTGTTACCCTAGGTGTGAGAACTCTCGCTCTGATACCACTTGTTAGATTTTAATCCACAAGGACACAAGACGGGGTGAATTGTGTCTACCAATTTTTCGAACTGTTTCAAAAACACTCGTGAGAACTGTTTGGACTAAGTGTTTCTAGTAACACAGAAACCAAACTTATTTCAGAACACTCGTGAGACCTGTTTGTGATGCATGTTCTTTGTGAAACAGAAACGAAAGTAATTGCGGAAATAGTAAAGGAGACACAATATTTTTACATGGAAAACCACCTCTGGCCCAACTGAGATGTAAAACCACGACCTACCTCTGTAGGATTTCAGCAACACTTTCACTAAACGGGTCGAACACGTTACAACCGTAACACACGTAACTTAGTCTACCCAAAACTCTCGTTACAAACACACAAGCAAAGTCTCCCTAGACTTGGACAAAACACTCACGGACACAATGTCCACATCTCCTAAGAGACCACGTCCAGCAGTTTGGACAACCTCTAATCACTACGACGCAAAAGAGATAAAGAACACCTTACTCGAATGCTTCTAAATAAGCTAAGTGCAAGGTACAATACAGGTCCTATTATGCCAATGACGAAGACTCAATTAAGCGCACACTATGAAGGTTTTTCTCACAGGAAAAATTTAGACTCAAAAGCAATTTCAGCACCTTCAAGAACTCGTGAAAACCGATGAAAAAACCCTTAATAAGAATGGGGGATAAGTCTTCCTTAAATATGGGATGTCAAAAATCCTTGTTCCTCTCGAATCCTTGGGTTGCAAGGAGACGAAGAAGAGGAGAACTCTTCTTTCCAAATTGTAATAGGAGATCCCTCATATCTTTCCATTTATCTTGTCTTTCTAAAAAACAAGATATACTTGGTGGATATTCTTCCAAAAGATAAAATCAAATCTGTTAACAATATTTGTAGTGAAAGAAATCCTTTTTGACTCAAATACCATTTAGAAAAGTTATTCCTAATTTGTTTCTAGAAAATTGACAGTCAACAATTCCCAAAAAAGTGTTTGAAAATCGGATTTATGTTCTAGTCTCAGAGCATTGTAGTTCGGATCTCATGGACCAGTTCTGAGACAGTGTTCTGAGTCCTGAACCCATTCAAAGTGAATGCTACATTGGAGATCTTCTACTTGGCATATTAACAAGAATCTACCATACATACATCCAATCCTAAGACTCTTGTTCTCAACAGGACTTCTTGTATAAGTCCATGCTTCCAGTCCCAGAACTGTTTCGATGGAGTGTTCTTCACTGCTTCTGTCATAATTCCATGCAATCACTCCCAGAACTGTTCTGAGGGAGTCTTCTCAATTTCTTCACACGATGTCATCATGATGCTCTAAGCTCATTCAAACTGCTCCATATATTTGTTTGAATCCTATCTCAACATACAACTCAAGCACAATACATAGCTCACAACATATTGACTAGGGCATTTGGATTGTCATCGTCAAAACCTTATACATTAATTGGGTCAACAGGTAAGTAATGCATCCTTAAGTATGGCAATGGATTTTGATTCCTTTGTTATGACCTTTGCCTCTTCCATCTTGAATGCCCACAAAACTTGCATGCATCTAGGTTTGCGTCCTCCTTAAACAATAGCATGCAACCTTTACAGCAATAGTCCATGTGTACCACATCGTTGCTGAGATCTTTAACAACCTTCTTCGTTTTTCCATAGTTGTTTGGCACGTGGTTGTTAGGCGGACACATCTCTTTCATTAGTTGAACAATTTCATTGAAATAGTTTTGTGACATGTTATAATCAGATTTGATACTCAACAGTCTCATTGCAGCTGAGAGCTTATTATGGGTGGAACAACCATCATATAAGGGTTGTTGAGCAGCTTGCACCATATTATGAAATGGTTCTCAGCAAGCACTTGACTTCTCCTCCCTTACATTTTGATTTGCCATTATAGCATCACCAACCATGTACTCCACACGATCTACGTATGAATCGCTGAAGTCATTATTAATAGGACCTGAACCTCCAACTTCAGGAATTCCACAATTTGAATACCCAAAATCATATTGCTCAGGTATCCAATACCAATTCCCTTTCACAAAACATTTGTACATAATGTGCATCTTGACTTCATCGGGTGTTAAGCACAGCCTATTTATGCATTTAACACAAGGACACTTATACTTTCCCCCCATTTAGAAATTCTGCCTGCCTACGTCCAAATTCATCAAATTTATCTACTCCATTTAGAAAGTCTTGCGTATAATCACTAAGATTAGGCAATAATCTATTATACATCCACCTACGATGTGGAGGACCACTCATATTTTACTCAAACAACAATAACCACATAAGTTATTTCATACGAATTAATTTTAATTTAAATAATAATAATAATTATGTAAATTACTCAATTATATATGTGTAATATTTATCCCAACTTCAGAAAACTATTCATATTACTTATAAAACTTCAGAAAATAATAACCATTCATATTACTTATAAACTTCTACAAATTGGCTTATATTCTTACGAATTTCAGAAAAGTAATAACTCATCCAAACTACAGCATTTTATTCCGCCAACATATCAAATTTTAACTTAAAATTACCAAACCTAAACCTAAATTACACTGGGCAAAATCTTAAAACAAATTAGAACAATAACTTCACACCAATATCACATTTCAACAAAGTTATGAATTGATGCATTTCATTCCACCAACAAATCAAATTTTAACTTCAAATTTCTAAACCTAAATGTACATTACATTGGGCAACATCTTTAAGCAAACTAGAGCAATAACTGCATCCAAATATCACATTTCAACAAAAATATTAACTAAAGCATTTCATTCCACCAACATATCAAATTTTATCTTCAAATTACCAAACCTAAACCCTAAATTCCGTTAAGCAAAATCTTAAACCAAATTAGAGCAAGAACTTCACACAAATGTTCCATTTCAAACAAAGTACGAACTAAATCATTTCATTCCACCAACAAATCAAATTTCAATTTCAAATTACCAAACCTAAACCTAAATGACATCGGGCAAATTCTTAAAACAAATTAGATCAATAATTTCACACAAATACCACATTTCAAGAAACATATGAACTAATTATGAAATTCTAACAATGTAACATAAAATTTGTAGAAATTAAAACTAGTTTAATTGATAAATTTACCCAACTATTTGTTAAAATAACCGGTGATCGGTGGGGAAGGGCGGTGGCGGCTGGCAGTGGGATAGGGTGGCGACAAGGCTCTGGTGACGGTTGGCGGCGGTCACGGCGATAGGGACAGCGGGGTAGGGGCGTCCGGTGGTCTCGCAACGACTCTCTCTCTCTCTCTCTCTCTCTCTCTCTCTCTCACTGCGATTTTCGATCGGGGGAAATGAGGAAAGTGAACCAAATCTGGTTCACCTAAAACAAGTGATGACGGAATTTTCGTCGCTTAGCAAAAAAAAAATAATTGGTGATGGAAATTCCATCGTAAGTACTAATGTGTGGCAACGGAATTATTTTTCCTTTGCCAGATCTGTCTCTGATTCAGACTTTTTTCTAGTATAACTTTTCCGTTGCCTGTTTCGTCCCCCGTTTCGTCGCCAATTTAGTCGCTGCTTAAGTCCGTCACTGAATTTCGTCGTTATTTTGTGTTTTTTAGCTGTGTTTCCTCCACATTTCTACTAACAAACCAAGGTATGCATCAAAATTTCAGTTATTTTTGCATTTTTATTAATCTTTTTATAAGGGTTCTATTAAATTATCATCATGAATGATTAAAGATGAAAAATATATGTATACATTGGTATTCTAGTGTTTGTGAGTAGATATGGAGTAGCAAGTAAGTACCACTTGAATATTTTATTTTATTTTGTTAGTGTTGAGTTGAATGAATAGCAATGGATCCATTTACACCCATGGTTGTCTTGCCAGCTAGCAAGGAAGTAAGTTGCCAAGTACCATTAAGTTCTAAGACTCTCAACTCTTCATTAATGGCTAAGCACTACTTTGCATCCTGGATTGCTTAAAGGATATAAGACAGGGCATTGATATAAGATTTGTAATGTGGGGAAAGATGCCCATAGGAAATACAATTGCTTAAAGGATATGTCACATTGGAAGCCCCAGACTCAGACACATCTACATTTGCAAAATCCTGAAGCCAAGAGGTGGTTTACTAGGTCTAGTAGACCTCCTTACAATAGTCTGTGATGGTGGCTGAGTTATTGTAGTTGTGTTGCTGATGGTAGCTGAATCAGAGATAGGAGATGGACTAGGATCACTCAAGGCATCCTGACCTGAGCCAGACACTTCATTCAAAGAAGCAGATTGGAGAATATCTGATAGAATATCTAGAGAATTAAGGTGTAGGTAGTCATCAACCCAGGTGTGTATGCCTCTCATAGGGGAAGGAAGAGGCTACATATACTGAGACAAACTAGATTGTTTATAGGGAAAGATATGTTTAGCAAAGTTAATATCTCTTGAAACAAACAAATGTTTAGTGAGCATATTCATAAGAATATAACCTTTCTGATTTTGTGGATATCCCAGAAACAAACAAGGTACACCCCTTGGTTGAAATTTGTCAATGGTTCTCATAGGATTAGAGGCAAAAGCCAGGCAACCAAACACTCTTAGGTTTACATAACTAGGGGTTTTGTGGAATAACATTTCAAATGGTGTTTTGTTGTACAAAACAGAAGAAGGTAATCTATTGATGATGTGTGTAGCAGCTAACACACAGAACAGTAGTGTAATGGTAAAGAAGCATGGAATCTCAAAACTCTAGACATTTTAATCAAATGTCTATGTTTTCTTTCTACTATGTCATTTTGTTGAGGCTATCAACACATGTAGGTTGATGGACCAGACCATAAGTTGCAAAAAATTGCTTACAAAGAGATTATTTCAACTGAAGGAAGTGGATACATCAGTAATAATTAACTTCTCTAATTTTTATAAACTTCATCTAGGCCATTCAGAAATTGAAACAGTTTTGTTCTTCTCTCTGTCTAGCTCGAACAGTCAAAAACTGAGATACATCCTCAGCTGTTGTGCTCAACTTAGGCAGTTCATCCACTGCATCAAGTTCTTCCCAAATAGCCTTGATTCTAGTGTAGTAATAACTTATTTTGCAGCCATCTTGCATGATGAAATAAACTTCTTTGTTCAATTGACATTTCCTGGATCCATTGCTTACAGCAAACCTTTTCTCCAATTATTTCCAGATTTCAGCAGCAGATTGAACCAATAAAATAGATCTAACTATAGCATCACTTACATTGTTCATCAGCGAGGAAATGACCAGATTGTTACATGAATCCCACTGTTCAACTTTCACTGCATCATTAGTTGATCTTCCCAGTGTTCCATGAACAAATACAAATTTTCTCTTCATGGATAAGCTAATCTCCATAGCTCGTTTCCATGATCCATAATTTCCAAAACCAGTAAGTTTTTCCTTGGTTTTCACAAAATTTGGTCCATTAGATGGATGGATAAACAAAGGATTTTGAAAATCATTCAATCGTAGGTTACAATTTGAGTTTGCACTCATTCTGGCCTGATTTTGTGAACGATAGATGCTCCTAAATCACAATGAAAGAGCTGAATCGATTGATGAAGCCGATCAATCGGTTGAATGTAGAAATATAATATGTTTTTGATTGTAATGAAGTCTTGATCATTTGACAAATCAATTCAAACAATCGAAGAAGACAAAATATCTGAATTTTGATTAAGGATCATATGCTTCGATACCATGTTAAGTTGAATGAATAGCAACGGAGGAAGAGAATGTTTAGAAAGAGAAACTCCATCCTCATTCAATGAAAAAGGCATGCAGTTCCTAGCTGATATTTATATCTGCTTCTTACACCGATGATGTCTTAGCTTAGTGGCAAAGACTGAGGTACTAGGTATATTAGGTTTTAGGTTCGATTCCCCCCTCGATTGTATTGTATTGCTCTTTGTGGCTCTTACGGACCAAAAAAAAAAGCTTCTTACAAGCAAGGATAACTAAGCAAAAACAATATAACAGAATGAGAAAAATGAGGCAACAAACTGCAGCATTCTATTACTACTGTGCTAACCACCTAGCCACATCACTACAATTTATTCCATATCAAAATATCTGTAAAATATCTTCTTCTTCTCTTCTACAATTAGAATGAGTAAGATGTCATCCAATTAGACCTTGCACACCCATGAGAATAAAAAGGGCAAGTAACTAGCAAGTACTGCTTGACGATTTTGGAGTATTGTAACAATCCAAAAGCAAAAGGATTGTCACAATACTCCAAAATCTTCTAAAGAAATATTAATTCTTCTTAAATTCATATCCAAGTGAAGGAACACAAATCCCTCCATCTTTCATACCATTGAAACAAGCATACATCCTTTTTTAAACTAAAAAAATTCTACATTCTCCCCCCCCCCCCCCTTTTTTTTTGAATATGGAGTTGTAGATGCTAAAATTACATCACCTTTCTGACTTCCCCCCAATGCAAGTTTGCAACCACTTCACGTCATTTTTGTTTTTTAAATAGTTGGGTTTTAGCCTTGGAATTAGGGAACCCTCACCTCACCATGCAATTGTTATATGTACACCTGGGCACAAGAATATGGTATACACCATCAGCCCGACTCAAAAGTTACGTGTCGCTTAGCAAGCGCAGCCCAAAAGAGGTGAACAACCTGAGCGGAAATAAATATTTTGTCTTGGAAAATTTTTACATTATTACATTACAAATAATGTGATGTGGTGATTAATAGTTAACCTTTGTGTCTTAAGGTCTGAAGTTTGAGCATTGCTAAGCACAAGTTGCATTGTGGTTTGTTTTGAAATTTTTTTACCTCGCCATGATTTTCTTAGAAATATTTGTTAGTTTTTTTTTTTAAAAAAAAACCTATACTATATTTGTCAAAGTTTAGTTCTCAATCATATTTTGTTCACCAAAAATTGTTCACTACAAATTAAGCTGTTGTTAACTTAAAAATTAGCCTATTGTTCATGAAAATACATCTATTGTACATTAAAAATTAATCAAATGTTCACTAAAAGATACCCTATTGTATGCTTAAAATAAACCTATAGTTTACTAAAAATTAAATGTATTTTTTTTATGTTGCCATCCTTTTTTCTTCAAATTTTGGTTATTTGTTTAGGAAAAACTATATTCCTTTTGTCAAAGTTTCGTTCCCATTCATATATTATCCACAAAAAATTGATCACTAAAAATTAAACTATTGTTAACTAAACTACTAATCTATTGTTCACAAAAATGCGTTCTATTGTACACTAAAAAATAACCTAGTATTCACTAAAAGATAACATATTGTATACTACAAGTTAATCTATTGTTCATCAAAACTTAAAGGCATAATTTACTAAAAATTAACCTAATGCTCCCTAAAAGATAACCTATTGTACACTAAAAATTAGCCTATTGTTCACTAAAAATTAAATATTGTTTATTAAAAACTAACCTTTTGTTCACTAACTAATAACCTATGATACACTAAAAAATAGCCTATCGTACACTAAAAATTAAAATATTCCTATCCAATAATATTATAAAGTTTAAGCTATTTTTCATTCCTCTTTTTTTTTTTTTCTCTAATCTCATTGAGTTTTCAATCTCAATCTCAACCTCAAATAAAACATTGAATATATTTTTAAGTGTAGTAGGAGTAGATAAACAATAGGCATCAAATCGAACACATCCAAAAAAATATTTAAAACAAAAGAAAAGAATATAACGCCGAAAAACAACCAAAAAAAAATTGTAATATGTCCAAGGAAAGCCAAACCCACAACCTCTACAATCTAGCCCACTCCCTTACGAGTACACGTCAGTCCTTTACTCAGCTCGTGTTTGCAAAGAGCGTGTACAATGCTCATGTGTCGCAGCGTTTATAATATAATTTGCCACTCACCATGTGGTCCACTGTAGCTATCAGTGATCCACCTTTCCTCCGTTACTACTAAATCTTTTTCTAAATGAAATGACGTCATACTTCCTTTCCTTATCCTCACCTAAAAGTCTAAAATTTCCAACATTTTTCTGGCTGTAGATTGATTGGTACCTTCTCCCATGCCTATCGAATCGATATCCTTTTTTTTTCTTTTAAAAATCTTTGATCTTTCATTAATGTAGTCAAATTATCACTGTATTCATTATCTTTTAAATTATTTTCATACGCCTTTTTCATTTATAAATTTCAAACTTGAAATTTTGTTGAGAACTTAAGAAAAAATGTGCAACTTCGGGTGTGTTTGGTAGGAGGAAAATCATTTTCCTGGAAAATAATTTTTCCATTTTACGTCGTTTGGTAAAACAAGGAGAGAAAAATCATTTTCAGGAGAAAATCATTTTACTCCATTTGAAGAAAATTATTTTCCCTTGAAAAAGTAGGAAAAATGATTTTCCAAGCCCAATTTTCGTTACCCAATTTTGTCTCTCGTTCTATTTTCTTTTAATTGAGCCTAGAATCACTCTATTTTCATTCTTATTTTGTCTCTCATTCTTCCCCTCTTCTTCATGTTATCATGTTCATCGATGATTTCTATCGTTAATCTCTGTAATTATTTTTTGACTTCTCTGTTCTTGTTACAGTTGCCCTTTTGAAGAACTTCACAATCTGAGACACCCATCGTCTCCCTGTTCGTCATTTTCTTTAATATCTGGATTTAATATCACTTAAAGTCAATTGGGTAATCCTTGGGAATAGTGAACAAATTGAGATTCATTAATGTTGACTCTCTCTTTTGCTGGGTTTGTTACTAGATATATTTCTTACTGATGTTTTGGGTTTGATTTTGAAGAGGAGAGAGAAACAGAATTCGTTGGTTGGGTCGGATCAGAGTAGTGAGCAGGGAAGGGGATTGATGGTAAAAAGAAATGAAGTGAGGACAGGGGTTCATTCTATCAAATAGCAAAAAATGAAGTGGAAAGAAAATAATTTTTCATTCTACCAAACAGCTGAAAATGTAAGTGAAAAATCATTTTTCTTGAAAAAATATTTTTGCCCCCTACTAAGCACACCCTTCATTAAAAGGGAATTCATGATTGTTCCCAAGTGGAATGATCTTACTAAGACAAAGTTATATGCTAGTTTACTAAGTAGTCTGAGTTGGATACTTTAGTTACTTCTTTTAATCATGAGAAATATTTTTTCATGAAAAATGAGGATTTTTTTCCTCCCTCAATAATGTTGAAACTCTCAAAATATTAGGTATCTACTACCGTATGCATTACCAAATATGTTTATTTTATTTTTTCTAATATCATGCTTCTCAAAGTTAATTACTAATAGTATGTTCCTTAATTATTTAATAAAAAAGAAGCACATAAATCAACTCTTTATTTAATAAAAAAAGAAGCACATAAATCAAATCATTCATTTTTGCTTTTAAAAAACTCTACTTCAAGATAATTTTAATAAACATCACTGTATTTGTGCCGAGTTCTTTTAGTTTCTCTTAAACTTGGTACATGGTACTACCTTTCGTAATTTTTATATTTCTCATGTGCTCAGTTTCGTAGCCTTTAACTTCCATTTTCAAAACTTGAAAATATATTTATTTAGTCATACAGGAAATTAGGGTGTAAATGAAGGAAAATCAGCCTACTGTTGGACATGGAATCTTCAAAGCGGATTAGAAAAAACATCTACAAAACAGCAACTCGGATCCGTGGCGCAATGGTAGCTCGACTCCAGAATCGAATGTTGCGTGTTTGATTCACGTCGGGTTCAAAACTCGATCCATAACGCGGTCATGCGTTTTTGGTTTTTTCCCTCTCTCTCTTTTTTCCCCCCTGCCCTTTCATATTTTCTGCCATCCTATTCTGCACGGACTTCGCCTTCAAAAATAGATCATCAGGGATTCAAATGCCGAAAAAGATTTGAGGGATTAACAAGTTTTATTTTGATTTTATATGATGTTTAATATCAGTAGGAATTTTAAATCAGAAATTAAATCAAATTATAGTGATTCAAACTCCATAATGTTAACCCATAATGACTAGTACAGTTGACTTATTGTGCTTGGTTGGCGAAAAATAGTAGCCTAAAACAATTGTTATCAATAAAAAATATTCTTAAATGGAAGCTTCATCATGCTTCTCAATTATTTAAATAAAAAGAATCCCTATCTAACTACTAAAAAAGTTTTCTACCTCCGTCTGAATCAGATAAAAGAAGTGTGGTCTTTAGATCTTCCCTTCTGATCTGTCTTCTTGTTATTTTCCTTATTTGCAAAGTCATTTTGACATCTACCTTTGTACACTTTTAAGTAATACATTTGTCACAGAAAATTAGTCAAAGTTAATTGGAAAATGACATACTCATTATTAATTTAAGAGAAAAAAATAACAAATTTAAAAGTTTGAAAAGTATTAAGCTACGAAACAGAGTAATAATAGCAATGTATTCGTATGTAACTGCTAATAAGTTCAATAGTTCTCTATGATTTCAAGTTATTCTTTTGCAATATTATGATAATATGATCAAGCTTCCACTCTATGAAACTAAACTCATACCACCAATGCAATTGATCCTAGTTTAGTGATTAACCCTTAATTGCAAATTGTAAATTGTAATGATTATGAAATTACTCCCCCTTTTCAAATTATTTTTACTTCTATGATTTGGTCTTGGACTTTATGTCGTCAAAGTTGATATATTATTAACCTATAAAAGATAAGATTTTTTTTGAAAGGGAGGCAACTATCTCTATCAAAGGTGGAGTCAGTGGCGGATCCAGACATTTAGGATAGAGGTGTCCATAAATTAATATCGTTAGTAATATACACTATTTTATTTTTTTTAGGGGCGTCCATAAACCAATATCGTTATTAAATTAACCTATTTTAAAATAGAATTTTTTTGGGGGGGGGGGCTTAGGGGTGTCCATGAATAGCCCTAAGCATAGTGTGGATTTGCCAGTGGGTGGAGTTCTCCTTTAACAAATTTTCTCCATTTACAAATAGTAATAATACTGAGCCTTGAGTTTCTCTAAAGTGGAACAATGTTTTTTTTTGTCCAACTATTGACAGGAATACCATTCATGTGAAGGTCCACTTTTTTCAAGTTATTATGAGCAACTCATTATCGATGAATGCTGATTAATATCTGTTATTTTTCTTAAGCTTACAATGCATTTTATGAATATGTTTTGATGAAAGACCAAAAAAAAAAGCTTGGTCCATTGATATGTTTATCATATTATAATTGGATCTACCTTAGAATTACTATTGTTTAAATATGCTACATGTTTAAAGTGGATATTGTCATGTTAGTATTGTTTAATTGATTTTATATAAGGTGTCGTAATATCTTTGAGATAGTTTAGTATTCAAATTTGAATATGCTATCTTTATGATGTTATATTTTGAAATTCAAGTTTGATTATGAGATTATGATTCTATATTTATCAAAATGTTAAGATTTGGTCAAAATATGATATTACCTTTTGATATAATATTTTGAAATATTGTGCTTCAAAATAAACCAACTTCTAGATGATTCTCTTAGCCAAGATCTTCTCCAAAAAAATAAGAAAAATAGTCGTTGGAGATCGAAAGAAGAATGTTGAAGAGAACTGTGAAACTCAATGGCTTGAAAGACTAGGTTCAAGGCCCAGAAACGAGATGGAAGATTGACTTTCCTTATTTGGTGCAATGGTCACTTACCAAGTTTTACTCCAACCTCTCCAACACCTCTAGGCTATAAAAACGAGAGAAATTGGCAGCTAAAAAACACACAAGAGATAGCACAAACAAAGATAGATGAAAGAGAGCTACACTTGCAGATCAAGAAGAAGACGTTAAACTTGATACATCGAGCTCATATTGGCATATCTATTGTGTTTATTTACTCCTTGTTATAAAGGGTATCTTATTATATTTCTTTGCATTGGGTTGGGTTGATTAGTCGGAGGGCCGACTACCCAAGTATGGTTGGGGTGCAATGCGTACCTTAGGACACCTATAGTTGTAGGGTCAACTAGTAGGTTGTACGATTGGTGGATCATGTGTAATCGACCGACCTAATAAAAGAAAGAGGTTCAAAATCCCATCGGCGAGGGGCGCCCGTGGGTAGAGGACTAGGTGTGGCCTAACCTTTATAAATTGTGTGTTTTGTCCACGTTTATCTTTCTGCTCTTTATTTCGATTATTTTGCGATATTGATCATCACCCTATTCACCCCTCTAGGGTGATTTAACTAGCCAAACTGGACCAACAATTGGTATCAAAGCATATTGTCCCTTCTTGACAAATCAGGATTTTCTTGTCCTGTTTCTTCGTATAGTAATGTGAGTTTTTGCCAAGGATCTTTAGTTGTCTCACAATAGCAAACATGGTTAAATATTTCATCATTTAGAGCATATTGCAAAATATATAACTCTAGAATTTTTCTTAAGAATCTCATAGCTAAATCTTGAGTGTATTCACTCTTTGGCTTGACAACAGTACTTCCATCATATGTTGTCCAATTTGGTACAAAAGGACCATTCGAAATGATGTCCTAAAAATGAAAATCGATAGATCTAATAAATGATTTGATCATGCACTTCCAAAGAGAAAAATTAGTTCCATCAAATATTGGAGGACAATTGATAGAGGAATTTAATAAACAAGCCATGGATCTAGCTACAGGCGGTTAAGTCTTAAAATGTAAATGTGGACAAAGCACACAATTTATAGAGATTCAATCATGCCTAGTCCTCTACTGACAGACGCCCCTCACCGATGGGATTTTGAACTTTTTATTTTATTAGGTCGGTGGATTACACACGATTCACTAATCGTACAACCTTCGAGTTGACCTTACAACTCTAGGTGTCTCAATGTACATGTTGCTCCCCAATCGTACTTGGGTAGTCTGCCCTCCAACTAATCCACCTAACCCAATACAAAGAAATATAACAAAATACACTTTACAACAAGAAGTAAATAAACACAATAGATATGCCAATATAAGCTTGATGTATCTCTCAACGTCTTCTTCTTAATTTGCAAGTGTAGCTCTCTTTCTTCTTGTTCTTTGCTTGTGCTCTCTTGTGTCGCTTTCAGCTACAAGGACCTCCCTTCTTATAGCAAATGGAATTGAAGTAGTCGTTACATTCAAAAATGGAAGGAAAATCTCCAACTGATCTTCAAGCCCTTGAAATCCAGCTTCAAGGACTTGAACTGCAACTAATTTTCAAGAATAGCTCCAAATCTACAACGGCTACTTTGCTGATTTCTTGCAACAACTAGTTGATGCTAAAAATTTGTTAGTGCTATTTTTAGGCCAAGCAACAACTAGAATTGAATTCCAAAAGATATGGCCATATTTAGATAATCATAATCTCATATTCAAATTTGAATCACACAATATAATATCATGAAGATTACATATTCAAATTTGAATATTAAATAATCTCAAAGATATTGTGACACCTTTATATAAAATCAATTAAGTAATATTAATATTCCAATATTCGCTTCAAAAATATATAACATTTAAACAATAAAAATTCTAAGGTAGATTCAATTATAATACAATAAAAATACCAATGGACAACCTCCTTTTTGTCTTTCATCAAAAT
>JACYFF010031958.1:68839404-68868529 GCA_017589665.1 Selenicereus undatus | reverse complement strand
ACCAAAATTTCGAGGCCCTAAAATACAGTTCAAGGCCTTGAACTGTAGACAGAAATTGGAAATTTTGGTGTGATTGAATCAATGGCTTGAATTTCTATTTCAACTAGACCTGGAAAATTGTTCATTTGGTTCGGGTATGGGTCCGGTCAAGTTTGGGTCGAGTCATCTTCAGGTTAAGTGACATGTTCAGGTCACTTCGGTTTGGGTCGGGTATGGTTCGGTTAAGGTCAATTTCGGATCAATAATTTTTTTTGTCAAATACGCTTTTCATGCAAAACAAGCAATTTAGTAGAAAATTTCGGATCGAGTATGGTTCGGTTCGGGTCAATTCGGATTTCAGGTCCACTTTCGGGTGATTATATTTCGGATGTCAGGTCGGGTTTGGTACAGGTCGTTTGGTTCGGGTTTTGGGTCTCGAGTAAGTTTTGCCAGGTCTAATTTCAACCACTTGAATAGAAATCAAAATTTGAATTCTTACCAAATGGAAGGTGATGTTTTCTTTGCATGATTTACTTCCAGTTTGAGAAATTTTGATTTTCAAATTTTCAAATTTTGATTTAATTAGCTATATTTGGAATGTGAGCATGATTAATATTCGATCATATTCTATGCTATTATAACATGTAATTATTTTTATGCTTAGATGATACCTTGTACGTGATCTTTCTTTTGGGTTTGTAATTGTTATGATCTCTAACATTTAGATACAGGATATTACTTAGAACGGAAGAATTTTATTAATTAATTACTCTGCTGTAATCTTTATTTATTCTTGAAGGAGAAGAATTGTCTTATTAATGCTCTTATATGTTGATCCGTTGTAATGCTTATGAGAATATCAAGTTGATGCATGCATGTTAGGATATATTATTTGATCAAAATGTTAGAGTTTAATCCCTTATATTTTGTATGAGTGTCCTAGATTGAGTGGGAGCATCTTTATATGTCATTGATTTGTTAAGGGGGAGCTATAAGTGTTTGCCATAATTTTTACATGCTTCAATTTTTTTCTCTCCTTGCGTTATCTTTTTGATGAAATACAAAAAGGGGGAGAAGTATTTGGCAAAGCTTTCATGGCATAACATTCAAAACTATTGATGTGTTATTTTAATTAGGTTTTGTCTTTCATCAAAAAGGGGAAGATTGTTAGCTTCCTTAAGCGTACAAGGTATTTTATGAATATGTTTTGATGAAAGCCGAAAAAAAAAGTTTGGTCCATTGGTATGTTTATCATATTATAATTGGATCTACCTTAGAATTACTATTGTTTAGATGTGCCATATGTTAAAAGTGGGTATTGACATGTTAGTATTGTTTTTTTAATTGATTTTATTTAAGGTGTCATAATTTGTTTGAGATAGTTTAGTATTCAAGTTTGAATATGTTATCTTTATGATATTATATTTTATAATTCAAATTTGATTATGAGATTATGAATCTATATTTATCAAAATCTCAAGATTTGGTCAAAATATGATATTACCTTTTGATATAATATTTTGAAAGATTGTGCTTCAAAATAAACCAACTTCTAGATGATTCTCTCAGCCAAGATCTTCTGCAAAAAATAAGAAAATTAGCTGTTGGAGATCAAAAGAAGAATGTTGAGCAGAACTGCGAAACCCAAGGGCTTGAAAGACTGGGTTCAAAGCCTTGAAATGAGATAGATGATTGACTTTTCTTGTTTGGTGCAACAGTCACTTACCATATTTTACTCCAACCTCTCCAACACCCCTTGGCTATAAAAATGAGAGGAATTGGCAATTGAAAAACACACAAGAGAGAGCACAAGCAAAGATAGAAGAAAAAGAGCTACACTTGCAAATCAGGAAGAAGACGTTGAACTTGATACATCGAGCTTATATTGACATATCTATTGTATTTATTTACTCGTTGTTGTAAGTGTATCTTATTATATTTCTTTGTATTGGGTTAGGTTAATTAGTCGGAGGGTCGACTTCCCAAGTATGGTTGGGGAGCAACCCGTATGTTGTGACACCTATAGTAGGGTCAACTAGTAGGTTGTACGATTGATGAATCGTGCGTAATCATCCGACTTAATAAAAGAAAGAGGTTCAAAGCCCCATCGATGAGGGGCGCCCGTGGGTGGAGGACTAGGCATGGCCGAACCTCTATAAATTGTGTGTTTTGTCCGCATTTATCTTTCTGCTCTATATTTCAATTAATTTGTGGTATTGATCATCACCCTATTCACCCCCTCTAGGGTGATTTAACTAGCCAAGCCTGGCCAACAATATCGATAAGTGTTGCTTGGTACTAATTAGTATTAATTGATGCTTATCAGTATTAAAAATTAGGCAATTATAACTTATTGGAAATGTAAGGCAAGAGCTGATCAATGGTGATCGATACTGACAAGTGTTGTATTATGTTGATTAGTGGTAATAAGTGTTGAATGTCATTGATAAGTATTTACGACAAGTTGAAAAGACCAAGCACTGACATAGGTCCACCATGCTGGGATGCGGAAGTTGTAGAGATAAGATATCAGTGGTAGACATTTCATTAGATCATCGCATCAATATAATTGTTAAGAGGACTTCTATCTCACTGATCAACTAGTGTATAAAATTTGCATGTCAATTATATTTTTTTAAAGTCAACATTCTTTGATTTATTTCCCGTCTTATATTCAGTAATTTGTATCAAAAACTTCTATTTTTACAGTACCATACACATATTATTGTTGTTTCTTCTTTTTCGAAGATGTGGCAATATTTTTTGTACAGCCCCAAAAAATCATTTCAGGAATGCAAAGGTCATTATACTTCTATATATTTTGCATGATCTAAATATATGATAGAACGAGTACTTGTTTTTGAATGATATCCAATCTTTGATATTATTTTCAGATGAACAAAACTAGGCTTGGAGGCAAAATAGCTTTGATAACAGGGCCTACAAGTGGGCTTGGTAAAGCCACAACACAAGAGTTTAGCCAAAAAGGAGCCCATGTTTCCATTGCCGACATCAATGCAAAAGTGGGCTCTCTAGTGGCCGAAACATCGGCACAACTGTCCATTTCATTTAATGTGATGTAATCAATGAGGCCCAAATAGCCTATGTCGTTGATACGGTTATGGCCCATAAAGGCAAGCTCGACATCATGTTCAACAATGCCAGGGTAGCGGGCCCACAGCAGCCTCCGAGCATAGCAGACTTGGATCTAGACCAGTTTGACAAAGTCATACGAATTAACGTTCGGGCCACGTTAGCCGGGATCAAGAACGCGGCTTGAGTCATGATACCAGCTAAGTCAGGATCGATCCTTTGCATTGCGAGCATATATGGGCTTATGGGTGTGCTCGGCCCATATCCATATTCAATATCAAAGTTCATGATACCCGGTATCGTAAAGTCTGCGACCCATGAGCTATGTAGATATGGGGTCCGAATAAATTGCATTGCACCCAACCCAATTAGAACCCCCATGGTGTTAGAACAATTAGGCCAATTTTACCAAAAGGCAAGCCCAGAGAAAAAAAGGGAGATTATATTAGCAATATGGGAGTTAAAAGGCGTAAAATGTGAAGAAATCGACATGGCAAAGGCATCTCTTTTTTTTTGGCTTTGGATGATGCAAAGTATGTGATATGACACAATCTTGTTGTGGATGGAGGATTCATTTGTTTCAAAAATCTTAATTTCCCTTCGACTAGCCAATGTTTATTGTAATTTCTTACTCCTGTATTGGTTGAAATGTTATTCATGAAAATTTTAAAAAACACATTGCGAGAGCATATGAAATATGTAAAACTAGTTTTACTTTTGTAACTTGCTTTGAAGAAAGACTGGGAGACTCATTCTTCAAGTTTCCCACATGAAATATTTTCAAAGAGCAATTCCTATTAATGTAGCCTTGTCTTCCTTGACTTCCTAGAAAACAAGGGGGTAGAGGATACTTAGACCACATATGTGCGGGTGCATTGCCTACCTGTTGGGTCAGTCCTGGCTATGGGCACGGTTATGGTTATGGGCTCTTACTGATTGTTCTTTTTGGTCAAAATCAGTTAATTAATTTTGGCGAATAATCATTAAAAATCTCATTTCCATTATTGAAATTATTCTCTTAATCAGTGTTGATTTTTCTCAACATAACTGGTGCAGATTTTTCTCCACCAAATAATCATTCTTTATTTTTGCCAAATTTAGTGTCTTTCTCTCACTATAAATTTAGCCTTTTGCTAATAGTTCCAAACACATCCAAAAAAAAAATAATCTCCTCTACATGTTCTTCTACTCTCTTTGTTCTAGGTAATTGATCAACGATTCTCACTATTGTTTGTTTTAGTACATTGTTTTGACAACTGATCGTATATCCCTAGAGATTAATTGCTCGCGAATGCCTAGTGTGCTGGTGGGGAGCAAATTTTGTTTTAAGGCACTGGACTATCACTTCACTCCACGAGTTCATCTTTTATTCTAAATTAGATAAGTTTAATTATTTGCTAGTGATAGCCTCTTTTCCTAACAATATAAAACTGAATTTGTTTTCTCTTATTGTGACTAATGGTTGAATCAACAAAAATGGTTGTATCCATGTGTCTGCCTAATATGCTTGAGCTAAATGGGAGTAATTATCGCATGTGAGCTGATAAAATAGAATTTTTATGCACTCAATCGAGGATTGATTATCCCTTAACTGCTAAAGAGGCTCATAAAGGATCTAAAAGGAGTTATAAGAAGGATAATAAAACTTTTCATGGTTTACTTTTTCATTATATGTCTGATTCAATGTACCGCATTAATAGCAAGATGCAAGGTGCCCTGAAAATTTGGGAGCTCTTAGGTGTGACTCTGATGATACTAGGATTTAGACATATGCTTACGGTAGGGTTGTCATTTAAAATGACTGATGATAAACCTATTCTTGAATACGTTCATGTGTATGAAATTTTATGGACTGATATAGTGGTGAGGGTGTGAACATATATGATGTTTTTAAGCCAATTGCTTACTAGATAGATTGTCTCCTTCACGATCTAATTATGTCAACACCATGAAGCATAAAGAAAAAGACTTTAAACTTGAAGGATTGATTGCTTACATTAAAATTGAAGACTATAACCAAATTTAGTCCAAGAGAAAGAATTCAGATCACTCTTCATATGCTACTAGTTTGGTTGAGTCTAAGAATGGTTTAAGGTTTGACGGGACTAAGGGCCCAAAAGGAAAAATGCCAAATTAGTTTCATGGGAAGAGGCATAACAACAAGTTCAAGAGAGAGGGAGCAAACTGAAAGAAGTTTGAAGGTAAGCTCTATGCATGGGGCAAGTGTGGACATCTAACAAAAGATTGTCATAAAGGGTTTAGGCCTACAGTTAAGAAATCCAAAAAGAACAAAGTTAAAGCTAATTTGACCGAAGATGTCATTATTGTTGTAGCCTCAGAGGTAAACATGATAAGCAACTCGGTTGAGTGGGTGGTCAATTCTAGAGCCACTTGCGACATATATGCACCAACAAGGACCTTTTTCAAGAGTATGAAAAGGTTACCAAAAATGAATGTGTGTTTATGAGTAATTCTACTTCAGTGTCTACCCTTGGTAAGGGCAAGGTTTCTCTTAAATTGAATTCTAGAAAAATTCCCTCACTTCAAAATATTCTTCATATTCCGGATATTCGTAGAAACCTTATATTTTTTGGTCTTCTGAATAGGGCTGGAGTTACAGTTACTTTTGATTCTGGAAAAGCTATAGTCATCAAGGGTGGTGAATTTGTGGGAAAGAGATTTTGTCATGGGGGACCTGTTGTTCTTATTTTTGTTGTAGAGAATAAGATGAACGCTTTCGTTGCCTATATCACGGAGTCCATCTCTACATGGAATGCTAGATTAGGCCACATGAAAATTGCATCTATAAAGGCTTAAACAATCAAATGTAATCCCTACATTCAGTAATTGCAACTTCGATAAATGTGAAGTATGTGCAGAGGCTAAACACCCCAAGAAACCCTTTAATAAAAATGTAAGTCGAGCCTCTAATTTATTGGAACTAATTTATAGGACCTAGATGACAACAAAAACAACATGAGTAGACAAGAAAAAAATTCTTATATCACTTTAGTCATTATATCACTTTTGTTGATGACTGCTCCAAATTCACTAAGGTGTATCTTTTGAGTAGTAAGAAGGGGGTCATAGATAAATTCCTTATTTACATGGATGAAGTAGAAAGTTAGTTGAATCGAATAATAGAGTTTGACATCAACTATATTGTATGCATGCTATGTGTTAAATAGAGTTCCACACAAGAGGCTAGACAGAACTGCCTTTTAGTGATGGAGGGGTTTTACTAATAACCTTAATTACATTAGTGTGTGGAGGTGTTTTGGCCAAGTTAGGACCTCCTAATTTCGAAAGAAGTAAAACTGGTTCTAAAACTGTTGATGCTATTTATTGGTCATGCTCAAAATAGTGTTGCATATAGATTTATTGTAAAAGATGGTTCTAGTTCAACACCATTAAAGAGTCTAAGGATGCATAATTTTTTAAGTATATTTTTCCTACAAAAATAAGTGCTTGCCTATTGCATCTACATCAAGTCATAATATTGTATCATCTAGTAATCTGGACTAAGAACCTAGAAGGAGTAAAAGGGCTAGAATTGAGACTAGTTTTGGAGCTGAGTTTGTCCTTGGTTTCTTGGTAGAGATAGATCTACTAGATGAGCAAACTGTGAATGTGTACCTTATAGAGGAGGACTGAAAGACTTCTGAGGAAGCTATGGAATCCTAAATGCTAATTTCTGGAAATAGGCTATTAATAGCGAACTAGAGTCTCTTATGGTCAATGGAACTTGGATTTTGATAGACCTTCCTAGGGGTTGCAAAACACTGGGGACTAATGGGTATTTAAAATAAAATCGAGAACTAATGGAACCATAGATAAGTTTAAATCTAGACTTGTAGTTTAGGGGTTAAACTAGAAAATGTGTATAGACTACTTTGGTACCTACTCGCCCGTCACTAAGGTTGCTACCATTCATGCACTAATAGCCATTGCATCCATTCATAACCATGTTGTGCACCAAATGAATGCCAAAACAACATTCTCAAATGGTAACCTTATGGAGGAGATATACATGGAGTAACCATACGACTTTGTGGTTCCTGGATAAGAGCATAAGTTATATAAACTTGTCAAATCTTTATACAGACTAAAGCAAGCTCCAAAGCAGCGGTATGAAAAATTTCACTCTACCCTTACTTCTAATGGTTTTCATGTTATTGGCTTTGATGGATATGTATATTCGAAAGTTGATAAGCACGGTTGTGTAATCATTTGTCTAGACATGGATGACATGAATATCCTTGGTACAAAATTAGATGTTGTTAATGGTACTAAATCCTTTCATAGTACATGTTTTCACATGAAAGACCTAGAAGTGGCAAATATTATTCCTAGTATCGAAATAACTAAGGCCAAAGAGAGTATAAGTCTTAACCAATCTCACTATATTGAAAAGATACTCAAAAAGCTTGGTCAATTTAATTGTACTTCGGTAAAAATCCCTTATGGTGTTTTCAATGAACTATACTCATCCTGACATAGCCTATGATATGAATAGGATGAGTAGATATACACACAACCCCAACACATGATTATTGGAACGCTCTAACTAGAATTTTGAAATATTTAAAAGGGGTCATTAATTGGGGATTACATTTTAAAACTCTTATGCTATTGTAGGGTTATTGTGTTGCTAGCTAAGTCTCTGGTAATGATGAGATGAATACAACTAGTGGCTATTTGTTTACTTTAGCTATGGTGTTGTGTCTTAGAAATCATCCAAACAAACTTGTATTACTAAGTCAACATTGGAATATGAGTTTATTACTTTTGAATTGGTTGGTCATGAGGCAAAGTGGCTACGAAGCCTCCCAGAAGATACTCAATTGTGGGGAAGCCAACTCCATTAGTATCAATGCATTATGACTCATGAAAAGCCATAGGAGTCGCTGACAATCAAGCCTACAACGGAAAAAAGGTCACATTCGTTTAAGGTACAAAATCACAGGAAATCTAATAAGGGATGATATCAGTTGAGTATGCAAGGAATTTTGTAGATCCCTTCACCAAAGGCCTTTGTAGAAGTGTAGTGCTGGCGTCAGCACAAGGAACGGGACTTAAGCCCAATGTGTGAGTGAATCATGATGGATACCCATCTTAGACAAGTGTCTAAGTTCAATGGGTCAAACAAAATCATGAAACAACTCAAAATTTTTGTAATATAATCCATTCCTAAAAAATAAAAACAATTAATATTTTAATTTATTATCAATTGTGTTAAGGAAGAACCGCCGATTTTCATAAGCTTAAAGCCTTAATGGTGGCTCATAATAATATGCACTTGATGAAATGAGGGGGTCAATCTCTGCCCCTATGAGAGTCTTAGGGATATAGACCCTCTAGTGCATTCACAAGAATCCAGGTGTTGATGCAAGGGTTTAGATGCCAGGGTTTTAATGCATCAACATTATGCAAGGATCTTCAATGTTAAAGGAAAATGAGTGTGCATAGTTTGATCTTTAAGGACTTCATTTGGGTGCAGGTTTTTTCCATGCTAATGGATGTAAGGTAAACTTGTAAACACTACAAAAAAGCCACCCTACCACAGCAGGCGGGTAGGCACTAATTCAAGTTAAAAAGACATTGGTATCTATACATTTTTTCTTTCTATTACACATTTGCATAAAACTTCCTATTTCGTTGTTTTCACTTCGTTTGAATCATGTGGGGGAATGTTCGAATTTTCTTCAAAGGAAGAGATAAAAACTCATTCTTCAAGTGTCCCACATGAAATTTTTCAGAAAGCAATTCAAATTTATATAGCCTTGACCTCCGTCACTTCTTAGAAAGCAAGTGGGCAGAGGAGTCTCGCACTCGCACGCTGTTCGCTCACTGGGGTGAGGTAGGCTATGGGCATGATTATCTTTTTGGGCCAAAATCAATTAATTAATTTTGGTGAGTAATCATTATTGCAAATGTCGTTTCCACAATCAGTGCTAATTGTTCTCAACATAATTAGTGCTGATTTTTCTCCACCAAATCAGCTTTCTTTGTTTTTGCCAAATTTACTGTCATTCTTTCACCATGAATTCAGCCTTCTGCCAATAGTTTCAGGAGCACAAAAAAATAACATTCCTCTTCTACATTTTCTTATAGTCTCTCTGATCTGGGAAAGTGAACAATGGTCCTCACAGTTGTTCATTCTAGTACACCGTTCAGACAACTAGTTGTGTATCCCTAGAGATCGATTGCTCATGAGTCCCCAGTGTGCTATTGAAAGAGCAAATTCGATTTTAGGGCAATGGACTAACACACCACGACTTCATCTTCTATTCTAAATAAGATAAGTTTCCTTATTTGCTACATTAGTCGCATCCTCTTTTTTCTAACATTACTTACTAGTGAAATGAAAATATCAAATATCCTTAAAGTGTTACCTATGCATGCCATTAAAATAGTTGTAGTTATTGTAAGTTGCAAGTAATCAGAAGTCACTATTTCCATGGTTAGCAAAGCCTTGTAAATATGATCACCATTTATAATTTTTATTTTAAAAGTGGATAAAATACATGGACTTTAAAGTAGCTTCTCACAAGGATTCAATCGTCATGAAGATACATTGGACTATCTTGACAACTAGTTTTCCTTATGTGAGAAAGGTGCTTTTGAAAGCCATTTCATGTTTTTTTTTTATACAATATCATTCAAAGATAATCGCTGTTTATGTACACATGTCACTTTCTGTTAGAAAGCTGATGTCAATTCAAATATAATTAGGTAATTCTACTACTAAAATAGGGAACATTAGACTTGTTTTATAACACAACAAAGCAAATATAACTTAATATTATAACCTCTTTGGCTGGGCCTATGCATTATTGGATCTAGACCCGTAGTGAATTGAATAAATTCAATTCAGATTAGTCTAGGCTTCTGATCTTTTCAGCGTGGACTATAGCTTTTGGAGGTGACATTCAGTTAGCATAATCATTCTAAAAACAGCACTACCCTCAGCTCCCTGGGTGAGAACTTTGCAGCTTAACGAGTCCTGCTGAGTGTTGGATGATAATAACTACAGATGGATACTCAATCACTTTTCCAAGGCATGTTTTCTTACCTTCACCACCCCCCAACTTGTCCTCAAAACCTTGTGTTTCCCCTTTTTCTACTCACCACCAATTCAACTTCTCTATTCTTGTTTTATAGTTCTGAAAATTTGTTAAAATATGAAGAACTTATATGCTTTTGGAAGGCATAATATCAAGAGCGTATCTTTCATTGTCGAGGATTTCTTGTTAGAAACAATAGTGTCATCTCTATTGAGCAGCTTTAGAATGGCCTCTTGTTTTGGTCATATTTTGACTCTCATATTGATGTTCTTTTGTGAATGTACACATTAACTTGAATTGTATAATTAACTTCTGTTTTGTTTTTGTTAATGGATTATAATTCAACTCTAAGAGAATTACAACTAGTCAAGGGTTGGTTGAAGCTTAATCAAGCTGGTCAATGAGTTCATCAAGTATGCCATCAGAGGGATGGGTGAAAGGGACGAAATTTGATTCACATGCATCCATTTCCATAATTCTTCCATTGGAATAAAAAGCTTGTGGTTAGAGATCATTTCATACTTATCTGGGATAACTAAATAGTAGATTGGTGACAAAATAAGTGGAAGACAGAGCATATGAAATAAAGATTGTATCAGTTAGAAGATCTCCGTGGGAAGAATTGACGTGGTGGGAGAAGTCTAGGGTGGCTCATATGGAAATGAACAAAGAAAGGGAAGGTAAATTAGTGTAAATGATGTCATCAAGGGCTTTGGTTTCTTCACAAAACAGATATATTTTTTCTAGCCTCGTTTTGTATGTATTTGTTGGCAAAAGTGTAGCAATTTACGCTAGACTCAAAAATGCCGCACACTTGTATTGGCTACCGGACATTTGAGTCTTATCAATTATTGAAAAAAAAGGAAGACGAAAAATGATAGAAGGTTGTGTACATTTGAGAGTTTAATACTTAAGATGGAATCAAAGAATTAATTTGGGTGTAAATATATTGAATGTTCAAGAACTATTCCCAGGTTTTGCCCTCAACAATGATATTTAGCAACGAATAGCTACTTAGTTAGAGTTTCAAATAGCCAAACATAATGCAAATGAAAATATCCCATTGGACTTTTCTTCTTTTGTTTTCAAGATTCATAAGACCATGATTTTATACATAAATAATGTCTTTCCAATGAGACAGTTTCATCTAACTACAAACTTATATACACACATGGTTAGAGCCATACATCTTAATTAATGAAAAAGGCATATGAAAACAATCTAAATATAATATTTTAAGGAGTTACATAAAATTCATCTCCAAGATCATCACAAGCTTCTGACCTCACCACACTGCAATTGTAAGAGTGCAAGATTTATTCAGTAGTAGTTGAGATTCCATCTTTGGCTAGATTTACCTGCAAAAATTGCGCATCACTAAGAGCACCCCCAATGGTGAGCCAATCTTTTGGCTCACTAGTGGGGGCCTACCCCTGCCACATTAACCATCTCTCCAACTTTTTGTTTCACCATCCTCACTCCCGTCAATGGAAGACTCACCAATTAAAATAATACCAATGGATCCCACATCTAACCATATTTAATTGGTCTTGTTTTTTTTTTTTTTGGTTTGGTTTGTTAGTTGGCTTTATTAATTTGGGGAAAAATAATTTGGACATAATATTTTGGTAACACAACTAATTAGAGGGTTATAATTTATTTAAAAAAACAACACAAGAGTTTCAATAAAAAAAATGCATACATGCTTGAATATAGAAATTAGATAAGTTCAATAATAAATTTAAAAAAAGATACATTGGTTAACGTTGGACCAAAAAAAACAATAGCTCAACAATGTAGAAAAAAAAATTACAATATGACGATCATTCAACTATCCTCTATGCCGCCAACCCGAATTTCGCTTCCATATTTCCTCAATCAAGTCCGCTTGGAGAGCTACATGTGTGTCGGAGCTGCACACATGATCATTGAAAGTACGTCTCATAGCATGGATAGTAGTCATGGTTAACAATTGGCTCTGGGATAGTTTCCTTGACAACGTCGTAGTCAAATGCAAGCTCATAGTTGCCCCACTTGTTCTCGACAGTCATGTTATGGAGTATCACACATGCTCTCGTAATAACAATGATTTCTTTTGATCCATCAAACTAGCGAGGCCACGTACAATGGCAAATCGACCTTGTAACACACCGAAGGCTACCTCAACGTCCTTCTTAACTGACTCTTGACGTTCTGCGAAGAGTTTTTCCTTTGGCCCTTGGGGAAGTGGGATAGTTTTAACAAATGTTGCCTATTTCGGATAAATTTCATCTGAAAGATAATATCCTATCTTGTACTCATGCTGATTAACGACATACTCACATTTAGGAGCCCGATCCTCATACAGCTCTTGGCCTAGAGAACCGTTGAGCGGTCAAGGACGTTGGCTACGGTATGCTTGGTTAATGGCCTCAACCCACGCTTTTCGGCCACATCGTACCTCACCTAAAAGTACTCTGAATGATTGCTAAGTGCTTCCACAATGCGGAGAAATAAGTGCCTCCACATTCTAAATCTAGGTCGAAAATGATGTTCATTGTACACTGAATCTTCCGTGAAGTAGTCTTTGTATAAGTGGTCATGGGCAGCTTCTGTATCTCTGTTAATAGATCTCTTCTTTACCTGAGGCCTAGATGCTGAAGGCGTCATCTCTGTTGCTACTAGCCTAAGTTGTAGAAGGAACATCATTTGTTGATGCACTTGTTGATGTTGGACGAAAGCCCCCATGACGAGTATCATGATATCATCATCTGATGAAGATGAGGACCATGATTTGTCTTCAACGGGTAGCTTTTCAACATTGAAAACATCCATTACAAACGGCCTGTACAACACAATAATTATTAAACATTAATATGCAGAAGAGTAATCATTTTATTAAATAACAATGGGCAAGCCCATTTTCATAAATTTGTAACAGAACATGACTACACCAACCCATATCTGAGACAACACGTGGAAAATAAAAGTTACATAGTAAGAGCTTACAACCTATGATGAGCTGCATAGTTCTTGTAATCTCTATAATGAAGGGGGAGGGGAGACATATTACTGAGTTGATGATGATTGCCCTAATCTCCTTTTCATGATTTCTGCTCTCATTTTCTTGTAATAAGCCGCTTGTTCAGGAGTCGTGGATGAGATGTCCATCATCATTATTTTATCCCCTTAGACCCTAAGCTTTTGTTGCCTCATCATAATCTTCTGAGCTTTTTCTTCTTTTGCTGTTATGATGAAATCTTTGGATATTTGATTGATATTAGTATTGCTACTGTTCAACTCCTTCAACTGAGCAGTGACTAAATCAATGACGGTGTTGTTAGCCTTTTCTTTGAGCCTTTTCTTCACAGCTTCCTGCCCTCGAGTTTTTCACTCCCACAGACACCGTCATCGCCTACCTCTTTAATGTCGGGATTGGACCTTTTTGATGATCCTAACCCTCAGTTAGGTGTGTCACATATCACCCTCCATTAGGGTTGGTCATTTAGCATCTCAAACTAGTGCTTAAGATGAAACTTCTTCCCCGTACATTCTTTGTACAACTTGTCCACTGCTTCCAGAATCATAACCTCATTCTACCCACTTTGATTAGTATGCTCCACTTCCATGATATTACCCGCCCATTTACTGCCGAGTGGGGAGCATCGGCCCCATCGGCCATTTAGCGTCTTCCAAAAACGTATTGGGGCTGCTCGTGGACAGTGGTCACTAAAATTGGAAGCCACCATCGCCCAGAAGCTAGACTTCTTCTGATCATCCCCGATAATGGTGTTGGTGCCTATGGTAATCCAAGCACGTAATAGCCGTTAATCCTCTTTAACTATTCACTTCTTTGCACCTCTACTTACACCTACACTACTTCTTCTACATCCCCCTTAGTGCTTGGGTCAATATTGGCCCTAGAGTTCCCTGACCTGGCCATTGATTCGGTCGGCATGGTTGAAGGTGTGGAGTTGCTCACCGTCGAAAAGTAATTTGGGGAAGGAGGTTGTGCAGTTAGAGTAATTTGTGCACTCACTGTTATGCACATTTTGGGCGTCATTATATGGTGGGGGGGGGGGGGGAATAAGGTGGAGGATAGTTACGGGGGTTTTGACCTGAGCCACCACTCAGATTTCTCAAGTTTGGCCATGGTGGGTAATATGGTTGGTGCATCTGGTGGCTGCAGTTTGGCAATGGATATAAGGGGTAAGACATGTGGGGATTAGTTGGAGTAATAGGGCTGATACTATTCCCCCCAATTTGGGATGAATCGTCTACCACAAGTAAGCTAGTAAATGATGGGGAGATGTTAAGATCCATATTTGAGATAAAATTATGACATACAAGCATACACTTAGTCATATTAATATATTGTTAATTAATTTTATGAAGTTATACAAAACCATATTAAACATATATTAACATATTTCATGATTAAATATCATATTCATTTTAGTTTTACTTCTTCAATTTTACTAACATGTCAAAAGTAGCAAAAACTTAGTTATTTTTAGTAATATTACTTAAAACTTTACCTCCACATATTAAATTGCCTAAATAATTTTACTATTTGAATTTTATGAATGAAGTCATATTCATTTTAGCTACGACATTCATATTAACATATGACCATGTTATATTTTTATACATGTAACCATTTCATATTAACATTCACAATAAACTAATCAAGTTATATTCATTTTAAGACATTCATATGAACATATCAGATATTAACGTATTTTATACATGTAACATGTGAAAACATAATAAATTTTAACGAACAAGCCAAATACATTTAAGTTTAATCATATTAATTATTTTTGATACTAACATATATACTATCACATAACATAATTTTCCAACAACTTAAAAATTATTCACACTAACATTTCAACATTCAAATTCAATTAATTCCTTTGATTTTTTTTTTGTCAATTTACGAAGCATTTCAAATTCCTAATACAATGTTATAGAAAACCATATTAACCATATTAACATTCTTCATGATTCAATATCATATTCATTTTAATTTTACTTCTTGAATTTTACTAACATGTCAAAGCTTCCCAAAGCTAAATTATTTTTAGTAACATGCGTAAAACTTTACCTCCACATATGAAATTGCCTAAATAATTTTACTATTTCAATTTTATGAATCAAGTCATATTCATTTTTATTAAGACATTCATATTAACATATAACCATGTCATATTTTATACATAAAACCATGTCATATTAACATTCATAATAAACTAATTAAGTCATATTCATTTATTGACATTCATATAAACATATAAAATATTAACATATTTTATACATCTAACATGTGAAAATATAATAAATTTTAGCTAAGATGGCAAATAAATTTAAATTTAATCATATTAATTATTTCATATACTAACATATGTAGTACCACTTGACATAATCTTCCAACAATTTAAAAATTATTCATACTTACATGTGAACATTCCAATTCTATTATTTTCTTCTATTTTTTCAATTTACAAAGCATTTCAAATTACTAATGCCAACACTTAAAAATAACAAAATCATATTCACTTGCATAAATGTCAACATCTAACAATTTCACAAATCATAACATGTGAACACATAATTATACTTCACTAACATGTCAACATTTAGTTATTTTAGTTACTACCATATAAACTAACACATAATAAAATTTCTTAATATTTAAAAAAAAATTCACTCACAATTTTCTTCACGTCTTTCTTGGTTGAGAGGACCTCCAAGTTTTCTACAAAATAACAACAAAATATTATAAATGTAATTGCAAAATTTAAAATTACAAAAGTAAGTATTTAGTTGAATAGAAATTAGAAATACTTACTTAATTGCTTCACTTTTTGGATGAAATATCACAAATATAACCACGTATTTAATTGAATAGAAATTAGAAATACTTGCTTAATTGCTTCACTTTGTGGATGACATTACTCACAAATATAACCAAGTTGCTCAGAATTTTGTCAGAGAGAAATTGAGATTTATGTATGTTACATTTGCACAAAATGGGAGCTATTTATAGCAAACATAAATCAACAAAAAAAAATAAAATTGTGCAAAGTAGCCATTGCCAACTGCTATTTTTATCTAGCAATAGCCTTTTCCTTCCCTAGATAACAACAGTTTTTTCTGTTTCTTTAAACCGGGCTAACGGTAAAAAAAAAAAAGCGGGTCAACAATGTCACATGACGTCGTTTTGACCTGCAAAATGGCAACAGAAAAATTGACTCAGGCCACCTGTGTACGCGAGCCGCGCCCTAGGCCTGTTGCTGCGCGTCCACGAGCAGCCCGTTAGCTCGCACGCCTAATATTCAGGGCCGCAAGTCTGGCGCTGGAGGTGGTCTAACATCTTGAATCTTACCAATACTAGTTTCCAATGTCCAGGCATCTCAAGGCGGGAGTTAATTAAAGTAAAATGTACGCTTAAGAAGGCTATCACATGCGGTCCCTTTGACTATGGAGCAAGAGGTAATCAACATCTTTGAAATCTTCAATCTAGTAAAAGTGAATGCAAAAGAGGCATATTTGATAATTGGTAGACTTGGCAAACAAGTCTCTCAAGGGGTTAAGTTCGGCTCAGACCATATTATGGGTCAAGCAATATTCGTTTCGAATCAGGTCGGATGATTTCTGGTTCGAGTTAACTTCAAGTGAACTGATTTTGGTCCAATAAGGTTGTGATGAAAGAAAAAACAACTTTATAGGAAATTTTAGTTCAGTACAATTCGGTTTGAATCAATTCAAACCCGAGATTCACTTTTCGATGAGTGTGTTATGGGCCATTTGCCAGGTCTGATTAGATATTACCTGTTTGGTTCACTATTGTAATCGAAGTACTCCTACTCAATCTCTTCATCCACCCTATCGTTGGTTTTACTGCTCCCTTGTGGTGGTTGAGTTTGGTTTTCTGGAAACATGCTTGCAGCACAGGCATCTCCTCGTATGTTGCAGGAATATGTAAAAGGATAGCAAAGTTGTTATTTTTTTCTATTTTTCCATTTATTCCTTTTTGGAAGGTTGTTAGAGGGGTCCACCAAGTTATTTAGCCAGTTCATACTTGCTGTCACAGCTGTTATATAAGGCACGCCAGTAAGGGGAGATGAATAATGAAAATTGATAACAAGCTCCCGCCATTTGTGCTCCATTTGTCTGCCCTAAGTTCTCTCTCTCTTTCTTTCTTTGTCTGTCTCTCTCTATCTCTACAGGTTGAGGTATTAGGAGTCTCAAGAGATTTTCTCCATTCTATCTCTCTTATATACTGCATCATTTGGTATCACAGCCCGTCATTATCTTCTGGGTACGAGCTGGTGCCTTCAACGAGAAGAATGGAAGCTCAATCAGAACAATTTGGACCATCCCTGTGTAACGGTCCGAACCTAATATTCTTTCTAATTACATTAAAGTATCTCAATTACAAGGCCTCGCTTTTCAATTCAATAAAATTTTGAATTCAGTAACTATATATATTAATTCATTTGCATATATATATATATATATATATATATATATATATATATATATATCTATATGTCTAAAAAAAAAACGAAAAAAAGAAAAAAAAAGTTTTAAGAGGGCCGAAGCCCCTTTTTCAAAAAAGAAAAGAAAAGGGGAGGCAGCATCGCAGGACGGGGGGAGGAGAAATCGAGGGAAGCAGAGGGGGGCCTCTGCTCTCAGCCGTCGACCCCCACACACATACCCATGCCGGGAGAGAGAGAGAGGGAGGCGAGGTGGGGTTGCCGGTGACCGGCCGACGCACGCCTAGCCGTCCCCCACCCCGGTTGCGACCAAACCCGAGCCAGAGAGGGAGAGGAAGGCCGTGAGAGAGGGAGAAGGAGATTGAGAGGGGGAGCTCGCCGGCGGTGTCACGACAGCCTCCTCCACGGCTCGCCGGCAGCGGCCGTTCAGCAGGGGTCGGCGACTAGTACATGGGAAGCAAGGGGGTGAACCGAACCTACACCGAATCAACCCGAATCAAACCCTAAAACGGGTCCTTTAGCTTGGATTCGAGTTGGGTTTCCTCATCCTCCTAGTTATGGTTAAATTGTTAATTTTGATAAAGCTTATTGATTGTTGATTATAATTCGTTCAGGTTGAATTCAATAGTTATCGATTATAGTTCGCTCAGGTTGAATTCAATAGTTATCGATTATAGTTCGTTCAGGTTGAATTTGAATCAATTATCAGTGATATGAGGAAATTTTGGCGTAAATTGAATGATACTCCATGAATATATATGTTATTTGTACTGAACTAAAGTTTATCGACAACTAAAGTCTATTGTGTATATATATATAGTTTATTGACTATATGTCATTTGGGTAATTATATGAAATTATTGAATACGTCAAGTGTATCGATTATATGAAATTTATACGTAAGGTTATCGAATATATATATACATGGATAAATTATCGAGGCTAAGAAATTACTGACAATATGAGGGCTTTGGTTAATATGTTCATCGAATATAAAACACTCATCGATTATATAGGCTCAATGTTCCTATAAAAAGTATTAATTATATACATTCATTAGTTATGCATTTTATCGATTATATATATATATATATATATATATATATATATATATATATATATATAACGTTCATTCATTATGCATTTTATCGAATTATATATAATGTTCATCGTTATTGATTATATAACGTTTATTCATGACATTTTATTGATCATTGATTATATAACGTTTTATATAACGTTTATTCATGGCATTTTATTGATCATTGATTATATAACGTTTATTAATTGCATTTTATCGATCATTGCAATTAAGTGATCATTGATCATGCATTTTATCGATTATAGGTAATGTTCATCTCGTATGAAATAAATATCGTTCATCGATTATGCATATTTATCGAATTATATATAGTGTTCGTCGATTATATAGAATTTAACAAGTGGACGATGTTTCGTGTTTACATAATGATTATCGACTGCATGGAAATCTCGATGATACGTAGTTCTTGGTTACATGAAGTCTATAGACATTTTAGGTTGATGATATGAAGTCCCCTAAATATAGAATAGACATGAAACCATTACCAATAGATCTTGATCCATAAGGTGAATTCATGGATTATATGATAGACATTTTAGGTAGAGAATAGTTCCACCTTAAGTTGGAGCAGAAGTGAGGCCACATTGGTTGCTTCAAGCTGTCAACAAACAATGTACAGTAAGGGAGAGAGATTTTTCAGAACCAAGTACGTACATTGCCTATGTTCTTCACAAACTCTATGTTCTTCAAAAACTCACAGTATTCTCAGCAATGAAAAATCAAAACAAGATTCATTTAATGAACCAAGTTCTCAATGTTTTGTCACATAAACAAGTGGCCCCGCCAATTATCATCAAGGCTTATGCCGACCAATACACCCGCGCGCGGCGTCAGGGCTTATGCCCATCAATTATCAAGGCTTATGCTGACCAATACACCGGCGTGCGGCGTCAACTCAGGCTTCTCGATCGGCCTGGGGGGTGTGAGCACCTAAAGTATGATCGTTTCAAGATGTACATCGACCAAGGGGTTCACTTTCAGATAAGAATCGACAAATCAATTTTACTTATACATTATCTCTTTCCGGTTTGCAAAACAAAAGATTTTGAAATGCGGGCGCCCACCCATTTAACCTCCAAGTCTGTTTTACTGCATAGGAATGTACGTCTGAGTTTCGGCTCGTACTTCGAAATATGTTAGGTAGAAAATAGTTTCATGTTTATCGATCGACATTTCATAGACATTAGTTTATCAATCGATATTTTTAAGTCTATTGCCTCTATATGTTTATCGATCGTATACACCGTATCCATTATATAGTTTATCGACTGCATAGTTCATCGTATCGTACCCATGGATTATATGAAGGGTATTGAGTATATTTATATCGTATGTTGATTATATGAACTTGTCGATGGTATATATTTTATCGATTATAGTCAAGGTTCATAAATGCTTATGTACATGATTGCTAAGTGTTCCTAATTGTTTTATCAGTCACATGTTTTCATCGTCAGTTCATTGGTAACGAAATAATCTAAAACTGTCAAATTGATCACTTGAGTGAGTCAGGTGACCAGTAAATTGGTCGAAGGATAAGAGATCCTTGAAAGTTATTTGCATTAGAGATCCTTAAAGGTTATTTGCATTTTTAGCTTAACCAACCTAGTACCTCCCTAGAAGTTTACATGTAATTTCAACTTGTATGCTTCAAAGCTCATTATTTGGCAGGGATTGCAAAGTTCAATATTTCATTGCTCTGTCAGAAGGCAGAGACAAAGCTCAGTTTTTCATTCCTCTGCCAGTAGGCAGGGAATGCAAAGTTCAATATTTCATTTCTCTGTCAGAAGGCAGAGACAAAGCTCAGTTTTTCATTTCTCTGCTAGTAAGGAGATGATTCAAAGTTCAAGTAGGCATAAGTTGAAGTTACAGGTTTTATAACTCTGTTAATATGCAGGAGAGTCGAGAAGAACACGGTCAAAGGAGACTTCCAATTCCTATGATAGCTTACGAACGATATACGTTAAATAAACAAGCATGTGAGGTCCAAAGGTCGTATTGCGACATTAATAACAAGCATATGAGGTTCGAAGGTCATTTTGCTACATTAATAGTAATTAGTTTATCAATCACATGACGTAGTTATATGACTCATTTCATGGTCATCGTTTTATGTTTTTTTCCTTTCATACAGAAATTTATTCTTGCATATGATCAGCTAGTGTGTGGTATAGTACGGATTGTATCGCACGGAACATGAAGGTTGTTTTTAATGGCATTGCTTACTTCATATAACTCACTACCTGACGGCATCTCTAACGATATTTGAACGACTATGTATGATTTACATTATATGAACTAACACCAGTTTCGCTAATGTATTAAGCATCACATATAAGGTTTTAACAATAGGTGAGCCTTCCAAAAGTCGAGAAATTATGAACGACGGTCGTAAGTTATCATTGAATTGAAAATATTCTTTTAGGGGAGGGGGTTATCCACTGTATGCTTTTCGCTCACTCCATATGTCATTGTTGCCCCCCAGGTCCCTGAAGTAAGTCGAAATGAAGTCATTGCAACCCTAGAAGTAAAGTGATGTGCTTGTACGTTAGTTGCAAAGTGTATTATAATGTAATGATTGTAAGTTAAGTTTTTGTGTGCTTGGTTTGCATATCATTTAGAGTCACTCTGTATGGCCGTATGGGCCACCATCTTAGTTGCCAGGGCTGTATTTTTCGCTGTTTATTTGGTTAACATTGAACTGCATTGGTTATAGTGCTCCGGGCGGGTGGCCCGTAGAGCTGTGAACTCCGGCGGGTGGCCGTTGAGTTAGTTTTTATTGTTTTTCAGTGCAGGGGATTTATTGTAAGGCTGTAAGCCTGGGAAAATGGTCAATTTTTAGGGGGAACTCTGTCCGTTTTGCCCCAGGATTTAAGAACAAAATGGTAACACTCCTGACTTTAGAGTTAGGGGCGTTACACCCTGGAAGGCATTATGCTCAATATCCTTAAGCAACATGCAAACTTATCAAGACAAATCATGGAGCAGCAGCAACAGTTTACTCTACAAATGTCAGCTCAAAATGAGAAGATTGAGCAGCAACAACAAACCTTCAATCAAATGATGAATTATGTTAGAGAGATCGGTATTAAGTAAGGTAAACATATTTAATATACCCCACCCTCTGCTGGAAATGGTGCAAGAGATTTTGATGAAACGCGTAATTTCATTTTGATTGGGGATCAGGGATCTGAGGTTCATAAGAAGGGGGCTGAAGCAAAAAATTTCACTAGATCCACAATGCTTTTTAACTCTAAAATAGAGTTCTCTCTATTTGATGGTACAAATCCTAGGGGTTGGGTTTAGAAATGTTCTAAGTATTTTAATTTATACAAGAGTCATTGCTATCAAGGAATTAGCTTCATTATATATAGTGGGCAAAGCTGAGACATGGTATAATGGCTACATTACGGGAAGATAGAATGTATTGTGGGAAGATTTTGTGGTAGATGTATATGCCAGGTTTAGGGATAAGCTAGGCAGTTATGTAGTGGAGGAGTTCAACAAATTGAAGCAGGTTGGTTCAATAGAGGATTATTTGGAGAAGTTTGAGGAGTTGAAATCCTTGATGTTAATAAAAAACCCTCCACCGACCAATGACTATTTTGTTGAAAGTTTTATTAGTGGCTTAAATGATAATGTTAAGCATTTAACTAGAGCTTCTGATCCCAACACTCTGCCAGATGCAATCAAGTATGCTCGACTGTAAGAAGCCACCATTCAAGCCCTCAAAATTCCAAAAAAACCAAAATCCTTTGCTCCATAGAAAATCTCTTCACAAAAGGCCTTATTACCTAACCCCATCTCTATAGGCTTTAAACCTAGCCTTTTCCATAATCCAAGCACCCAAGTTAAACCCATAACCCTAACTACAGCTGAAAGGGCAGAAAAGCTAGCAAAGGGTCTTTGTTTCTTTTGTGATTAACCATACGGACATAAATGCAATAATAAGAAAACTCAGCTTTTCCTAATTGAAATACCTGGTGAAGAAGATGAGGAAGCTACTGAATTGGTGGACGAAATTGATGAGGATATAAGTTCAGTGGAGGAAGACCAACCCTAGATCTCTATGCATGCACTCAATGTGTGTCCACACTTCCAAACTATGAGGGTTATAGGACTCTATGGTAGGACACCTCTACAGCTTCTGATTGATTCAGGAAGTACCCATAACTTCCTAGACATATCACTTACAAAGAAGTTGGGGTCTAAGATGGAAGCATTAGCAGCTCAATCTATCACAATAGTTGAAGGCAATAAGCTACAATGTTTGCATGTATGCAATGGATTCAAGTGGATGATACGTAATGCCATTTTTGAGACAGATACGCTAATCATTCCCTTGGGTAGCTGTGATGTGGTTTTAGGCATTCAATGGTTAAGTCAGCTAGGAACAGTTAGGTGGAATTTTGAGCAACTCAAAATGGAGTTCACTTACTTAGCAAAGGCGCATGCCTTAAGGGGCATGAGGAGGAAGAAGGTGCATACGATGAGCAAGGTCCACCTACAAAAGATGCTGACTCACATTCCACAGTTATGCATGCTTTAAATTGTTAGGACCCAAGAGGAACCACCCACCCTTTGTAGGTTACAGGAGGAGACAGTGGATATAGAGAATTGCCTAAAGCTACAAGCTCTGCTGCACTACAATGAAGACATTTTTGAGGAACCTACTTCTTTGTCACTTAGTAGGGGACCATTTGATTACAAGATTCCTTTGGCACAGGGAACCAACCTCTTCAGTATTACGCCATACAAGTACCCCCTGAAACAAAAAGATGTTTTAGAGAGCTTGGTAGATGAGATGCTGGATAAAGGGGTTATTCAACATAGTTCTGGCCCATTTGCTAGCCCTGTGGTGTTGGTAGATAAGAGAGATGGTACATGGAGAATGTGTGTTAATTATAGGGAGCTCAATAAACACACAATTAAGGATAAATTTTCCATTCCTATGGTAGAGGAGCTCATTAATGAGCTAGCTAGGGCTGTGATATTCTCTAAAATTGAAATAAGGTTAGGGTACCATCAAATTAGGATGCATGCAGCAAATGTGATGAAGACTACATTTAAAACCCACCATAGACATTTTGAATTCCTTGTGATGCCCATTGGATTATCAAATGCACCTTCTACGTTCCAAAGCCTTATGAACTATACTTTTCGGGCTCTTTTGAGGAGGTGTGTTCTTGTCTTTTTTTATGATATACTTGTTCACAGCAAGTCTATGTATGATCACATCGAACACTTATCTATAGTCTTTGACATCCTGAGTTAGCAACAATTATATGCAAATAGGAGCAAATGTTCACTTGCTATGGCTAAGGTACAGTGTTTGCGGCATTTTATATCTGGAAAAGGGGTGGAGACTGACCCATCCAAAATCTAGGCAGTTAAGCCTTGGCCAGTACCTAAAAATATTTGAGGAATTTTTTAGGGTTGTCAGGCTATTATAGAAAATTTATTAGGGACTATGCCCCCATTTGCCGACCTTTAACACAATTACTCAAGAAGGGTTCATATGAGTGGGCTTAACAAGCAAGGGATGCCTTTGTATCCTTAAAAGAACCGTTGATAAATTCCCCTATTTTAGGCATACTAGATTTTCCAAAAACTTTAATAGTTGAGGCCGATGCTTCTACTCATAGTATAGGTGCTGTGTTGATGCAAGACAAGCATCCCTTAAAATTTTTTAGTAAGTCCTTGGGTCCCAAATGGCAACACTTGTTTGTGTATGAGAAAGAATTATTGGCATTAGTCTTTGCTATTCAGAAGTGAGAAAAATGTCTCACAACCCAAAGGTTTATAATCAGGACTGATCAGAGAAGTCTTAAGTGGTTATTGGAGCAAAGATTAACTACACCCTTCCAATAGTTATGCGTCTTTAAGCTTGTGGGATATACCTATGACATTCAGTATAAGAAATGGGGGGGGGGGGAGACCACAGCATATGCTTTATCAAGGCTTCCTAGTGCAGGGGTTCTTCTTTTGGCAATATCAATAGTTTAGTCAGACATGTTGGACCTGGTAAAGGGTAGTTATGCTTGATCCTATTCTATCATGCATGGTCCAAGGCCCAACAAATCTGGGCCACAAGTATCAGTTGGTAAATGGTTATCTCAGAAGGAAAGGGAAGTTAGTGGTGGGTCTAGACAATTCTTTAAGAGATAAAATCCTTACTTGGGTCCATAATTCCCCTACTGGTGGACACATTACAATAGATGCTACATTAAGGAAGCCCCAACAGCTCTTTTATTGGAAAGGGATGACTAGGGATGTTCAACATCATATCAGGACTTGTCTCACTTGTCAAACCTGCAAGTACGACACAGCTGCATCCCCTAGTCTTTTACAACCACTACCTGTTCCCACTGAAGTTTGGAGAGAGATTTCCATGGATTTCATTGAGGCCTCCATACCTCATTTGGTTATCAAGTGATTTTTATTGTGGTTGATAGGCTGAGCAAATTTGCCTACTTTATTGCCTTAAAACATCCCTATATTGCTGTGGATGTTGCTCAGGCTTACTTGGAATATTGTCAAAAATCGTGGCTGGCCACAGAGTATAGACAGTGATAGGGACACCATTTTCCTTAGTCAGTTTTAGCCGGCGTTGTTCACCATCCTAGGAACTTCCCTCGTCTTGTCTTCTGCTTACCATCCTCAAACAGATGGGTAGACTAAAGTTCTTAATAGAACTTTAGAGACTTAGTCATGCAGACTTTGTTCACCATCCAAGGAACTTCCCTCTTCTTGTCTTCTACTTGCCATCCTCAAACTAATGGGCAGACTGAAGTTCTTAATAGAACTTTGGAGACTTACTTGATATGCATGACTACTGAGGAATGCAAGGATTGGAGTAAATGGCTTCCTGTTGCCCAATGGTGGTATAACACCATCTTCTACACCTCTACTCAGCTTACTCCTTTCGAGATCCTTTACAATCAACCTCCCCTCTACATTTGCCTTATCTTCTAGGTGAAACTAAGAATGTTGTTGTAACACCCCCAACCCCTAGAGCCGAAAGCGTTACGTTTTCCTAACTTCTTACTTAAATTCTGGAACGAAACGGACAGAATTTCCCCTGAAAACTGAACGTTCCCAGGCTAAACGCCTTACAAAAGTTCCTGTAAATCAACGGAAGCGTAAACATTTGAAACATAACTCAACGGCCACACGCCGGAGTTCATAACTCGACGAGCCACCCGCTCGGAGTATACCAAACAGAATAGTTCATTAATACAGAAACAGCAAAAGATACAACTCAACGGTTCAGACAACCGGAGTATGGGGTTTACATCCCAAACATAACCAACTTCAAGCAAAAGACATCTAACTGACTGGATGGTTGACTCATATAGCCATACAGAGCGACTCATAACCAATATGCGTTACATGAACCTCGAAAACTATTTACAAGTGTTTAAAAACTAAAAATACTTTACATGACTTCATTAAACACATAAGTTGGCACAAATGACATCTTGCAAGTAATAATCAATTCCAGCTGACTCCACTTCTTCCTGTCATAAAGAGAACCTGGGGGAAAAGGGGAAAGAGTAGTGGGATGAGCAACCACACGCTCAGTGAGTGTCCCCCAACCCCCTTAAAACCAAAACCGTTGCAGGCAAATAATATCTTTACTAATCACATATCACGTATTCATATTTTAATATCATATTAGGCATTCATAGAATTCCTATGAAGACATTACTACACATAGCTTCACTTTCAACATGCTTAGGAATCACTTCATAAAGCATTCATTCAGTACGTTCTTTCTTTTATTGGAAACATTTCCTTAACCTCCTGAGGCTCTTGCCCTTTTTAAAAGAGATTTCATTTCGTATTCATATGATATGCTTAAGACATACACAGATGCCAAGTCTCATTCATAGGTTATGCATAAAACATGCTCATAAGGCCTTCTTTTTCGTAATCACATCTTACTTAGCATTCCATTATCATTTATAGAAAAAGCATAGAACATACAAAGAAAAATTTCCTTCCTTTCTTTGAAAACATTTCATTTAGCCCCTTGAGGCCCATAAAAACCCTTCTCTTAGCCCCTTGCGGCTCATATTCTTTCATATCGGTCACATATTGACCCTTATAAACTTTTCACATTTCATTCAACTGGCCTCTTTGGGCCCGTAAAACATTCTTTTTCCTTAAAACCTTAAAACATATAAAATGGCATAGGCCAATTGCTTTTCTTATCTTGGTAGGAAAATACTTTTGGCATAAGATTATTACAGGGTGCTGATCGGGTGAGAACTATTCTCGACCCCATAGTGAGACCTAACGCTCACGCTTAAGCACTTACTCCCGAGATGGCTACATATAACATATCGGACCATTACATCAGCCCTCGTCAGGGCCTCTAGGGTTTATCCGGACTTATCCCCTAGGTTAACATCGTTCATATCATATCATATTGTCCGCAGCACATTATCTTAGCCACTTAAAGCGTATCGGCCATAACGGCTATAACTTTGCGTTTCAAATCGTAAAATCATTCAACGTATAACTCACACCTTTATAAAACTCTTTAGGGATTCCCCCGTTCAAGCGAGTTCACTCCCAAAACTGTTTTCATTTAATTAAAATAGGCCATCATGCATTAATAGTTATGGCCGCTATCATTTCAAAACATGAAATCTTTCTTTGAAAAACTCACTCTTATGCACATAAAGCAATTTAAGCATTTAAGCACATACATCACATATTTCACATTTAAGCACTTCATATCAATCACATCAGTTCAACAAAATAAGCCACACATGGCCTCGCAATCCACATGATTGCGGTAATTCACAATCCAGTCTCCCTCCTCACTTTCACCATACACACAAGACCTCAAACGCTCATGATGTTATCCTCGAACCAACCAACTACTAGCTCATTTCATCAATTTATTTTCCATAACATGTTATCACAAGGACTTATTAAAAAGGAGGAGGATTAGGCTCTTACCTGTGCAAACAGCACCTTTCAGCCACATATACGCATACATCTATATTGCCTTAACTTGAAATAATGCTTAACGAACCAAGTTAAACTAATCAAGGCATGAACCTTATTGCATTCATAACTCACATTCAGGAAATAAGCATGTCATACTCATGTCATCTTCAAAACATAGCTAACCAACTAAACATGTATCGATTTAAAACATTCTTAGGTTGTTTCATGAATCGCTAATTATTCGAATCAAGGCTAAACATACCAAAACAACTTCGTTTTCGATTCTCTTAAAACCTTAGCTTACTTTAGTCGTATTCAATCTAACTACGCCTTTATAACCTCAAAATTAATCCATTTTTAGGAATCGCTAATTACTCGAATCAACGCTAAATATATCAAATCAACTTCGTTTTCGATTCTTTTAAAACCTTAGCTTACTTTAATCAAACTCAAGCTAACTAAGCCTTTATAACTTCAAATTAATCTCTTTTCATACATAGTTCCCTTTACACGCACATAGTTTTCATCAAATTACAAACTCAAGCATAAACTAATTCAATAGTTCGAATTTAAAGATGCGCAACCCATTTCTTGACATTTCTAGCAAATCTAGCTAACCCTAATTCGTCATGCAACATCTAACTACCGAAAATCAATTTTGAAATTAATATTACTTAGGAGGGAGGAACACCCACCTCGATTCCATGCTAGAGGCACGCAATTACCTTGAACTGAGGCCAAAAACCGAACACCAACTCCTGGATACTCGTCTACTTGATGCGTGTGAATCGACCTAGCCCAACCCAAAACCCTAGTTCGCAATTTCTGAGGAGTTTAAGCATGATTAAGGAGGACTCAAGGTGGGGATTCAACTTAAAGGAATAGAGGAGTTCGAAGCTCACCGTGCATACATAATTCCGGCCGAGTGTCCGGCTGTCCTTGCGCCAGAATCGGCCCAGCCACGGCCGATTTTCGCTCGGCCTCGGCACAGGTTGGTCGCCGGCAGCCATGAGGGGCGGATTGAGGCCTGAAATTGGCGAGCATGGCGTGTGTGAGGTGGGGCGGTGAGGGAGACGGTGGCTCCATGCTTGCGTGAGGGGGAGGAAGAAGAAGTGGGAAGGCAGAGGAGAGAGAGGGAGTCGGGCTTCGTTTTTGGCTGAGGAAAAATAAGGGGCTTCGGTCCCTTATATTTTTATTTTTATTTTTTTTTTGTCTTAATAACATGCTTCAGCTAGGTTCCAACCCCAAACTAAATAATGAAGAGTCGAAACGTCCTACACTTAACACCCTTAATCAAACTTCGGGAATCGACTAAATAAATCGAAAGACGATGTTAAAAACTCCAGTTAGCATCGATTCAATAATTTTATAAATAAGTAACATCAATAATAACGTAAATCAAATAGGCGTTCTTTTTAATAAAATTAATCGTTTAA
>JACYFF010031958.1:68802438-68839004 GCA_017589665.1 Selenicereus undatus | reverse complement strand
TATGAATCCATTAAGAGCGTAAGCTCATCCTCTAAGCACTACCACACTCCATAGGGATAGGAATGTAGTGCACCTCGAAGATTAATATGGTTTCGTTTGACCACTAGTGGGAATCCACCATACCACTTCAAGCGATAGGCTGAAGTCCCATCCCCCTCGACGTTTCCAACACCACTCGCCTTGTCAACCCTTTAGTAAGAGGATCCGCTAGATTTTTCTCGGATCTCACATATTGTAGGGATATGACACCATGCTTTAGCAATTGTTTCACTGCACTGTGTCTAATACGGATGTGTCTCCTCCTTCCATTATAGACACTATTGTGCGCCACTCCTATTGCTGCCTGCGAGTCACAATGTAGGGAAATAGGTGTTTCCTGTTTTCCGCAGAGTGGCACGTCTGCTAATAGACCTTTAAGCCATTCTGCTTCCTGACCTGCTAACTCAAGAGCAATGAATTCAGATTCCATGGTAGAGCGGGCTATACACGTCTGTTTGGAAGACTTCCACGAAATAGCCCCTCCACCTAGAGTAAATACATAACCGCTAGTAGAACTAACTTCATTGTTATCGGAAACCCAGTTTGCATCACAATATCCTTCCAATACAGCAGGAAATTTGTTAAAGTGCAAACACCAATCAATAGTACCTCTAAGATACTTAAGCAAACGAAGAAGTGCAACCCAGTGTCCTTGGCTAGGTTTATGTGTATAGTGACTTAACCTACTGACGGCATAGGCAATGTCAGGACGAGTAAAGTTCATGAGAACCATTACACTTCCTATAATTTTGGCATACTCAGTTTGAGACACACTAGGTCCTTCGTTCTTTTTCAGATGTATGCTAGGATCATGAGGAGTTCTCACGGGTGTTACATCAAAACAGTCAAATTTCTTTAACACTTTTTCAATGTAATGTGACTGACATAATGAAAAGCCAGTGTTGGTTTTTCGAATCTTAAACCCTAAGATCACATCTGCTTCTCCCATTTCTTTCATTTCAAAAAGAGAAGACAGTAGCTTTTTAGTCTCCTTAACAACATGCAGATTCGTACCAAAAATCAACATATCATCAACATAGAGACATATAAGTACACAATCTGATCCAATCAATTTTGAATACACACATGAATCAGACAAATTCACAACAAAGCCATTTTGCACTAAAGTGCTATCAAACTTTTCATACCATTGTTTGGGAGCCTGCTTTAGACCATAAGGAGACTTTTTCAGTCTACACACTTTGTTCTCCTGGCCAGGTACCGCACAACCCTCAGGTTGGGTCATGTAGATTTCTTCCTCTAAGTCACCATTAAGAAACGCTGTTTTGACATCCATTTGATGTACAACAAGATCAAAAATTGCAGCTAAAGCGATTAAAGATCTAATGGTGGCTATTTTGGTCACAGGCGAGTAGGTGTCAAAATAGTCTATGCCCTTTTTCTGGTCAAAGCCCCTAATAACCAATCTGGCCTTATATTTGTCAATTGACCCATCAGACCTCAACTTCTTTTTGAAGATCCACTTACTGCTAATGGGTCTACAACCCTTAGGTAGGTCAGTCAATTCCCATGTTTTCTTTGACTCGAGAGAATCTATTTCACTTTTAATAGGTTCTCTCCAGAAGGCGGCATCTATGGACCTTACAGCCTCTTGATAGGTTTTGGGATCTTCCTCAATCAGGAAAATGGACACCAATTCTTCAGTTATGGCATCTATGTCCAAGTTATCAAAGGTTTCTACTAGGAATGCAGTGACAAAGTCGGGTCCAAAGGTTGTTTCAGTTCTGAGTCTCTTGCTCCTTCTAGGTTCAGTCACTACGACTCTAGCATCAAAACTAGAAGTAGGCAAGTTCACATTTTCAGGCATAAAATTAGGTACCACATTAGGCACTTTCTTTTTCAAAGGAAAAACATGCTCAAAGAATTCTGCATCTCTATATTCAGAAATAGAATAGTCATTCAATGACAGGAATCTATAAGCAGCACTGGTTTGAGCATAGCCAATAAAAATAGCAACAAAGGTCTTAGGGCCTATGTTTGTACGTTTATGACTAGGTAAGGCAACCTTCGCCAGACACCCCCACACTTTCAAATAATTCAGATTAGGAGCATACCCTTTCCACAGTTCATATGAGGTCTAATCTAGTTTTTTGTGAGGAACTCTATTGAGGATAAAGCAAGCAGTTAGTACAGCTTCCCCCCACATATTATCAGGCAATCCAGAGCTAATAAGCATAGCATTCATCATTTCTTTAAGGGTACGATTTTTCCGTTCTGCTATACCATTTTGTTGAGGGGTATAAGGGGCACTAGTCTCATGTATAATACCATTTTTCTCACAAAAAATAGCTAGAGAGTTGGTATCATATTCCCCACCTCTATCAGACCTAAGTCTCTTTATTTTTTGGTCTAATTGATTTTCCTCTTCATCTTTGTATTTCAGAAACATTTCCTCAGCCTCATCTTTAGACTTGAGGAGGTAAACTTTTGTATATCTAGAGTAGTCATCTACAAAAGTAATATACCATTTCTTTCCTCCCTTACTGACTGTGTTCTTAAATTCTGCTAAGTCCGAATACACAAGTTCAAGCAACTCAGTCTTTCTAGTGGTTATCGACTTGAAAAGGTTTTTAGCAAATTTTGCTTCAACACAAATGTCACATTTTAGACATATTTCTGTGATGATGTTAGGAATTAACCTCAAGTTCTTTAACTTATTTATCGAAGCGTAATTAACATGACCAAGTCTACCATGCCACAGGTCCACAGATTCAGCAATATAGACAGAAGAAGAAGCATTTCCATTAATAGCATCAGAAGCAACATTCAGAACAAAAAGCCCCCCACTACGATATCCCTTCCCAACAAAAACCCCATTGCGAAGAATAACAATTTTCCCAACTTTCTGGTTCACCTCAAAACCAGCAATATTAAGAAGACTACTAGAAACTAAGTTTCCACGAAGGGAAGGTACATACAGCACATTGTTCAAGCATAGAGATTTTTCAGATGTAAATTTAAGGAGTACTTTCCCTTTACCCATGACCCCAGCGGTGGCAGCATTGCCCATGTAGACATGTTCGCCATCAGGAGTATCTTCGAAGTCATGCATCAGATCCTTGTTGGCGCAAAAATGTCTTGTTGCTCCAGTATCTAGAATCCACTCCGTGGAATTTGACACCAAGTTGACCTCCAGTGTTACTGTACAGAAGATCTCAGTGTCTTCGGTTAGATTCGCTTGTGCAGCAATCTGTCCAGTAGGCTTCTGGTTTGTGTGACTGGATCCTCATTTGCGAAAGTTGCACTGATATGCCTTGTGGCCTGGTTTGCACAAACATAACAGACAACCTTCTGCTTCTGGATCTTGCTGTTTGTTCTTTTCAACTGACTTTGGGGTTTTGATTGCTTCTGATCCCTCTTATTTTTCCCTTTGAACCTATCTCTGTTTAAAGGCACAGAAGATTCAACAAGGTTAGCTTTAGATGAATTCAGGGACAGGGAAGACATCTTATCTTTTAGCCGATTCGCCTCTTCAGTCCTCATATGGCTGATCAATTCTTGCAAGGTTAGGTCCTTCTTTTTGTGCTTCAGGTGATTTCTGTAGTCGCTCCAAGAAGGGGGAAATTTCTCGATCAGTACATTTGCTTGTCAGATGTCGTACATCTTCATGCCTTCGTTCAGCACCTCAGCACATAGGTTCTCGTACGCATGAACTTGTTCCATAATCGGCTTGTCATATACGATCTGAAACTGCAGCCATTTGCCAACGATGTATTTCCTCTTTCCGGCATCATCTGAACCATATTTCGCCTCTAGTTTGGTTCATATGATCTTTGCAGATTTGGAGTTGACAAATAGATCAAATAGAGGGTTCGACATGTTGTTCAGCAAGTAGGTTCGAGCCAGTTTATTGTCTTTTTCCAGCTTCTTTTTAGCAGTCTCATCTAGTGGGATGACAGGCGTCTTCGGGGCGGTAGGAGTGGAGATCTCAGTATCAGTAAACAGAGATGTGTTATCTTCGTCAAGATGTTATGAGAATATAACATAATCAATCTCGAGTTGTTCAAAGCATATGAGTAGTTTCTGGGACCAACGTTTATGGTTAGTTCCATCGGGGGGCTCGATTTTGGAGAGTTCGGGGAGATTTTTGGGGAATGATGCAACCATTGCAGATTAATTGCCTTCAAATTGTTAGAAGAATAAGAAGAACAATGGCTGGAAGATAAACAGAATAAACTAAGTCGTGGATAAACCACTACCTTGAAAGTAATTACGGCTCGACTACGGTGCAAATCAATTCAGCCGGTTGCTCCCCAAGGTTAACTCAGCACACTCTCGAACGCGTGCACTTTGCAGGCAAGAGTTTGGAGTATGCAGCACACCAAAACCCAGAATGCAGAGAAGAAGAAGAAGAGAGGAGAGAAATGTGAGAGCTGGTGTGATTTAGCCCTGCTGATGAAGCCTCTATTTATAGGGGAAAGGGAGCTGTTATACAGCCATTAAAAAGGCGTAAGTTGACGCAAAAGATCTGGCCATTAAGAGCAAGAATGATGCAGAAGATCTAGCAGCATTCAAGGCGGGGAGGAAAATCAGGAAGTCTATAACGGTTGGGAGCGATTCATGGAGGATTTAGCGCAGTATGTTACAAAAAAGTCTAAGCAAATTCCTCCCAAAAAGATAGATTAGGCCCACAACCCGCGCGTGTGTGTGAAAATTAGGCACGCGCGTGTGTTGGCCTTAGACGCCCTCAACGCCATAGAGCCTGGTCTCAAGTTATTCAACATGGGCAAGGAGAATGGGATATATGAACCCCTCAAATTACCACCCAAAAGTTCCATGTGGGACAAGTGTGAAAGAGAGAGAGGGGGGAAGAAAAGTTTATCTTGTTGCATTATTCTAAGAAAACATAGTAAAACTAATCCAAAGAATCAAAATCCAAACTAAATGATCTAGACCTATACTCAACCTAACACTTTAAATTAAAAAGCTAACCTAATCGAGGTTCGACCCGAAATTTTCCTTCAAAACTATTTTTGTTTTGCAAGACAAACTTGTTGGATAAAAAATTATCCGAACAGGTAGACATGAACCACAGTCTCACAATCCAAATATAGCCTCATTCGAACCTAAAATGGACAACCCGTACACAGTTCTAGCTCAAAAATCCAAATCCCAGAACCACACCCTAAGATTCCCACCTTAGGTGGGATATGGAGCCAAACATGGCAGCCTTAACCCTTGAATGGTAGAAAGGCTCGCCCCAATACACACTAGATTGAGACTGTCTAATTAATAGGACTAAATGTTATTGGTTAATTGCAAGCAAATGCACCCCCTACATAAGTACCTAGATGGATAGAAACAAATTTATCGAATCAACAAAACATTCATTCCCTATGTAGTGTGGAAAGAAACTAATTAGTATGAAAAGAAAACATAACTTACAAGAATACAAAGTTGTAGTTAAATGACACAAAGCTGCCTTCACCAGCCAAATGCAACAAGCAACAGAGCTGGCTGTTTTGACAGGATTGCTGAGAGTGAATGCAGGAAAATCCTTCACTATAATGACATACTTTAGTGGGGAATGAAGCACGAAGCAGGTTGCATTTGATGTGGGTTTCAGCTTGACCTTTGATACCTCTTAGTTTGATATTATAGTAGTGTCGGTGGCTTATTGCTCATTTGTTGTTTAGGATACAATACGTCTTGGATTTTTACCTGATATTTGTGAGTTTAGGATAAGGGTATCAGTGTGTTTGCTTGCTATTATTTGGAATTCAAGTACCCATCACCTGGAAGATATTTTCTTGGGAATACCCATTGGATCATTATGGAACAGTCAAGTGCATACCTAGTATAAGTTAGAGGTTAATTTTCATGATGGAATTGCAATCGAATTTTGGTTAGTTGAATATTAAAATTATTATTGAACTATACTATCATATTTATAAATATTTTCACGGTATATGTAGTATATGTAGGAGCCAAAAATCTTCTAACAAATCCCTTGATGCCACATGTAATTCATAATTATTTTATTTTGTCAATCACGAGCAACCATGTGCCATGCTAATTTTGGTAGGTCTATTGAATTAAATTTAAATGAAGCGGAATTTCTATCAATGATAACATGTCAGATGTCATTAATGATAGATCAAGATGTTAAATTATTTATTTTTTTAAATAAAGAGATAACCACTGAAACTTAGCTCCACATCTAAATCCCAACTCCAAGCCTTGTCAATGAGACACTATAAGTATGGGCTCGTGCCTACATTTTTTACTCAATTGATGGATGCAATTTTCAAGAGCTCGAACGATAAGCAATATTCAGTGAACAAGCAATAATTGGACCTTCTAAATCTCTAGTTTAAGTGGAGCTTCTAAGTCCTTTATCTGGTTATTTGTCATCAATCATGATCAAGCTCCCATACTGTTAAGTATCTAAATCCACAAGACATTCAAGTTCGGCATTTTGTATACCTATATAGTGTTTGGTTGGGGGGAAAATGATTTTTTCGAAAAATGGCTTTCCAATTTTTCATTGTTTGCCAGAGTAAAAGATGGAAAACTATTTTTTGCCGCACTTAAATATGAATTTTCAACTCAAAATTCCTTCATTTGATCAATATTTATCTCAACTACAACCATTCTGTCAATACATTGTGTCATTTAAACAATTTAGTTGACGTTTTTCTCTTTTTCATGAAAAATGATTTATCTTGTACCAAACAACAAAAAATGTGGCATGGAATTCAATTTTCCTTGGAAAAGCATTTTTCATTTAAAATGATTTTCTGGGAAAACCATTTTCTTTCCAACCAAACACTACCTATGTGTGCGTTTGGTAGGAGTTTTCTCATTTTACGATGTTTGGTAAAACAAGGAGGGTAAATTTGTTTTCATGGAAAATTATTTTCCCCAAAATGAAGGAAAATATTTTCACTTTGAATGGAGCGTAAGTTGATTTCACGTTTCTTTGGTACTCATACGGTTTCACATTCTTTCTCTCTTCTGTATCTATTTTCTTGACATATGGTTCAAAGATTAAAGCAGTGACATATAGTTTGAAGATTAAGGCAACATATTAAAGATTAGAGATGCTGTATCATCCGGATGCCGATGCCGATACCGATACCGATGTCAATTAATCTAACAACCATGATTTCATCGAAATTCAAAATGCTCAACAATTTATCACCAGGGTTAAGAAGATTGAGAAACTCGCTAGGTTTTTCCTCTTCTTTGTTTGGATTCCCACTTGAGGATGGAAATTGATAACCATTACTAGCATCAAATTGTTGGCAGTAGGTAAGATCAAAAAAATTAAAAATTCTACAAATTGTTACAACTTTGATATGGATGACGCCACTATTGTAATATAATTCCCAAAGAACAACATATGAATTTCCATTTTTCTAAATATCTTACTTATTTTTGTTTTTTTCACTAAGGTGCCTCTTTTTAACTTTTTTGCTCATTTTTTTTCTAATCAAACTGATTTTCCAAAAACTTTGTTTCCTCTTTTACGAAACAAATGAAAATATGAGTTGAAAATCATTTTACATGAAAAGTTATTTTACATGAAAAATGATTGTCTAGGAAAATGGTTTTCAACCCTATTAAACACACCCTTAATTTGAATATATCGTCACAACTCTGAACTTAATAAGAGAAAGAAAGAATAGCTTGGCTGGAAGGCTGAACTGAGCCTTATGACTAATGATACCTTTAGGTTGAACTCTTCACCGTCACTTGAATGGGACAATGCATCAATGCACTCCTAACCATTGGGAATCTAATCTTTAATGCTTACCTACCCTGCTCTCTGCAAAATTAGAGGGAAAAACACTTTATTTATCATAAAACAATATTATATTTTGGTTGTATATTACATTACATGTGTCTAGAGTTAGTAAACATTGACATGATGTAAAGAGATTTGAATTGAGCTATTAAAAGCTCACTTGATATAAATAGATTTAGCTTGAGAATTTAATCTTTTTTAATTAAACATATTGCTATTAGTAGCCTATTTAAATAAATAAGATTTAGGTCGGCTGAGAAAGAGTTCAAAAAAGCAATGCTAGCCACACGAGGCGACAACGACACAAGCTATAGTGATGACAATGAAGATCAAGTAGTCAATCTTGGTCTCATGGACAAAGTTCAAGAAGAAGACACTGGGTATGAGAGCTCAAATGAGGTAAATTACTTCGTATTTCTTGAATACTCTAAAGATGAATTGGCCCAAGCCTTGGTTAATTGCATTGAATGTGAGCAAAAAGATTTGTCCAAAATAAAGTCTTTAAAGAAGGCTATTTAAGGCTTATCATTTGAAAAAGAGGCTTTACAAAAATCAAATGATGAACTTCATATTAAGATTGATACTCTTGAAACAAAGAAGTAAGGTGTTCAATCTAAATGTGAAGGTTTTGAAAAATTAGTTTTGTTTTAAAGGGATAAGAAAATTTTGGACAAATTATTAGGCTCCCAAAGGATGTCATTTAATAAAAAAGGAATTGGGTATAATCCCTTTAACAAAAAACAAGGTCTATAAGAACTTCTTTCTTCAATCGACGTCCCAAAGCAATTCTTATATTAAATGCAATTATTGCATAAGAAATGCTCATATGTCTTATTCATGTCCTCTTAGAAAATCTAGCCATATGTTAGTTCAAGTTTGGGTACGAAAAGCAGCAAAATGACAAAATGTGAATTGAGCAAAAACGCTCTCTTGGTAGTAATAGGTTTCTTGAATTTTTATAGGTCAAAGTTATGGAGAAGTTGTTGACTGTCCAGTTTTGAAGGCACTGAAATACAGTCTAAGACCTTGAAAATTATATAGAAACTAGGATGTTACTGCTTGTAAATAAGTGAAACTCAAGGGCTTGATTTTTTATGTCAACATCCTAAATAATGGTAATATTTGGATTCTTGGTAAACAAAAGACAATGTCACTTTGCATGATCTATTTCCTATTTGAGGCATTTTGATTTTAAAGTTTTTGAAGTTTAATTTACTTAATTATCTTTGGATTGTGAGCATGATTAATATTTCATCGTACTTTATGCTATTATGACATGTGATTATTTTTATGTATTGATGATATCTTGTATGTGATCTTTTTTTCTTGGGTTTATAATTGTTATGATCCCTAATATTTACATACATGATATTCCTTATTCCCATAAGGAAAGAATTATATTGCTTGATTAAATTTTGATATAACCTTGACTTATTCTTGAAGGGGGAGAATTATTGTGTTAATCCTCTTATACGTTGATCCCTTGTAATGCTCACGAGAATATCAAGTCAATGCATGCATGTTAGGATATATATTTGATCAAAATGATATTGTTTAATCCCTTAAAATTTTATTAAGTGTCATAGATTGAGGGCGAGCATCTTTATATGGCATTGATTTGTTAAGGGGGAGTTATATGTTTTTACCTTAATTTTTTGTATGCCTGGATTTTTATTTCTCCTTCTTCTACTACCTTTTTTTATGCAATACAGGAAGGGGAGAAGTATTTGGTATGCTTTGATGGTCTATCATTCAAAATTGTACTGATATGTTGTTTTTGTTGGGTTTTGTCTTTCATCAAAAAAGGGGAGATTGTTAGCTTCCTTTAAGCTTACAATTGGTTTTATTAATTTGTTTTGATAAAACATCAAAAGGATTTAGTCCATTGGTAGTTTTATTATATTATAATTGGATCCACCTTAGAATTACTATTGTTTCAATGTGCTATGTTTCTAAGTGGATATTGGCATGCTAAAATTACTTTGGAGATTTCTGAATTAAATTTGAATTTGTGATATTCTTGATATGATTTAAGGTGATATTATCTTGTAATAATGCTTGCTATATTATGAAGGTTATATGTGCATATTTTAGAGATTATGATTTGATGGCTAAAATTGTGTGATTTGAACTTGTTTTGTCATATAACAATTACAATTTCTCGATTCTACTGATCAGCTTTAAAATTTGGAAGTAGCCGCTAGTGTGAAAGTTGGCAGGCTAGTAAAGTAAACTACTGAATCTCCCAAGGGCCCGAAATATTGTTAAAGGGCTTGAACTCTGCTGAAAATGATATTTTCCTTATTTGGTGATAATGGCTACTTACCTTGAAGGACAACAACGACTATATTCTGTTGACTATAAATATTGAAGCCTTTGAAACTTGGAGACACACAAGCACAGAAAAAGAATTAAGAGCCACATTTAGAAATATCATTCTGTTGTTCACTTAATTTCTCAAGTTGTATTATTCAAGTTGTAATTGGGTGGGATAGTTGGAGTTGAAAGTCAACTCTTCCAAGGACTTGTTGAAGTACCAACTTGTGGCTTAAAACTTTAGAGTAGGTGTACTTTAGAGTTCTGTAATCTCTCCTAAATAAAATTGTATTAAACCTAGAGTTAAGGAATTCTAGGCGGGGACTAAGCCTGGTTAAGGCTAACCTCATTAAAAAATACTCATGCCATGTCAACATTTACTTTTCCACATTTTTTTTTTATTATTTTGTGACTTTCATCATCACCCTATTCACCCCCTTCTAGGATGATTCAATAGCCTTTGAGTTTCCAGCGTATATGACTGTGTATGGTATATTTCCATTCTAGTAGACATGCAACTAATACAAACATGGAAGTACGACTCATTTCATTGCATGTATCACTTAACTGAGCTATAAATATGACAAAGTACATTGCCGAACGGGTGACTAATATATTTATTTTCTTTTTTGTTTAATTGGGTTGCATTTCACATTACAGGATATACTAATTATGTGTTGCATGTATCACTGTGAACAATAGCTTTGCATTTAATATCATAATGAGTGACTAATTATGTTTTGGAATTATGACTATAACAATAAAATCTGTCTACTAAGCCAACTTCACTATCATTCCAACATAAATGTGGCTAATAATACTTTTAATGGCTAATTGTTCACTTTTGTATGAGATCTGGCATATAGTGTATGTATGGCTAATAATATTCACGAGGGACGATTGATGTGTTTATGATTTTTATTTAGAAGTTCGATTACAAAAATATTGCATCATGGCTATTTGATTTTTGCATGTATGACTATATTCATAAAAATTGTGTTCATACCATATAGATATCACTAATAAAATTGTTAGTGGGTAACTGACATGTTTATTTGTTTATTTCATTTTTTAAGGTAATATAAGTAATAACATATGACTAATAACAGTGTCCACAAGTGACTATGCCTTCATGTTATTTTAATTTGTATTTAAAGTTGTAATATATAACCAATGCCAGCATAAATAAGACTAACCACATCTTCAATGGGTAACTAAAATATTAACTTAATTCTTTCATTAGTAAGGTAATTAACTACTAATATATGACTAATAATAGTGCCCATTAGTGACAGTAATTATTTGTTAGTATGTTTTATGCTCAACAATGTAATATATGGTCTAATAAGACACAAATATGACTAAACATTTTCATAGGATGACCATAACAATTATTAAATCCTTTCATTTAGAAAGATAACCAAAACTATTGTCAATACGTGACTATAACATTTGTTTAATCCTTTCATTTCGAAACCTAATTAATCCCAATTTCAATGGGTGACTGTATCATTTATTTAATCCTTCCATTTTGAAAGGTACTTAAAACCGTTTTCAATGGGTGACTATAACATTTTCCATTAGCGATAGTACTAACAATATATGGACTTTGTGTGCAGACTACCGAACTCAAATAGAAGGCCTACCAGTGATTGAGCGTCATGAGTTAAACGAACCACTTGTGATTAAGCATTATGAGTCGAATCAAGATTCGAGTGGATCATTGGTTTGATATTGTTGGAAAACAGTTGTTGATACTTTTGATTTATATCACTGACACTCGCATGTTGTTGGTTTTAGCATAAGCAAAATAACTCACAAACAGCACTACTTATAGAAAGAAAGTGTTTGAGAAGTCTTTTATGGGTTCTTGTGCTGGATTTAGTACCTTAGAAATATTTTATGTGTTCTTGTGTTAGATTTAGTACCTTGCAAATTCAAAGAAAATAGTTGTCGAGAACATGTCTCCAACTAGGAAGAATAAGAGAAAGACAACATTAGTATTATAAACACAGACACAGTGTAATGCCTCGCTGCGGACGAAAGTAAATGATGGAAAGTAGGTTTGTTGATCCTGTTGTAGCTCACAATGATTCACTAGTACATACTAAATTAGCTCACTATCGTAGATTAGAATGGAAGATGACCACATAAAAGGGAAAAGGAATTGAGAAAGGTCATTCTTCATGGATAAGTGTGGTTGATTCGTATGGGTACATATGTAATGAGGCTTGAGGTGAACAAAGTCTCAAGCATACTTTGACGGACCATTACATTTATCTGAGTAACCTAAAGATGAAAGAAATTGAATTTGGTGATAGTCAAATTCTGGTTGATTTCCTTCATCAAGAAGTGACTAAGAAAAATGATTTCTTTTTAGGGTTACATTGGATGGGATAGGTAGATTGTGTAATGTATTTTGGTGAGATTCAATGATAAAGGGGGACTATGATATTTTTGAAGATGTGGTAAAACTTACAAAATCAATTGGTGAAAATTAATAATCATCAGCTGACCATCATGTTTGGTTTTGGATTTATGTCAAATGATAGAGTTGAATCATTCGAGTGATTACTTGAAGTGTTCATGAAATCTATTGGTGCGAGGTGTCTGACTATCATTTTTACATATCAGGATCAAGCCAGTTGTAACACCATTGAAAAGGTTAGTGGCTACAAGATTGCAATGGATCATTATGTTATTATATTATATGAACATGTGAATACAATTTATACGAGCGAAAATGAGATTTCCGATTGAATAAACACTGAGTTGTGTTCAAGTTATATATGACTATTAATAGTATCGATAGTTGGATACACCTAAACAGCCATCATCTATCATGTTCTTGTTTTTTGTATTAGACATAAATATAATATCTGAGAATCTCATTTTGTGATTTATTAATGATTTTACTTATTTTCATGCTTCAATTTTAAGCAATTAATTATTGTCTAGATTTGCTTTTTTAAAAAAGAATTTTAGGTACTCCTCACTACTAGATACTACCTGTTTCTTTGGTATTTGTGACAGAATAATATTTCTCAGTTTCACAAACCTAAAGGATATCATTCGTAAAGGAAAGTTTCAACAAATGTTTGGGTGGCTCTTAGACTCAACTAGAATTCTGGGACTTGGAAAGATAATTGCTAATTATGGCTTGGAAAATAATCCTTGGTTTATGCTATTGTGCAAATTAAGGAACAAATGGTGTCTAGCTTTGAGTAAGGATTTCTTCTTAGCTGGAATATTATCATCACAAAGAAGCAAGAGTACTAAAAATCTAATTTGCTTCAAACCAAACAAGATAACAATCTTAAGTAAATTTTATTGGAGCTGTAATTCAATGGTGAAGTGTTGGATGAGTCCTAAAGAACTTGCGAAATTTCAACAGTCAAGATCCGAACCTTGCTTTGTTTACCCTATGATATAACTAGTCAAGCATGCATCCTAGGTGAATGTCCTAAATCCTATTTTGCAGACTATAACATGGTGTTATTTGGCTAATTAAGTTTTTCAAGTATAACCATGAACATTTGATTATGTACTGTAAGTTTTTATGTGAAACTGCCATGACTATATGCTTTGTATGTACGACTAATTAATTTATAATTCATTGAACATTGATAATTGATGTGTTGGGCGGAAGTGGTTGACTAATTATGTTTTGCATGCATTACTATGTGTGTCATATTTCATTGTCAATCATATATGACTATATATGCTACATACATGACTATTGTAGCTGGCTTGGTTGACTGTCTACTTATTATTAGTGATGCATCACAGGTATACACCCTCACTATGTTCAGATATTTTGAAAAAGTTTTTGGAGCATTTATGGGCGCACACAGTTTTAACATTTAATCAGCCAACCCTTATCGATGATATATCAGTGGAAAAGGATTACTCAAATTCTCATATAGTTTCATTCACCCCAAGTTGGGAACAATTGTCATGCACATTTAAAAATTTTGATAAATCTAGATGGTTGTGCTTTCCTTGTGTAAGGTTACTCCACATGCATTCTATGTACAATATACCTAATGCTTACTTACCTATAAGGTGGATGAAATATGCTAAAGTAGTGGAGTGGGTGAAAAGGATCCACTTAGTGACTCAAGCAGGCAGGAATATAATGTTTAACTCATGATGTCATAGTATGGCTAGGGACTTCTATAGTCTTGTGCTACGAAGTCAACATTGTAAGTAAGTTTGTCAAATTATCAAAGAAGGCTTTAATACTCTAGTTGTAACTACAAATATTTTATTGTCTTCTAATTTGGTTAGTATTGAACAAGAACAAAAAAGCTGAAAGAAGGGTTCAAGTGCGTCCAACATCTTTTTGGATCCTATGTGAGCAGTGACAAAGCGAAGATTTCAAAGATTTAAAAGCCTTTTCTAGTAGAGTGGGAAATCAACTATCATACACGTGGCTACAAAAGTTGAGACAACTACCTATGCACATGAATTTGGAGCAAAGACTCCCAAGCGCAAATTGTTTTTATAGTTTTTATAGTTGGTGACTATTTTGTATATTTAGTGCCTTTTTGCAATTTTAATGCTAAAAGCACTTTGTACAATGGAATGATTTTTTTGTTTTAAATACATTTGTTAGTTTTTGTATGCAATGTGCAATCCTTGGCCTAATGATTTCATCTCCTCTCCCAATAGTCGAATAAAGGCCAAATGGTGAGTAATGAGTTACCCTAAAAATATTTAGATTCAGCATGAATTTTTATGAATAACATTCTACAATGTGATGAATAGCAAGATTTTTATGTGGAAAAATTTTGGAAAACCAAAACAGTTGTTATCTGGGTAAGGTCATGATGTGACTAAATAAAAAAACCACCTCTACAGTCCCCCCAAATAAAATGCAGCTATAACACGAAGTGTTGTGAATTAGCATATGAGAATCAAGGTGACTATTTTTCTTAATCTAATAATGACTAGTTGTGGACTAATATTATATGGTGTTGGACTATAAAAAGTCAATGCCTAAGCAAACAAAACTCACCTTGCAAGTAAAAAGGATAACATGAAGTTGTAAACTATAATATGCTGATATGTTGCTATTGACATGAAAACCAATTGGACAAAATTCATCCAAAACAAAATTGAATTGGAATACGCATAGTGCTACTGATTTTCTTATGAGATGTAATTGATCAAAAAATTCATCAAGAAATTAATTTGTTTGTGATGAATCACCTTTAGTTCTGAAAATAGCATTATGTTGAAGTGCAAACCAAAATTGTCATCATGATCATAAACTACATATGATCCGCCAATTTCTAAAACAAACAAGGCCAACTTCGAAAAAACAAATGTCGATCAGTTGTTTCTTTTTTGTAGTTTTCCCTCCCTTATCGACATCACATTATCTCCTTTTAATTTACGGATTCAAAGTTTTATCTTTTCCCATCATACTTAACGTGGAAGGGCATTGTTGTGGTCTAGATGGTTGTAACCTGTCAAGCATGGTTGAAACATCGATGACTTTGGGTTTTTTTTGAACCTCATGGTCTTTAACCTCCCAAGCTGCAATGTATTATGCAAGTGTTTGTTTGTCCTTCTGTCGTCCTTAGATCATTATGGGTTAGAATGGTGCATGGCCAAAGGCAAATTTAGGCAATGCAACTTTTCCGTCTTGATTGTGTATCATCATGTGTGTGTGGTTAAGTCTATAGGGCTTAGCTCCAATGACGTGCCCCAAAGATGTTGGCTTACTGAAGTCATAACCCAAATTCTTCATTGGTCTATATGCATTTGGGTAAAATCCATCACTAATGTGCATCCTTGGCAACCTATTTTCTCCTTGGAGCAAGCCTTTGGAAGAAGCAACGAAATCATGGAGAGGCACTTTAGTAAATTTGCTTTGGTTTACCTTTATGAATAGGAAACACTCCCTTTTGTTCGAGAACATGCTAACTATTTTCCTTGAATTTGATGTCAGGCATGGTTGATTTTACATTCGCTAAATGGTGATTCACCATCCTTTCAACTAAGATTTTGGAATGTACCTAAAGACTATAATTCTTGTGCTTGCTACGATCATTGTTTATTTGACAGGAAAGACTGAAATTGTTTGCTTATTTTCTTTTTGCCATTGTTTTCTTGCTTGGTGTTGCCATCACCATTATCTTCTGTAGGTGCGTGAGTCTCCTTGTCATTCTTTACAGTGCCTTTTTATGTGGAGGATATAGTAGCTGGCATGGTTCCCTTTGGCGCAACATCTTCTTTAAAAGAAACTTTACATCAGCAAAATATGACTCGGCTACGGTAAAGGGTTTAACTTCACTGTTTATCTTTCTTTCCACATCACATTTGTATTTGACACATTGGTGCAAGGCTTACGCTACCACTCCATGTTCATGTAGCCAGGGACAGCTAAGAATCAACTTATAAGAAGGCTTGGAATCTATCACATGAAAAATTGATGATGTTATAAATCCAACAATTGTTAACTCCAAGGGAATCATACCAATCGCACGTTGTCCTTCTAGATTTAAAAGTTATATCATCATTTGGCTATTGGTTAATTCTTCGATGGTGATACCCAAGTCGTTCATTGTTGATATAAATATCATGTTCACCATCGAACCACCATCCACTATAATTCTCCTAACCTTTAGCCCCCAAGTATATCTAGTGATGAACGAAGGACGATTATGTGGTTTAGACCCTAATAACAAGTCATAATTAGTGAATGCTGAGTCATAATTGGTGAATGCCACGGTGGTATGGCAAGTACCACATTGGGCGACATCTCTTACGGGTGGTACACCCTTCACCTTGTCAACATACAACTTTGCTTGGGGAATGGTAATAACAACTTGTTCACGTAGTTCTTTTGGTAGGTGAAAAATGTTCTTCTAACCCATGTGTGTTGGTGAAGCTTATAGGACAATAAGGACATTGTCATCTCTTTTAGAAAGAACTTCCTGTGTTGCATTCTACTTTCCGTTCATCTCAGTATCATCATGATAGTAGTGACTCTTCTTCGCGATCATAAAAAAGGCTATCTTGTTAGAAACTGAAGCTAAGTCCTCAGAAAAAATTTAATGGCAGTTATGATGATAGGTGCAAACAATTGGGAAAAAGAGATGGCTAACATGAGAGCCATGTTGCAAAATCTCACCAAGGAGAGTGAAGAAAAAAAAAGTGCACATTAAACATTTGGAGGAAATGATTGCTAAGTTAACTAGGAACTTGAAAAACATAGTTAAATGAGCCCTCCACCAAAGGCTTAGAAAGTGAAGAGGAGGAAAAGGTGTCCATTCACAATGAAGCTACTGATCAGGAGGAGCAACCATAGAAAGCTTGTAAGCCTAAAAACAGTGGATCTTCAAGATCGATGATTATCAAACAAATCCAAATATTGATAACAACTGAGTTAAGGAATAGTTAGGAGGGGCTTCATGCAAAACGCACTTGTAGGACAAGCCTTACGCCAAGAGAATTGGCACTCTCCACATGCCTAACGGTTATCAACCACGTTCTACCAGTTTGATAGAAAGGGAAACCCGACGTAAAATGTTATACAGTTCATTGAGACATGCAATAATGTCAGCATTGATAGTGACATGATGGTAAACTAGTTGTTCGGATGCTGAAAGATATTGCCTTTGATTGGCGTACCAATCTAGAATCCGAGCCCATTAATAGTTGGGATTAAATGGAGTAAGAATTCACTAATAGGTTTGACAACATCCAGTCCAATATTAGTATGCTTGAGCTGACAAATATAAAACAATGGAAAAATGATCCAGTTCTTAACTACATCAATTGATGGCATCGACTTAGCCTTGAGGGTAGAGATCAGTTATCTGAAACTTTTGTAGTTGAAATGCATACCCAAGGCATAGAGTGGGAGTTGCCGTAAATGTTATAAATGACAAACTTAGGACATTCTAAGAATTGGCAACCAAGGCTCATATGCATGGAGATGGTGATAGCTAATCATCATGACAACTCTTTCACTTCTAGTAATTCAAATAAGGACAAAGTTGAATTCAAGAAAAATGTTAAATCCTTCAAGAAAATGACTAAGGAAGCCAAATCAAAATACAAGCAAAGCACATCCTTCAAGGATACAATAGAGAAGTGTCCTGTTAGATTTACTCACACAAGGACGCTAGAGGGGGGGGGGGAACTGTGTCTACCAGTTTTTCGGTTTACTCAAAAACACTCATCAGAACAGTTTGGAATGTGTGTTTGAAGTAAAGCAGAAACAAGTATAATTGCGGAAACAGTAAAGAAGACACAATATTTTTATGTGGAAAACCACCTCTGGCCTAACTGAGGTGTAAAAACCACAACCTACCACAATAGGATTTCAGCAACTCTTTCACTAAACGGGCCGAACTCGTTACAACCGTAATACACGTAACTTAGTCTACCCTAGACTCTCTTTACAAATACACATCCAAAATCTCCCAAGACTTTGGACAGATACCCATGGACACAACGTCCACACGTTCCCTAAGGACACAACGTCCAAAGCCTACCAAGACTTGGACAACCTCTTATCAAGATACAAAAGAGATAAAGAACACCTTATTTGAATGCTTCTAAATAAGCTGAGTGTAAGGTACACCACAACTCCTATTATGCTAATGTTGAAGACTTGATTAAGCACTCTTTCGAAGGTTTTTCTCACAGGAAAATTCAGACTCAGGAAAGCAATTTTAGCACTTGACAATCATGAAAAACCTTGAAGAAAGTTGAGGGAATTGGCCGCTTTAAATAGTGGAACAATTACCAATCTTTCTTATAGGATAGGACCAAATATTTAGAAGATATATTTTCCGTAGGAGATAAGATCAAATATTTAGGGAAGATATTTTTCCTTTAAGATAGGATTAAACCTCACCAAATATTTGGAAAATATTTTGTCTCTTAAACAAGGGAAGAAATAGTTTTAGGTTTTTGAGAAAAACATTAAAATTCGAATTTTTATTCCTGGATTCAAAGCACTACAGACTTGGCCTCCTGGACCTGTTCTGAGGCAGTGTTCTGAGTCATCAAAAATCTGCCTCAAAACACTGCAGACCTGGCCTCTTGGACCTATTCTGAGATAGTGTTCTGAGTCATCAAAAACCTTTCGAAGTGAATGCTTAATCAAAGACCTTCTAATTGGCATATTAACAAGAATCTAAAAAATAAAACAAATGCTAAGCCTAAGACTGTTGTTATCAACTGGACTTCTTGCACAAGTCTATGCTTCCACTGCCAGAACTGTTATGAGGGAGTGTTTTCAGATTCTTACACTTGTTATCAACTTTGATGCTCTATGCTCATGCGAACTGCTCCATGTATTTTACGGATCCTGTCTTAGCATACAACTCAAGCACAACACATAAGTCACAGCATATTGACTAGGTCATTTGGATTGTCATCATCAAAGCCCTATACATTAATTGGGTCAACAATTTTCCCCTTTTTGATGATGGCAAACAAAATGATCGTAAGTCATTGTTGTTAACAGGGCAAGATTGGCTAGTGCCAAAAATGGACAAAGTCAAAGTTTATGTAAGTCACACAGAAAAAGAAACAAGAGTGAGAGGTCAACTTGAGCTGGGCAAACTAGTCAAGACTTAGGTCATGGTCATCTTCCCCCTTTTGACATCATCGAAGAAGGGTAAATAGGTCGGAAGGTCTGAGTCCAGTGTGGATGCAATCACCACCAAAGCGGTAATATGGAAAATAACAGCGATACACTCAAGCATACGACCAGTAAGGATATTGGCCATCCAAGTCACGCATAAACAAGTAGCACATAAACAAGCAGGGATTATGGAAAAAATGCATTAATCATCCAGGAAACAGTCATAATCCACCATTGTTCATACAGTAGCAAGAAGAGCGGACAACAAAATAACTAGCAAGAGGTGAGAGAAAATAACACAAAGTTAAGATCAGATGGAAGAAGAAGAAGGAGAAGAGAATTTGACCGTGTGGGCAGAGATGGCACTCAGAAGATCCTCGTGACGTTTGGCGTTGAGCTCCTTTTCTTCTGCGAGTGCCTTCTTCATGTCTACAATTTGTCCCTTCAGGGGGAGCTGGTCCTGCATGAGAGTGTTTAGGGTTGGAGTACTGGAGGTTGAGGCCTCATTGGGAACAGGGTGGAGAGGTGTTTGGACCCCTGTTTTGAGCTGGCACTCCCACCTTTCTTCACTTGAAAACCACACCCAATCAGGGTACTACCTCCTATTTCATTAGTGATCTGAAGGCTCACCCTCTTTTGTGGAGGAATCCCAATCTGCTCAAACACAGACGTTAGTAGAAGCCCATACCCCATGTCATGATCCTTGGACGTGTTAGCAATACGTCCAATGTGACTGTTCATGATCGCGAGTAAGTTGATTTTTTCACCCCGATCCAAAAGGTCAGTAAGGCACATGTCCATAGGATCAACCAAATTTTATCCCTGACCCCGAGGAATGACATTCTTGATTATAAACCAAAATAACAAGTGATGTAAGGGTATCATTTCCCCCTTACGTACAGATCTAGACATGGTTAGTCGGGGGTTTTGGGCTAGGTTCCGGGTCAACTCTAGTAGTCTCTCCTCACCCAACACATGCATGTCCTCACGGACATATACATCAAAACCATCAGATGGCACACCAAACATCTCACCGAGATCAGCAACATCAAACGGAATCCTATGCCCACCCACTGTGCTTGTCACCAACCCATTGGTGACCACACAGTTGGTGTAAAACTCAGCCAACTCAGGAATAGAACACCCTCTCTGAGTGTTAGTAAACATATCCAACCACCCCTGAACTCTTAATTTCTCTAGGAACACCTCAAGCCCCTGTTCCTGGAAATAGGTTACCTTGACTACCTTCCCTTGGACTACAGATTTCTGAAGGAAATGTTGGTATCTTTTAGGGAGTGTCATGCTCTTTTTAGCTTTCTTTCTTCTAGGTTCAGGACACTGTTCCACCTGTTCTGACGACTGTTCTAGAGATGCCCTGTTAGAAGCAGGGTTCTTGGAGGGAACAGGATTGGGAGGTGTTTTGGCTGGTGTTTTGAGGGGTGTTTGGAGAGATGTTCTACGAACTGTTTTCTTCTTTTTAGCAGGGTTGTCTACTGTATCTTTTGGTAGTGGAAAAACAGAGGTAGGGCCAAAACTTTGTGTTCAACGTTGATACAGTAGAGTATTGAGAGGGGCATTGGGTATAGTGGTGGTCTTTCTTTGGCATTTCAAGCTTGGTTTGAGGGTTGGTTGAGGAGTGGTCTTCACGGTTCTTTTAAACTGTATAATCGGTTCATCATCATCACTGTCTTCAGTGAAAACACTAGTAGGAATAAGTTCCTCAGCACCAATCCCAATCGTCAAATTATCATCACTGGCTTCAGTGAGAACACCAGTAGGAACAAGTTCTTCAGCACCCATCCCAGCCCCCAAATTACTTGAACTTTTGACTGACTCGGTCGAAATTTCCCCTGTCACCAATTCAATTTTGGGCGGTTCATAAACAACCAATTCCAACCCGGTAATTGGGTTCACGGTGGGAATTGTTGTAGGGTTCAGACCAACAAACCTCACATCAAGACTCCTCAAGAACCCATATATTGAAGAAGGTATAGACTAGGTGGGAGAGGGCGGAAGGCCCATACCCGAACAAATTCCACTCGATTGGGCCGCTGCAACAGTGCTTAACCAATTCTTGCTTCTTTTGCAATAGTGCTGCAACAGTGCATTGTCAAGGGAGCGTGGACGCGTGGTCTTTGTTCCAGTCGAGGCTGAGTCACCATGAGTTCTTGCCATTGGAAAGTTTGGGAAGAAAGATTTTAGGGTTTGGGATTTTGGAAAGAAAGGGGTAGTGATTTCCGATCGTGTGAAGGGAAGGAGAAGAAGAAGATGTCGGGTTTGGAGAGAGAATGCAGAGGAGGAAGAAGGCAAATAGGCTTTAAATGAAAATTTTAACTTCTACTTACCTTGCTGCTGCGCCACTTGTCTGGTGGATTTACAAACAGTAGTTGGGTTTGTTCCTAGACCTTGTTCTGGCTGCTAATTGTTCTGTGTCTTAGGACAATAAGGGCAATATCATTAGACCTCAACGAGTGTCAGCATATTATGTTTCACATATGCCAGTAAACGCACAAAAGTTTAATGCATCCATTGTAACCACTTATTTGGCCTAAAAGCCTTTCACTAGTCAATCATAGGGGTAAAAACAAGCAAGCTCAGGTCTTCTTAATTAAACCCAACTCAAGTCTATTCCTCTCAAACTGCTCTTCACTTAGTGCCTTGGTAAATATATCAGCAATTTGTCTATCAGTGGCACAAAAATTAATTGAAATTAAGCCTTTTTCAGCATTGTCTCTCAAAAAATGATGACGTATGTCAATATGCTTAGTCCTTTTGTGTTGACATGGGTTTTTGGCAATGTTAATTGCACTTGTGTTATCACAAAAAATAGGAATGCATCCAGTGTCAACACAAAAGTCCTTGAGTTGCTGTCGTATCCACAAAAGTTGAGTAGAATAAGAAGCAACTGCCACATACTCAGCTTCTGCTGTGGACATGGCAACGGAGTGTTGTTTCTTGGTTGCCCAAGAGACTAAACAGGGTCCAAGAAAATGAGCCATACCTGAGGTACTTTTTCTATCAACCCAGGATCCAGCATAATCTGCATCTGCATACCCAATGAGATCAAAATTGCATCCTCAAGGATATCATAAAGCTAAGTCCAAGGTGTATTTCAAATATCTCAAAATTCGTTTTACAGCTTTCAAATGTGTTTATTTAGGATTTGACTGAAAACGGGCACACAAACCAACACTGAAAACAATGTCAGGTCTACTGGCGGTTAGGTATAGAAGCGACCCTATCATGCCCCTATAGGATTTCTCCTCAATTGAAGGGCTCCCATCATCCACAATCAAACTGGTTGAAGGAGAGATGGGTGTGTCTATAGGCTTAGCCGATTGGATTCGAAATTGCCTAATTAACTCAACATATTTTTGTTGATGTATCATAGCTCCGTCTGAGGTTTGCTTGATTTGCAAGCCTAGGAAAAAATTAAGCTCGCCCATCATGCTCAGCTCAAACTCACTCCTCATCAAATATGAAAATTCATCACATAAATCATTGTTGGTTGCACCAAACATAATGTCGTCGACATATGCTTCAACAATCAACAAATGTTCCCCCTTTGATTTAAGAAACAAGGACTTATCAACCTTGCCGCTTTGAAAACCATTATCAATTAAAAATTATGACAAACGTTCATACCAAGCTCTAGGAGCTTGTTTTAAACCATAAAGAGCTTTGTCAAGTTTAAACACATGCTTAGGGAAATCATGATTTTCAAAACCAGGGGGTTGGCTTACAAGCACCTCATCCTTAAGGTATCCGTTGAGGAATGCACTTTTGACATCCATTTGGTATAACTTAAACTCTATGTGGGCTGCAAAGGCCACCAAGGTCTTGATAGCCTTGATCCTTGCAACAGGTGCAAATGTTTCCCCATAGTCGATCCCTTCTTCTTGGTTATAGCCCTGAACCACCAGCCTGGCCTTGTTCCGAGTGATTGTTCCGAACTCATCCAATTTGTTCTTGAACACCCACTTGGTACCAATTATCGATCTGTCTTTAGGCTGTCGTTCAAGGTGCCAAACCTTGTTCCTTTCAAACTGATGAAGCTCTTCTTGCATGACAGTAACCTAATCAGAATCTATAAGAGCTTCATGAACATTTTTTGGCTCAATGTTAGATAAGAAGGCATAGAAAGCACAAAAGTTTCTGACTTTAGACCTAGTCTGCACCCCTGTGTTAATATTAGATATAATCTGGTCGAGAGAGTGCGAGCTCTGGTGCTTCCAGGGTCATGGAGTAAGTGAATCTACAGACATATTTTCCACTCTTTCTTGAACACTTGATCAAACAAGTTCTGGATCTGTTTTGGAGCTTGTTCCTACGACTGTTCGGGAAGGATCAGGTTGAGTTTGTCAGTTCTATCCCAAATCAGGTTCAGCAAAGCTTCCCCCTGACTGGCTTGCTCCCTGCCGACCTTCCATATTTCCTGATCCAGGACTTGTTTCCCCTTTAGGAGACTTACTATTGTCCACCATGGAGTTTTAAGTGAGTGTGAGGTCTTTTCTTAGAAGACCAAGTTCGAACTCCTCATCCTGCATATCATGCTCAATCATGGAGTTAGTTTCATCAAACAATACATGCACACTCTCCTCAACACACAAGGTTCTTTTGTTAAACACTTTGTATGCCTTACTGTGTGAGGAATACCCTAAGACTATGGCTTCATCACTTCTAGGGTCGAACTTCCCCAAGGATTCCTTCCCATTATTGTGCACATAGCATTTGCAACCAAACACCTTTAGGTGCATAATATTGGGTTTTCGTCCCTTGAAAAGTTCATAAGAAGTCTTATTAAGTATGGGTCTGATCATGTATCTATTAATAATGTAGCACGGTGTGTTTAATACTTCTACCCAAAAGTTGCCGACCCATTACCCAACTTTAGGTACACCATTTGGACACCCTCAATCCTGTTGGAAGCCTAAATAACCACATAACTTACATTATGACAACTCGTGGCTTCCCGAAGAGTCACGGTGAGCTTGTGTAAACTTCTTAGACTGTCCTCTGACCCCTCTAGTGTTGTTAGATAAGGATTTCACAACTTGCTAGCCCAAAAGCATAAAACACAAAAACATCCGAATAGTGAGCCGAAGCATAATATGTATACTCCTATACTGTAAAGAACGAAATTCGTTTTTCTGTGAGCAGACGCTTTTCAATTCATTTTAGTTTGAAATCAGAGGGAGAGAGAATTGTAGTAAAATAGTTACCAATTATTATCTGAATGTAGAAGCTAATCAGAAGAGCTCATATATACAATACGATCATTGAATAACTGTACACCTGCCAAGCTGATCGGGAAACCTAACTTGAAGTCGCGCTGATGAATTGAAGGGCGTAAGACTTGATAATTGATAGTTGGTGGCTCTATTTGCTTATGTGCCAAAATAATGCTTTAAAGTGGTTCATTGAAGAATTATACATTATGCGATTTCTAGTACTTATAAATATGTGTCTCTACAGAAGTTATAGGCAGTAAATGTACCTAGATTTTTGAAATCTCTATCTCGTTCATAAAAACTCCATTTTTGACTTGATAGCGACGAAAGTGGTCTCGCTTCTACTTGAACTAGATTTTCTATTATATGTAAAGTTTGAATAGCTTTTGCTACTGAAAATGTGAAAATAATCCGTAATCTTACTTGATATCTTCCTAATTGTCTATGTTGGTCGGACCTAATGTTTTAAGCCCGACGGCCACTGAGATGTCTTAAGGCGGCTTCCCTAATTGTTTTCCTAACCTATATAAAGGGGGAATTAAGGGACCAATTAGGGTTATACAAATTAGAACTCTCACAGTCCCCCCTTCCCCTCTCACGGCTGCTCAACCTTACACCGAGGTTTCGGGTCTAGGATGTGAACCCTAAGGCGACTCTGGTAGCCGCCTAGCATCATTACCGACGTAGACTATTCCCAAAAATTAATTCCACATTCTAGGTCAGTCCTATTTATCCAACAGAGGTATCAGAGCCTAGACTGATTGGATTCGTCCAATTTAATGCATTTAAAGATCTGAATGATAAGCATGCTTCATTCTTTGAACAAGACTATATGATTAGTTGCTTAATTTTCGTAATTATGCAAGTTAATAGCATGCTTCTTTGACTTTAATGTCTTGAATTGACTAAAGATCGAAAATTTAGTCATAATAACTGATATGAAGTCATGCCCATATTAATCAAGTTCATGCTTAAATCTATCCATGCCCAGATTATTATGTAAATAACATGATCAGTTGATTGATCATTGTTCTTTATGGAATTAGAAAGCATGAACCTTTAGATTGCTGAGCGTAATTAATATGAATCAGATTCATCTATGCATATGTCTTGTAATACTAGCATCCTTAGTTTGTTACCTTTCATAAAAGGGACCGTTTTTCTTTCGGTTGGTAACCCGTGAACCAAAACAGGCAAGCAGAACATATGATTTGGTTCATGCCTAATATTCTGCACGCATTTTTCTGAGAATATTAACATGCTGCCAGCCCAATCAGATTTAATTAAACCCTTACCAGCATGATGGTTAATTAAATCAAGATCTGTGTTAAACCCCTAATCCCTAAGACCACAAAACCCTAATCTCTCTCACATTAAAACCCATATTGAAGCCTCATCAAAATAAAAATAAAAAAAGGGAAGAAGAAAAGGGGTAGAAGAGACTCAGATCGAAGCCTAACCCATCAGAAAACACCACAAGGGGTGGCGCGTGTGTGTCACGCGCCTCCGACGAAGGGTTTTTCATGCTACCTTCTTCCTCATCCGCCATCCACGCACGACGATCCACATAACCATAGAATGAAAACTGAAAAAATGCCATCTTTTGGAAGCACGTGCATCCACGCGCCGCCGCCTTAGTGGTGCGTTGGGCACGTAGGTCACTTCCCCAGACTCGGTTTTGGCTGATCAACACGATGGTGCCCTCGGTTCTCATCAGGCTAGCGTAGATCGAAGGCTGAGAGCTTTTTTGTGTGGCGGTGTGGGTGGTGGTTTTAGTTCATCACATTGGTTTTCGAGGTACGATGGCTACAGAGGACCACCGTTGAAGACGGTTGTAGTAAGGGTTAGTAACGGAGTTTAGTGCTCCACTTTTCCATGGCCATGGCGACCCAAGATGAAAAGAGAGAGAGAGAGAGAGAGAGAGAGAGAGAGGTCCCCCTTCGAGGTTAATAGGCGGAGAAAGAGCAGAGAGAGAGTCGAATGGAGAGAGAGAGAATATTAGGGCTAGTAAAGTTTGGTAAGTGAGTGTTACTCACTTATAAACAAGGGCCCCAATTGGGCTCTTCTCAACGGGCCTCCCTTTGTTTCTTTTTAATTCGAATTTCCTGCCTGTTTAACCTCCTACCATTATTTTTAATTCGAGTTGATTCTTTTTTGGACAGGGTTATTTCCTTCTCATTTAATCTGATTCATGATTTGGGCTAATGCGTAATTATTTTCACAGTTGTATAGGTTAGTCTTATATCCTGAAAGTAATTATAAGTTTATTTGATATGTTTAAATCATTTTGTTAATTATTTAGTATTATTGTCTATGTAATGATAATATGAAATTTAGGGGTATGGTATATAACTATGTGTTAGATGTCGAATTTGTTTTAGTAACATGTTGTACAAATCAGTTTTATATAACATAAGCTCATGTAAATATGTTTTGTATAATGAAAGGTGAACATATGTGTGATGATCACCAATTAAAATGTGAATTAGTTTAATGAAATTTTATGGAGTTAACTTGATAATTAAATTGAAGAAACTCCTAAATTCACATCCATGTGTAATGCTAATACGAATCTTAAAGCCATGATGTATAATTACGTGCTATATAGAGAGAAAATAAGCAAATTGTTTTAGTAATATGATATATGAATTAGTTTCATATAAAATAAAACCTTGTGTAAATATGTTTTACATGGCTGAATGTGATTTTTTGGCCTGATGCATAACAATGTATTATATCAATCAATAGACATACTATATGAATTCATTTCATATTATTTAAATTTTGTAACATTATATGGAAGTGTCCCACATAATTGAATATGTCATTAAATAGAGTTTTAAATGACATATTGGTAACTATATAAATTCGTTTTATATAATTCGTGTAAATTTATTTTGCGTGATTAAAGCTAAGTATTTTTGCGATATTTCTAAAGTGTTATTTAGTTTAACAAATTGTGCACTCCATAAATTTTGTTTCATGGAAAAATGTAGTAATTAAATTACACGAATTTCTAATTCATGCTTATATGTGATGATTATGAGCTTAACGACATTTTCGATCATATGACATGCGTGATGGAGTTTTTGATGATTTAATTATTTGACAACATGCCTAATGTCTGTCTTTTAAATATATACTTTCAGATATGACAATTAAAATATGATTGGTGATTAGTTTACCAATGGAAAGTAAGATAGCATTAACTAAGATACTTAGTGTTAGAAGATTTATGAAGAAACGTGAAGTATTACAACAACTTGACGGCTTCTAAAAATCTCCTAGGCTAGGAAAAGATGTGAATATCATAGCTTTAACTGCTTGTGAGCAAATATCAAGAGATAAGCTAATGACATGCCATGAATAGTTCAAGGATGGATCCAACAGCATGCTAACTATGTGGTACTGCATGCATGATGATCTGGTAAGGGCATTTGAAGGCTATCCCACTGTTGAGGACATGTGGGATCACCTTGGCATCTGGTTTGACCAAATTCATCTCCCTCTCAAAACTCTAAACCTAAGGATGGCATTACCAAAAGGGCATAGGGTCAAGGTTAATAGAGAGTAGAATATCTTGCGTGTGAAGTGCTATGACAGTGAAAAGAAGAAACCCTCATCTTGGGATTGTCCCGAGCTGACCTTTTTTCACAGTTACACCTAAATAGCATGTGTACTCCCAAGTAGTAGCTACCAACTTTCTTCCTTAGTGGACTGTAGACATGGGAGCAACCAAACACATAGTTGAGGGATGAGTTGATTTTTGTTAACCTTCAATACTGCCTGGTGGGTTCACAGACTGCTGTCTTAGGGAATGACAGAGAGGAACACGTCCTTGATATAGCAGCATGTCAGCTCAAACCCTGTGAAGGAAATAAGTTGTTCCTTCATGACGTTCTCTACGTACTTAGGGTGCAGCGTAAATTTGTACCTTTTAGTTTTGATATTAATTTTCTCTGTTGATTTCCGCCTATCTCGACATCTTCCGTCTTTGCTATTTTCTTTGAACTCTATTTTAGGCATGCTCGACTTGACCATGAGGGTTAAGATAGAGTAAACAAGCTAACTAGAGATGGTCCTTTTAGATCAACTCACTAGGGTTAAGTTGCCTGTGTGAGTAATGTCTAGTTGGCAAAGCAAAGCTTTTTGGTAAGGCTTCGAGAGCATCTATTCCCTTATAATTAGTCCACTCAGGCATTTGCGGATGCATGAGCATTAAGGTACGTCATGAGGCTATGTATTTCATCACCCTTATAGGTGGTTATTCATGATATGGGTATGCGTACCTACTATCTCATCGCTACGAGGCACTCGATAAGTTCAAATGCCCCGCAATAAAAAGTAGAGACTCAATTGGAACGAAGAGTTAAAAATCTTCGGACTGATCGAGGTTGTGAATACCTATTTGAAAGGTTCAGAGAGTTCTGTGAGGAAAAAGGTATACAGAGAAAGCTAACGATTACACGCACCCCACAACAAAACGGTGTTGCGGAATGCAGGAATCGTATATTACTTGACATGGTCAAGTTAATGGTGGCATGTGTAAACCTCCCAATTAGTTTATGGGGGAAATGCATTGCTTGCGGTAGTCTATATCCTTAACCGTGTGCTAAGCAAGAGTGTACCTACCACACCATATGAGTTATGGTTTGGTAAGAAGCCATCTGTGGACCACTTATGCCCATGGGATTTGGCCCCAACCCACAAACATGGAAAATTGGGTCCCAAAGTCAGCAAAATGGTGTTCATCAGGTATCCCGCACAATCTAAAGGATATGTGATGTAGAGGGAACACCCTAATGGTGGCATGACAAAAATAGATTCTCACAATGTCGATTTTCACGAGGATGAGTTCCCAACCATTGGTGAAATCAAGAAGGATGTCGAACTGCTTGAGTTACAGCGAGACATCCAGCCATCTTTCAGTAAGGGGGACAATTTGGACTCTAACCAAGTCACTGAAGATGGTATGCCTCCCCTACCCGAAAGGAATGGGGGAGACTTGTTTGCTCAAGAGAATGAGATTCTTCATCAATCTCCAATACATGAAGAGAATCAACCTATGAATGAGGTCCGTCCTCAATCTCTAGTTCCCAAACATACAGTTAGCCCATCCGTTAAGGATCCTATGCCCCAAAGGGATAGTGGTAGTGATTCTCCACATGCTCAGGGTCCCACACGTCTTAGTGAAAAGGGGGCGGATACCAGGGATAGTGGGAGTGATTCACTACATGCTTAGGGTCCCACGCCTCTTGGAGAAAGGAGGAGGGATGCCTCAGCTAGGCAGACAAACAATGAAGGTCCTAGGATCCGAAGGAGTAAACATGGAAGAATTCCTAGACGATATTTCCAAATCGAAGTGGAAATATTCTTATGCACTCCCTTGGAGGTTGAGGAGCCTACCTCTTATCAAGAGGCGATTGAGTCACCAAACCACAAAGAATGGATGGAAGCCATGAGGGATGAGATGGATTCAATGGCGAGAAATAAGGTTTGGGAACTTGTTGATCTTCCACCCCAACATAAGTCTATTGGAAACAAGTGGGTTTTCAAGATAAAACGTCAGGAAGATGGTTCGATCGATAAGTTCAAAACTCATTTAGTGACAAAAGGGTTTACACAAATTGAAGGTATAGACTATGAAGAGACATTTTCTCATGTCATTAGATTTGCCTCTCTTCGCCTACTCTTAGCCATAGTTGCCCATTTGGACCTAGAGTTATTTCAAATGGATGTAAAGACTGCTTTCCTCAATGGTATCTTTGAGGAAGAGATCTATATGGATCAACCCATTGATTTGGTATCAAAGGGACAAGAGGACAAGGTGTGTCATCCTAAAAAGTCCATATATGGTCCTAAGTAGTCTTCCAGATCTTAGTACTTAAGATTCCTTAAAGCTATAACCTTGTTTGGCTTATCCATGGTTTCAGAAGACCATTGTGCGTATGTGAAAAAATCAACCAGGGGCATTATGTTTCTTACCCCATACATTGATGACATGCTACCGGGTGGGAACAACTTGGAGATGATCGAAGCCACTAAGAAGTGGTTGTCCTCCATCTTTGAGATAAAGGACATGGGTGAAGCCAAGTATGTCTTAGGTATGGAAATAATTAGAAATTGTCCTAAGAAACTTTTAGGTATGAGCCAAAAGGCATATATCTAGAAAGTCTTAGGACAGTTCCATATGCATTATTCAAAACCCGTAGACACTCCAGTTGAGAGGGGCTTAACCTTGAGTCTCAACCAATGCCCAAAAACAGATAAAGAAAAGGAGGAAATGTACAATGCCTCTTACGGTAGTGCCATAAGAAACTCAATGCAAGCCATGTTATCTACACGACTTGACATTTGCTTTAAAGTTGGCTTGGTAAGTCGTTACCAATGCAGCCCAAGACTTGCACATCTACAAGCCGTTAAGAGAATCAAGCGATACATTCGTGGTACAACTGACTGAGTCTTATACTATCAAGGGGGGACCTCAAGTTGAGAGGACCCTCAAAATGTCGATCGAGGTGGTGACTCAAAAGAGTCTAAGTCAACCTCAGGATACCCTTGGTGGGAGAGCCATGTGATGATGCAGTAAGAAGCAAACATAGCACAACAAGATTGGCTATAGAGGCAAATTATGTCTCTTGTCACCATAGAGACAAAAGACATTGCGATAAAGTATATGTACACCAAGAAGATATTTATGTCCCTTTTGACTAAACCTATTCCTAATGATACATTCAAAAATCACATGTTGAGTCCAGGAATTCGTAAGGTTCAGGTTCGGGACATATCTTGTCATGTGATCGACAAGGTTCTTTTGTAAGGAGCAAAATGCTTATAATTTATTGTTGCATGTTAGGCATATTGAAATGTCACAGGCTCTTGATTGGCCTAATCACACAAGCAATTGCCCTGACGCTTGAGAAACGGGCAGCATAAGACTGAATCATATTGGCACTGAGCGTGCAATAGTGATTACTCATACTGGAAGTGTATGAACGTGAGAAAATATAGTCACCGTAGTAAGTCTAAGATGAGACTCGAGGGAGTTGAATATGAGATATGATTTCATATTGAAGCCTTAAAAGCTGAATCTTAAGTGCCAACATTGACATTTAGTATATTAATCTAGTGGCTTAGGTTATATTTTTTGGGTAAAATCCTAGACTTACGATTCGCATGACATATAGAGTGGCGAGCCCAAATGAGTGGGAGCTATGTCATGACACACGTCTCATACAATGTGTGCTTAAAAGACAGCCATACACGGAGTGACAATTGACCTCCCTATCTCTTGTCACTATGTGACCCTATGGATGATGATCCTTTGACTTAAAACTATGGTATGAAGTCAAATTTTGATGTTGCTACTTTAATGTGTCTCTTAAGGGCCACGAAGTATACGGTTCGAGGAATGAACGTTAGGAAAGCAATTAAGCTAAGACGTAATACCATGAGTGTTTCAGGAAAAATCTATACACTATCACCAATATCTGCCTGGGCGATTATATTGAGTATATAATCATATGATATTTCATGGCATAAGGGAATAAAGATGCCACTGGTGATGTTTAGGATGATTTGGGGTATCGTATTTCATGAAAGTCTTATGTTAGTTAGATGATAACTTATTATAACGCTACTTGTTACTTTTTGGTCGCACGTCCTGTTCGTGGTATGAAGCATGATGAGTTGTGATTCGTGGAGAGCAAGCGTTTTGTGGCCTATGTGGCCGAAAGGGAGTTGTTTACTGGGCCTAATGTTTTAGGCCCGTTGGCCACTGAGGCCGCTTAGGGTGGCTTCCCTAATTGTTTCCCTAACCTATATAAGGCGAAATTAAGGGACCAATTAGGTTTACAGATATTAGAACTCTCACAGTCTCTCCCCTTCCCCTCTCACGGCTGCTCAACCATCCATCGGGTTTTCGGGTCTAGGACGTGAACCCTAAGGCGACTCTGGATGCCACCTAGCATCACTATCGATGTGGACTATTCCTGACAGTTAATTCCGCATTCCAAGTCAGTCCTATTTGTCCTACAGTCTGTGTCCCCCTTTTCTTGCTTAACCAGCAATTTAAATCTTCACCTCTCCGGTTGCCAAGGATTCATGGAATTGGTTATATTGTGCCCCCTTCTTTTGCGTTATTATTATTATTATTATTATTATTATTATTATTATTATTATTATTACGTATGGTTGTTATTGCTATTATTATTTCCGTTTTGACCCTCTATGGATTAATAATTGCTAGTGAAATACGGTTAGTTTACAAATGTCTAATTTGTATGTATCTTTGTTTTCGATGTGACGTCCACATTCTTAGAATTCAATCTAGGTGATATTTGTTTATAAAATCTCAACTAAATTGTGATTTTTGCTTTTATTTGGTTTGGATTGCAAAGAATACAAAACTCTCAACCCCCCAATTGAGAATCCATCCTTACTTATTCATTTGAGTTAAACAAACTTTTAACTCTTCCATTAGCAATGGTCTCAGCTCACCAACCTTACTTCTTTGATTACCCATACAAATTAAGCTCCCCAATCACGTCAAAGTATTATTCTGTAAAGCTGGTCAAGAGTTACAAATTTAACCACTAATTCGGTTATTGAATACTTTTTATAGCATAAAAAAGTAGGGACCCATTCACGAGGAAAGATTGTTGTAAACTGCTAGCTTAATCCTAAGTGATTTTACTAATCAAATTTATTAAATCAAAACTTAACAATTCTAAAATAATTAAACTCTAATGAATAAAAATCTAGAAAAACACCCAATGATGCTCCTAAATATTATGAATCATATTATTGAAATAAAAGACTAAAAAGATTTCCTAAATATTCCAGAAAAATAAAACCAGAATAGTAACTGAAATTCGAATTAAAATTCAAAACAACAATTAATAATCAGAGAAATAAATATTAAAATTATCAAACAGTAACCTAAAATATTATACTTCAGGTCTATAGGATTATAAGCTCTAAATTGTATCTAACTTATTTCAGAAAAATCAGATCAGAAAATTAGCACAGAATATTCAGCAGAATAATAAATCTAAAATTAGAAATAAAATAATCAGCATAATTATAAATACGAAATTAATCAAGAAAATTAATCTAATTCTAGGAAACAATTTTCTGGACTTAACAACATCTAAAAATCGTAAATTAAAATTGAAAATCGAAAATTTTAGAATTAATTACCTAAAAACCTACACATACCAATTTCACAAAATAAATCTGAAAAATTATCAAATAATTTCTAAAAAATACGAAATTGAATATGGGCAGACTAGGACATTATATAAACCGTAGGGATTAATTAAAATCGAAACATAATAAAAATAACTATTTTTAGTCTAAGTTCTAACAAACCGGTAATTAAATACTAAAACTGAATATAAATCAATCTAAAATTATAACCACTCTAAAAATCAAAAACTAAGCTATCTAAAATTACCTAGACACTCCTAAAGGACTATACTTTTTGGGGGGGGGTCGATTGAAGTTATTTTAAAGCTAAAAAAAATTAGAACAAAAATCAACAAACTAATCAAATTAACTCTAATCAACAAATAATAATCAAAAGTTATCAAATTTATGAAGGCTACTTAGTATAATCTCAATCCACCATGCAAATTAATATTTATCATTAATACACAAGTTAATTTCATTCATGAGTTAAACTGTAGAAGATATCCACCAGCGACTCTTCCCCGTTTTTCCTCAGATTTTAGTTTAATTAGGTCCAGCCCTAATATAAACCCTACTAATTTGATAATCTTTACACCAACGCAAAAATTTAACCAAATTAGAGCATTAAGAATTAGAAAAACATCATTTAACACTTTGTAATCAATTTACCAGCAAATCGATTTAACAAAGATCTTAAGCGATTACCTAATTAAAAAAGATGAGTTTGAGCAATCTATGATTAATTATGGTGATACCTAGGCCTAAAAGATGATAACTTTTATGTATTATAATCTTCTAAACTATCAATCAAAATTGTATTTAATCAACTAGCCTGCATTCTAATCGATTTAACACAAATTTCATAAACGATAAACGCTAATCGCTGAAGAATCATGAATATAAATCAACTAGGCATTAAAGTATAAAACTTGTTTCAAAATAATTAATTTAGCATGGCTTCAAGAAAATTATACTAAGCATAAAGGAATTAATCACTCATATTAAAAATTAAATTACACAAATTTACCAATGGTTTCATGTTTAATAATAAATTAAACAAAAGAAAAAAAAAGAATTTAAATAATAGAGACTACTTGGCCTGAAGTTATGCGTGGTTGTGATGGTGATGCGTGGTGAAGCAAGCGAGAAGATGATGAAGTATGAAGATGGTGATGCTGATGAAGGACGTGACGATGGGGTCGTGAAGGTGTGGCGTGAGTGTTGGGGGGATTTTAAGAAGATGAAGATGATTTATGGTGATGAGGTGTGAACGTGCATAGGTTAGGTGGGTGATGGTAGAGGCGTGTAGGTGGGGGATGCGGCTGCCATGTGTGTGAGATCAGATGGCGTGGGAGGGAGCCATGAAGGATTATGAAGGTGAAGGAGATGAGAGGGGTGGCGGTGAGAAGATGAAGCAGCCGTGGCTTTGTTATTGTGGGTTAGGTGTGTATCTGTGGGGAGGAGAGTTGAATATATAATGACTATGGTGAGGCTAGGGTTAGTGTCTTAAGGTTTTCTTCTCCTTTCTTCCTTAGATTTCTTCTTCCCTAAGACTTCTAGCTTTTCACCAACACTTGAAACCCTAACCCAATATAATAATTATGAAAATAATATTTTCCATAATTATTATTTTTGGACCGTCTTGTAGACAAGTGTGTAAACCCAAGCTTCTACGTCCTCTCTTCTCCTCTTTATTAAATTGATACTAACCCTGAAAAATATATAAAACAAAACAAATTAAATGAAATAATATATATAATATACTCGAAATAATTATAAAATAATGCATGATTTTTGACTTAACATATTCTCACCCATGTTTCCCATTAAAACACTACTCAATTTCTCCAAGTTAAAGTCCAATGTTCATGGTAAGTTAATTTTTTTGGAATGTGGCGTCTCCCTCCTTCCCCCATTTCAATCCCAAGTTCGAAGCTTCCATGGCAACACCCATTACACACATAATTTGCATTTAATTTTCATTCATTTCAACAAAAATCCCTCAAAGCTTTAATACAATCAAGACATATGAACACAATCTTATAACCATACCTTCTTCCATAGATGCCAACAAAATTCCAACCATTTTGATCCCCTAAATTACCATAACAACACCAAATTCATATCATTAATGTTCATCTAAACTGGAAAAACAAATACCTATTAACTAAATTGAGAAATAGAATGGCCAAAATTGAATTGGGAGACTTAGGGTTCACCTCCAAAATCACCAAGAACACCACCAAGAGAAGAGGGGGATATGTGGTGGCGGTGTAGCGGGGCCCCCGCCGGTGAATAGCAGTAGCGGTAACCTCGTGGCGGTGCAGCAAATGGCAGGGTGGCACTGAGGTGGTGCTATTGGTATATATATATATATATATATATATATATATATATATATATA